>JANAVB010009196.1:6431256-6716256 GCA_029216955.1 Iris pallida
CTTATATCTTATGCTATAAATTTATCCTTAAGTTTTACAAGCTTATCCCTTTCGAGCTTGATCATGATATATTTTATTGGGTGCGCACCCTCTAACATATTATCTAATCAGAACCGGCGCATGATGGTCTGATCAACCTATTGCATTTTGGTTCGCTTTTCATATATTAATCTACGTGGATGGAGACACAGTTAAACTTGCCTTAGAATCTTATCCGCAACAGCCTTGACAATTCTCCTTGGAATTATTTTTATCACCTATGAACCTCGTATTCATATCCAGTTGGATTAAATTTAATCATGACCTGGATCTTCATCATTGGATGCTCGTGCTCATACTTGATTTCATTGATTTCCCATCTTGCCCAATCTCGATTTATCCTAAAATTGATCAACTTAGATCGTGTCAAGACTAAAATCTATTTGTGATTGTTTGTACCTAAATTTTCAATTTTCTTTTTATGGAATGGTAACTTTAATGATTTCTCACTTGTTAATAACCCATTTTCATATAGGATGGTAGACGACCCTATAGCCTTGATGATTGTTGTTCCCTTACCTTCCCAATTAGGACACCTTAGATTGCTTGAACGTTTTGATACTATAGGACAGTATTGATCTAGAATGACTAGTGCACCTAGATGAGACCACAGACTGTTCCATTTAACCTGTCCCCCTGGTACCACTATTCATCATGATTTTGGTTCAATTTAGGCCATAGACCTTTTCCACTCTAAATTGTGATCATCGTAGGCACATTACCGTGACTTTTAAATGGGGAGCACAAGACTAGTTGTTTTCTCAAAACTGACTTCACATGCCAGACCTGGACATGACATACTACAGCCATGACCTTAGTGTCCCACTCAGGCATACCATTATATGCTTCATTTGCTTAGTACGATTTTCCTGACCCAAGATTCCATCCTGATTTACCCCATGGAGTTACTTTTGGCTTCGATTTGATTTAAGGACACCCTATGACCTAAAACAGCCAGCCAATTTTGGACATGACCCAGTATAGGTCTACTACCCATATTTTGCTTGTTGACCTTGTATGTTGCCTAAGTAGTGGCTTCGTCCTTGATTGTTGGAGGTTTGACCTAGAAGGAGTACGACCATCTAAATTTCGAGGACGAAATTATTTTAAGGTGGGTAGACTTGTAACACCCTGTTTTCTGAAATTGGAGATTTTTGAAAATTTATTATTTTTATTATTTATTAGTGGTATTTTAGTCATGGTATGATTTTCTGGTGATTTTAGTTAGATTAAACCATCTTCAAGTCATGCTAAGTCATGACTTATGACTTTGTGATTTTGTTAGTGTAACTTAGTGTAAACCCTAGTTTTCTCTAACCCAGAAGTTGCCATGACCATGAGAGCCTAGCCATAGGCTTAGAACACCAAATTAGTGATTTTTAGCTTAAGGGGTATTTTGGTAATTTTCTAGGATTTGTTTGGAATTATTTGGGTTTATGTGTTTTTATTATTGTTTAATTATTGTTAAGTGTCATGAGAGCCCCTAACCTAGTTTAACCTAATCTAGAGGTTAGTTACTAACCTAGAATGACTAAGAGGATAGATATTAATCATAGGTTAAAGTGAGATAAATATCTAGATATTTATCATATGATATTTTGCTTGATTTATGCAAAATATCTTAAACCCTTTACCAAAGTCCTTGCCTTAACCTAGAAGCAAGCCTAGGACACCCCCCCCCCCCTTGCCATGGCAGCCAAGGACCCCCCTTGGCAGCCCACCATCCTATATTAACCCCTTGAATTAATTCATGAACAATTTACATGAATTTAATTCCTAGAAAATCCCTTTTCCTTCAACCCTTCATAACTTGAGCAATATAGATCCAAATTCACTCTAGTCTCTTGCATTGGGACCCTACAACATCAAGGATACTAAGGGAGGATGGAAATCAAGGATTTGGAAGCATTGGACATCATCAAGTTGAAGGATACACACCCCCCTTTCATTTGATTTTCATTGGATTGCACCAATAGGTAAATACTCCCAAACTTAGTTAAAATCCTGGTTTTTCTTCATAATTGCATTCATATAGGACTACCTGAACTGTAGGTCAAATTTGGTGGAAATTAGAAGTGTTTTGGTGTCGTATCGGACACGTATCCTATTTGAAATTTAATGTATTTTGTGTTCTGTCATAGTGTAAATTACTCACTGTTTCCCAAATGTTTTTGAACCAAATTCTAGCCTAGACCTAGCTAAACCTAACCCCTATACACTGAGCACATTTAGAGCTTGTGTCGTGTCCAAAACTGGACACAAAGCTCTCAGTTTTTCCACTGTCTGGACACTGCACAGTACACAAAATATGTCCTGCTACCTAGACACGTTTTCTCGACACATACACCACTTGGACACTTGCCATTTGGCATGCACGTAGGGGCATTGACTGAAAAGTCGTACCCAAAATTTCAGGACACCTCGTGTCCTATCGAGGACACAAGGACACGTGCACTGGTCGTGCACTGTCGTGCACGCGCACAGTTTCTGTGGAAACCCGACTTGGACACGGCCTTCGTATCACTTGGACACGACACTAGGACACCTCGTGTTTGCACGAGTGTGTAGCCCTACACGTGGGCTACACGTGGGCATGACCACGAGGCCTCACGTGGCTCGTGTCGTGTCCACGAGACACGAGAACCCATGCACGACGCGGTGCAGAACACTGAGTATCAGTCGATTTTCTTCGACTGATACAGAGTTCGTGCCGTGTCCTGAGGACACGTGGACACGAGACAGGCTACCTAAACCCTAGACCAACCCTAGGTGAACCTACCCACACGTGCACGAGACTTCTAGACACGTGTGTCGTGTCCTAGAGCTAAGTGCACGCGTGCACGATGCCTGTGCACTGCACTGTGTTAGGTTTTACCCGATTGACTGTTTTGCGTGTTTGGACACGTGAAACTGTGTCGTGGTGTCGTGTCAGTGACTTGGGACACTAGAGTACCTATGGGGTGTCAGTTACCAACCCTTGGTTGAGAGTCTTAGCTCGATTTAGTATGTGTATTTCGATTTACCCATGTTCGAGTGCACAGTGCTAATTTCCCAGTTTTGGGATAATTTTCCAGTTTGTGAAAACGATTTTCAAATCAAATTTTGATAGGATTTATACATGTATTGGTGTATTTCAGTGTATATACATGTAGTACATATGTATATGTGTGTGTATGTGAGTTTTTAGGGTGTGTAGTTGTGTATAGATGTAGTTGTGTATGTATATACATATATATGTATATAGGTACTGTGTGTGTGTGTTTGGGGCTGGGATTTCCTGGTTCCAGAGAACTGGAACTCCCCCTTCACTGTCCAGGTTAACCCCCCTCTCTCTTTCACTGTCCTGTCCCTCTCTCATACTCACTCTCTCACTCTAAGTCTCTCTCTCACATCTCTCTCTATTTCCCTCTATATATATATATATATATGTTATATATATATATACATTATATTGTATATAGTTATATATATATTTTGGTATATATAGCTAAGGGTGTATATATGGGTTTATATATATATGTGGAATATATATATATATATGTTTATAGGATAGCTATCTATATATGTATATATATTATGTATACAAGTGAGTACTATATATATATTGGGTATTGTATATATATATATTATAGATATGTATATATATATGTATTATGGCCTATGTATATGTATAGGCATTAGATATATGGGAATATCTATATATATATAGATATATATATATATGTGTATAACTTGTTAAGGTATAGGTTTAGAGGAAACCTATAGCCAATAGCCTATGGCCAAGATTACTAGCCCATGGTTTGGGGCTAGCCCTAATGGCCCAAAACCCAACTTATTGACCCTTGTTGACTAAGGGTTGACCAAAGTCAACCTTAGGTCAAAGTTGACCTAATTGACCTAGATTTGACTAGGACTAACCTAAAATGACTAGTTTAACTAGTCTGACCTAATTACCTTATTGACTGGTCTTTGTTTGACCTAATTACCTTACTGACTGACCTTGTTTGACCAATACCTTAGTTGGTCTAAGTTTGACCTAGACTTGACCCAGATTGATCATGTTGACTAGTATTTGACTTGTTTGACCCTGTTTGACTCTATTTGACTTAGTATGACTTCCTGTGACCTAGTTTAACTATTAGAGTTGACCCAGAGTTGACTTTTGACCAGATTGACCTAGAATCATGTAGTATGCATTGTACACTCTATTTTTACCATTGTAGATACATTGTGACTTGTATTGCTCTGATTAGGAGCCATACACCTCTCCTCGGACAGTATATCTTCTTCAGACATTCAGTTATCAGGCGAGTACATTCTCTGACCGTTTCATATTTGCCAGGATTTATATTCTTGCTCTAGCTTACTTTACTTGATGCTGACACGATTGTTATCACGGATTGGTACTATATGGATCTTTTCATGAGATGTTATCCCCCTCGGGAGCATCAGGTACTTTTGTCATGTGTGTTTCACTTACATCATGTATCTCATGCTTCTATTTTCATGTATCTTCATGTATCAGCTAGTGACTCATGTACTCTCATGATCACCGAGCCTCCATGAATCTTCATGAATCACTCACGTATCACCCAATTATGGGCTTATCACGAATCTTAACATAACCTGAATGGATCCTTGTGTATTGATTGGGGATGGGGGAGTGGAAATAGTCATGTGGATATTACCCCAGTAGCTGTAGTCATGAATCACTTCTAGCTGTAGTCATGAATCTCCTATGCCATTTCACATGTCTATATTTTACTCTGACTCACTAGACACTGCTAGTTCTCTATATACAGTAGATATTTCCTTTACAGCTATCTCTTTTGCTACATGTATCTTCCTTCAGCAGTTCCTGTATTTTACTCTATTGCATGCTTTATATCTCCTATCATTCTATGCACTGCGTGAGATGTATTGTGCTCGTTCCCGTCCTGATTGGACCTGTTGAAAATATTACAGAGGATGAGGAGGAGGCCCTGGTGTCTACCTATTATGGAGCAGGACTAGATGATACTTATGTTGTGGACCCTCAGCAGGATCCACCTGCAGCTGAGGATGTTGTTCCAGTAGTCTAGACCAGTTTAGCCTAGGCAGTCTTTTCTATATTTACTTTTGTCTCACATCTGAGTTGTATTTTGAGATGTTGAGTTATGTATAGACTCTTAGTCTTGTATTATGAGTTGACAGTTCTGGATATTATGTTGTACTAGACACTTAGACTTATTCATCTATGATAATGTTCTCTTGAGTTACTATCTATCTATCTGTCTTTCGTTCTTCTACCCTAGATGTGATTGAGATGTATATTGTTATGTCACCTCCATTCGGAGAGTATAAACTGTACAGGTACTTGGTATTGATAGATGATTGACCTAGGACAGCGTTCTACCGCCGATACTGCGGCGTAGGCTGGGCGTTGTTACGTCTCGTACCCTAACAGTGGGTGCGGGTCGTGACACATTTTCAAACATATTACATAAATTCGTGATTATCAAGTTCAGGACAAAAGGCGTAAGGATATAAAGTGGACGTTAAATATCTAATAAAATATCAATATACAGGGCTATAGAAGATCAAGGGAAATCAGGCTACGCTCAAGCCAGGCTATGCTCAGGCTAGCGTACGCTCAGGTCTGCGTACCAAAGGATCCATACACTTCCAATGGGAAGCGTACGCAAGGGTCAGCGTACACAAGGGCACGCTCAAGCTACAGGTCAACGTACGCTCAAGCTAGCGTACGCTCAAGACTACGTTCGCTCGAGCTAGCGTACGAAAGGGGCCAGCGTACGCCTTGCTCCCTTAAGCTAGCGTACCAAGGCACGCGTACGCTCAAGCTAGCGTACGCTCAAGACTGCTGCCAACAGGCAGCGTATCAAGGTGAGCGTACGCTCACTAAAAAGCAGCGTACGAAGGCTAGCGTACGCTCGCTAAGAAGTAGCGTACGAAGGCTAGCGTACGCTCGCTAAAGAGCAGCGTACGAAGGCTGGTGTACGCTCGCTAAGGAGCAGCGTACGAAGGCTAGCGTACGCTCGCTAAAGAGCAACGTACACAGGTCAGCGGCGTAAGCTAAAAAGCTAGCTCACTGTTCACTGTCTTCTCCAAATGGCAAGAACAGCAAGAACTCTAAAGTTGAATCTAAGCTTCAATTGTCCAAATCTTGGTCAAAACAAGTCCGAATCCAACTTTCCAAAGGTCAAAATTGGGTAGAATGAAATGCTCTACAACATGGAACCATCAAAACTTGAAAACAAAGAAGTTTAATAGATCAAAACCACCAAAATCCGAAAGTAACAAAACTCTAGATCTATAAGAAATAAGGCCTCAAAATGGAAAATAACAAGTTCTAATGTGGTTTAGAATCATAAGAAGAAGCTAATAAAACTATCAAAAGGAGTTCTCTTGTGGAAGCAAGTTGCACTTGCCTATGGTGTTCTTGGTTGGTGGAGAAGAGTAATGGTGGGGGAAGGAGAAGTAAATGAGAATTATGGAGGAGAGAGAAGGTTGGTGGGGATAATAAAGAGGGGGTTGTGGTGGAAATGAAGGAGAAGCATAGGCTAAGGTGTTCCACCCTTGGCCCATGATGAACCAAGCATTGGGCCGGCCGAACCAAGCCAACCCAAACCGAGAGTTAAACCAAGCCGAGAGCTAAACAAGGAATAATACAAGAAAAGACACGTACACGTATTTCCAAAATACGTACTACGAACCACAGGCATTACAACTCTACCCACCTTAAAAGAATTCCATCCTCAGAATTTAATTAAGAGGCTAGAGGGACAAGAACAAGCTACACTATTCACAGGCAATTATTCTAGGCAATCAATCAATCATGCAAGCAAGGAATTGATGGCATGAGGCATAAGAAAGACATTATACCTCACGAGTCAAACAAGTCGGGATATCGTGATCGGATATCATCCTCACGCTCCCACGTTGACTCTCCCAAAGAGTGATGACCCCAAGCAACTCGGACTAACTTGATAGTCTTGTTCTTGAGGATCTTCTCTCTTCGATCCAATATAGACACGGGCCTCTCCTCATACGAAAGGTTGGTACCAACAACCAATTCCGAATGATCCAGGATGTGGCTCAGGTCCGGGATGTACCGTCGTAATTGGGATACATGGAACACGTCATGCACCTCGCTTAGCGACGGTGGAAGAGCGAGACGATAGGATACATCTCCTACTCGCTCCAGAATGTCAAACGGTCATATATACCTAGGACTAAGCTTGCCCCGTACGCCGAAATGAATGACGCCACGGTTAGGCAAAATCCTCAGGAATACATGATCGCCGACCGAAAAATCGAGAGGTCGCCGATGAGAATCGGCCCAATGGCGCTGGCGATCTTGGGCAACTCGAAGGTGATCTCTGACTCGCCTGACTACTTCAACGGTCTGAGCAATCATTTCTGGACCAAGCATCTGTCTCTCTCCAACATCATTCCAGGCTAACGGGGATCTGCACTTTCTGCCAAACAGTGCCTCGAATGGTGCCATCTGGATACTGGCCTGGAAACTATTGTTGTATGAGAATTCCACCAGGTGCAAATGATCTTCCCATGAACCACCGAAGTCAAGTGTGCAAGACCGTAACATGTCTTCAAGAGTCTGGATCGTGCGCTCCGACTGGCCATCCGTCTGCGGGTGATATGCCGAACTGAACTGGAGATGAGTCCCCAAATTCTCTTGCAAGCTATGCCAAAAGTGCGACGTAAATCTTGAATCTCGGTCCGAGGTGATACTGACTGGCACTCCGTGCAATCTGACAATCTGCCTGAGGTACATCTCCGCTAGCTGAGCCGTCGACTGACCAACTCTAAACGGGAGAAAGTACGCTACCTTGGTAAGCCTATCCACAATGACCCAAATAGCATCTCTACTAGCTGGGGATCTAGGTAATCCAGTCACGAAATCCATGGTCACATGCTCCTACTTCCATTCTGGAATCGGTAAGGGCTGAAGAAGTCCAGCCGGTCTCTGATGTTCGGCTTTAACTTGTTGGCAAACCAAACACTGAGAGACAAACTGAGCTATCTCCCGCTTCATGCTATTCCACCAGAAGTGCTGACGGATATCACGGTACATCTTCGTACTGCCAGGATGGATGAAATACTGAGAACTGTGCACCTCTGACATGATCTCCTGTCTGATATCTCCATTGGGTACACAAAGACGCTTACCATGTCGAAGTGTACCATCCTCATGAATACATAACTCTGGTCTTTGTCCTGCTTCACACTCTGCTCTGAGTCGCTGAAGCTTAGAATCTGCCGACTGTGCCATCCGGATCCTCTCGACTATAGTGGACTGAACTCGCATACTGGCCATCAAGGCCACACTGGAAGGGAGAACAACTTCAACACCTATCTTCTGAAGATCTGCTAACAGCTCTGGTTGCGTTGTTAGGAAATAAGCTTCGGCTCTCCTGCTCAATGCATCTGCTACGACATTGGCCTTCCCAGGATGATACTGTAAGCTGACATCATAATCCACAAGAAGCTCCAGCCACCTCCTCTGACGCATGTTAAGATCCTTCTGGGTGAAAACATACTTCAGGCTCTTGTGGTCAGTGAAAATCTCTACCCTATCTCCGTATAAGTAGTGCCTCCACATCTTAAGTGCAAACACCACTGCTGCCAGCTCCAAGTCATGGGTTGGGTAATTCCTCTCATGATCACGAAGTTGTCGTGACGCATAAGCTATCACCTTCCCATGCTGCATCAGAACACATCCTAAACCTCTGCCTGAAGCATCACAATACACTGAAAATCCTCCGGTTCCATCTAGAAGCGTGAGAATAGGAGCTCTTATCAATCCTCGCTTCAACTGCTCAAAAGAACTCTGACACTCTGCTGTCCAAGCAAACTGCGCATCCTTGCGGGTCAACTGCGTCAATGGCGCTGAAATTCGAGCAAAATCCGAAACAAACCGCCGGTAGTAGCCGGCCAATCCAAGAAAACTACGAACCTCTGCAACTGTGCTGGGTACTGGCCATGACTCAATAGCTACAATCTTCTGGGGATCCACTTCTACTCCTCCTCTGGTGATGATATAACCCAAGTACGAAATGCGGTCGAGCCAGAACTCGTATTTACTGAACTTGGCATACAGCTGGTGCTCTCTGAGGATCTGAAGAACTATATGAAGATGCTGCTCATGCTCCGCCTCACTCTTACTGTAGACCAGGATGTCATCCAAGAACACAATCACAAACTGATCCAAGTAAGGCATGAAGATGCGATTCATGAGGTCCATGAATACTGTCGGCGCATTGGTTGCTCCAAAAGGCATAACAAGGAACTCCCAATGTCCATATCTCGATCTAAAAGCTGTCTTCGGAATGTCCTGCTCTCTGACTCGGATCTGATGATAACCTGAGCGCAAGTCAATCTTTGAGAATACTGAAGCCCCCTTGAGTTGATCAAACAAGTCATCTATCCTCGAAAGAGGGTATCTGTTCTTGATTGTCACTGAGTTCAAGGTACGATAATCAACACATAACCTGGACATACCATCCTTCTTTTTTACAAGAAGCATCGGGGCTCCCCAAGGCGATCCACTAGCACGAATGAATCCTTTGGTTCTGAGTTCTTCAATCATCTTGTACAATATCTCCAACTCTGATGGCGCCATCCTGTAGACTCTCTCTGATACTGGGGCTGTCCCGGGAATCAAGTCTATCGTGAACTCGATCTCCCGCTCCGAAGGCATACCTGGAAGTTCTTCTGGAAAAATATCTGGGAACTCATCCACTATCCTGGGCAACTGAACTGCTGCTACTGCCATCCGCAATACTGGAGGAGATGACTCAACCTCACCTCGAGAGAAAGAAAACTCTGGCTCTCCTGGAATGCTAAAAACAACCCTACCAATATGGCAGTCTATTCTAGCATACTGGTTCCTCAACCAATCCATCCTTAGGACCATATCATAATCGGCCATCGGGAACTCTATCAATCTAGCGGGGAATTCTCTACCGCTAACTACGATCCGACACGAGGAAAACACTCTATTTACTCCCACAAGTCCGTTACCAGTAAGTATACTGAGCCTTACTGATAATGACTCGGGCTCCAATCCTACCCGTGTCGCGAATCGTACAGACATAAAAGAATGTGATGCACCAGAATCAAATAAAGCTGAAGCTGGAAAGGAGTTGACGAGAATAGTACCTGCCACTACCTCACCTGGTGCCAACTCTTCCTCCACGGTCATCACCATAGCCTGACCGTGCCCTCGGGGTGCTGGTCTCCTCTGTTGAAACCCTCGCTGCCTACTCTGACTCAAGGCCTGGGCTTGTGCATACTGCTGGGGGCCCTGTTGCTGAAATGCCTGGGACTGAGGCGACAAGGGCCTCGGCAATGGATACTGTTGCTGCTGGACCGGAGCTGGTCCTCTCACCGAAGAACTAGAAAGGTTGGACGAGGATGAACCACCCCTGTTCGGGCAGGATCCAACCCTATGGTCTGGTGCTCCACAAGCTAGACACAATCCCTGTGCCCTGCGACATTCTGCCACCACATGGCCTGGCTTCCCACAATAAGAACAACCCATTGCGGAAGATTGCTTCTGCTTCTGCTGCTGCTGAGGGTGCGTCGGAGTGGAATGCTGAACCGACGTTACTGAGGCCGCCCGCCTCGGAGCTCCAATAGTCAAAGCCCTGGCTGCTGGGACTGGTACTGAAGACTGATTCATCTGGCCGTGAGATCGCTTCCGACCTCCGGCCCTATCCACAATCCTCTGGGAGGTATACTCATGCCTCCGGGCTGCTCTCAAGACTGCATCAAAAGTCTGATGCTCAAACTGCTCAACTGCCAATAAGATCTCCAGGTGGAGTCCCTGCTGGAACCGCTGGGCTCTATCATACTCGGTTGCCACCAGGGTGGAAGCAAACCGACTGAGTCTGGAAAACTCGGCCGCATATCCGTCGACCGTCCTGCCTCCTTGCTTCAGATTGGTAAACCTTGTCTGTAGATCGTACCAAGCTACAGCATCAAAATACTTGGTCTGGAATCTCTCTCGGAATACTGCCCAAGCAATGGGGGCTGCTAATCCAACGGCCTACGCTGCCCACCAGCTGTGGGCAAGATCTAACAACTGCAGGCGCACAACGGCCACCTTCTTATTCTCTGGGGTCTTGGCTGCTTCTAGAATCACCTCTGTGTCCTGAAGCCATGCATCTGCTGCGATATCATCTTCACTACTGTCGAAGAATGGAGGGTTCAAGCGCTTGAAGCTGTTGGCAGCGCTGTTACCCTGATGACCACCCCGGGTCAAAGCATCCGTCACTGCCTGGTGCAAGGCATCTCCACGCCGGTCTTGGGAAGCTATCAAGGTCCTGACGAGTCCTACCAAAGTGCCGTCATCATATTCTACAGGTTGAACGGGCTGGACTGGTGGCTCTCCGCCAGAAGGCACGACTCTGGAGGCTACTCCGGAATGCTGGGCTTGATCTCCAGGTTGCTGCTGGTCCGCGGGAGGTGCTCCGCCTTGCTGGTCGACAGGTCCACGAACAATGCCGCTGAAGAAGACGACATAGGGAACAATAAGGAAGGACCAGGACAGATCAACGATACAAGCATATGATCAGGACAAGAATCCAGGGATTCAGAGGATACGAGCGGAGTTCAAGGGCGAATACTGATTGAGACATCTACGTATATTGAAGTGCAACCCACCTCGCTATACGGTCACGGCTGTCTAGGATACATGAGGGTTTATCTACAAGCCAACAGTCTCTTAAGGTCATGAACAAGCCTAGTGTCTCAATCACAAGCAAGTAAATAGATGTTACAAGATGTATGATCATTAAATATACAATAATAAGGCGTCCCAAATATTACATATTCAGCTGATCATGAAGCTAGTCGTTACAAAATGTTAGGACTAGCAAGAGTTTAGTCATACATGATCAACCCTAGGATTTGTTAATCATGTTACAGCCCGTAGGCAGACAGTAAGTAAGTGCAATCGAGCTAAACAGGTGCTCGTCGGCTAAACGCCTCAAAAGAATATTTTTACACTAGAGCGGGAGAGCCAAAAATAACCCACTCGTTGCCAGGGTTCCGTCTAGTGGCCACCATCTGGCTGGGAAGTCGGTAGATCCTCTGGAGCTGCTCCGAAATCTGGCCACACAAAACCAGCTGGGTCAGACCCCAGAAAGAGCAAGTGCCACAAAGGAGGCTTCACTTAAGAACCAAAACCAGCAATCAGCACAAGATATAAATAAATTAAGAACTAGAAATAAAGAAAATACACCATGATGATATACGACGAGATAACCATAGAACTATTCAGATAACCAGGTTACAACCCGTAAACCAAACAAGGACCGGGGTTGTAACCCTTCGTCTGAACGGAGCTTGGTTTCTCACCATTTATCGGTAAAATAAATACAAGCATTCTGGTCATTCAATAATCTGGAACAGGATTATGACAAGACTAGACTGGTTAGACTCCATCCAATCATTTCACGGCCAAGCAAGAACTACGGCTTGATACTTTAACTAACTAGGGTTGTCACAAGCCTAATTACTAACAAGATGGAGTGAGATTATTCCACAGCCACAAGCCCTGCAGACCATCCAGGTCACCCAGGTCGAGATTAGGGGTTGAATTCAGGTGGGTACACCGTCCAGGAAATGTATGTACCCTTAGGTAGCTTGAAGGGTGCAACACATGACAGTGTGCTGGAAATGTGCCCTACTCGACGGCAGGCTACAGATCCCAAGCGCGCCCAGGTAACGGGATTGCCTGTAGCTGGAAAATCTCTTCATGACTAATGTATTAATCTAGTTGTTAACCTTAGTCCATTTTAGTAGGTACTCCTGACCGTGGTACTCAGGAGTCCTATCCTAGACATGATGCAAGACAGGACTGGTTTATTTATACAAGCACAATCACCCACGGTGTCCAGGTTAATTATACAAGTCATGTCATGTCAGGTAGCCGTCGTAACGGCTATTCGAGATAATCATGTCAGGTTATCAGGTCAAGTGTACTAGTCAGGAGTGCGCCACGACGGGCCACTATCAGGTCATGTCATGTTACTCATATCAGGAGTGCACCACTACGGGTCACTATCGTGTCATGCTCAGGTATCATTTCCAAATATATTACATAAATTCGTGATTATCAAGTTCAGGACAAAAGGCGTAAGGATATAAAATGGACGTTAAATATCTAATAAAATATCAATATACAGGTCTATAGAAGATCAAGGGAAATCAGGCTACGCTCAAGCTAGGCTATGCTCAGGCTAGCGTACGCTCAGGTCTGCGTACCAAAGGATCCATACACTTCCAATGGGAAGCGTACGCAAGGGTCAGCGTACACAAGGGCACGCTCAAGCTACAGGTCAACGTACGCTCAAGCTAGCGTACGCTCAAGACTGCGTTCGCTCGAGCTAGCATACGAAAGGGGCCAGCGTACGCCTTGCTCGCTTAAGCTAGCGTACCAAGGCACGCGTACGCTTAAGCTAGCGTACGCTCAAGACTGCTGCCAACAGGTAGCGTATCAAGGTGAGCATACGCTCACTAAAAAGCAGCGTACGAAGGCTAGCATACGCTCACTAAGGAGCAGCGTACGAAGGCTAGCGTACGCTCGCTAAAGAGCAGCGTACGAAGGCTGGCGTACGCTCGCTAAGGAGCAGCGTACGAAGGCTAGCGTACGCTCGCTAAAGAGCAGCGTACACAGGTCAGCGGCGTAAGCTAAAAAGCTAGCTCACTGTTCACTGTCTTCTCCAAATGGCAAGAACAGCAAGAACTCTAAAGTTGAATCTAAGCTTCAATTTTCCAAATCTTGGTCAAAACAAGTCCGAATCCAACTTTCCAAAGGTCAAAATTAGGTAGAATGAAATGCTCTACAACATGGAACCATCAAAACTTGAAAACAAAGAAGTTTAATAGATCAAAACCACCAAAATCCGAAAGTAACAAAACTCTAGATCTACAAGAAATAAGGCCTCAAAATGGAAAATGACAAGTTCTAATGTGGTTTAGAATCATGAGGAGAAGCTAATAAAACCATCAAAAGGAGTTCTCTTGTGGAAGCAAGTTGCACTTGCCTATGGTGTTCTTGGTTGGTGGAGAAGAGTAATGGTGGGGGAAGGAGAAGTAAATGAGAATTATGGAGGAGAGAGAAGGTTGGTGGGGATAATAAAGAGGGGGTTGTGGTGGAAATGAAGGAGAAGCATAGGCTAAGGTGTTCCACCCTTGGCCCATGATAAACCAAGCATTGGGCCGGCCGAACCAAGCCAACCCAAACCGAGAGTTAAACCAAGCCGAGAGCTAAACAAGGAATAATACAAGAAAAGACACGTACACGTATTTCCAAAATACGTACTACGAACCACAGGCATTACAGTGTGTGATCCAGAAAGTTTCTCTAAATTACATTTAGGTCTAGAAAGATCTTGTCGTGTCCTTGTGACATTAATTGAGAATTATTTACTTCTTGACAGATATCACACGGTACAAGTTTACTTGTTCAAGTTTACTCTATTCACTTGTCATATCATTCTACGTTCATAACTCTTTCCTTTGACTGAGGGCTTGCTCGTCGTATTGACCTAGTTTTGTTCACTAGGAATTGACGAAGATCAAGATGTGGATCAGGCGTACACTGAGAACGATCTCTATGAATGATGTGGAACGGATGGAATGTAGCTTCATTTTGAGAACATCTTCAATTATGTAAATTATGTGTTTGAAGACAATGAATCAAATATGTATAATATGTGTTTTGATGAATTCTAGACCAAGTTTGTAATATTTCTGCATAAATGAATGTCATGTCAATTGTGGAATTTCTGTGATTATGCCTTATATCTATGCCTATTCCGGACCTTACAGACGACAATCGCAGGGTACAATTCGGTACTCATTGTACAGTTGCGTAGCCTGGGGAGAAGTATCACGTGCCTCGAGTCATCTTGGGAACCGGGGCGTGACACTTACCGATCACATTATGCTATAATATTCGAGGCACATTTTACATTTATTACATCAGTCACATATTACAGTTCAACTTACTTTCCCTGCATGATTCACCTTGACATGATTTCCAGTTTACATATCTTGTTATACTTACATCTTGATATGTTCATCTTGTACTCTGTTATGATTGACTGTTAGAGTATTTGTTATTACTATGGAATTTGTTGCCAGCGTTGTACTCGTTTATTTTCCTGATAGGATACCGTTATGATATATCCAGATGACATAGATGCGGACTGTTCTACCCACTATGGGTATGGTCAGGACATAGACTGCGACCAGCTGACACCTTCGGAGCCAGTGGACGACAGTACACCTCTCTAGATCTATTAGCTAGGTTTGTCTGGACTGCGATCCAGCTTATGTTAGACTTTGATACATATGTTATTCGGGACCTTATGTTATGTCTTCGACTCATTTTTGGTTGTGATTTTGTTTTATTTCCACATTCTATATTCACCATATCTATCTGATATTCGTGCCTATCTTTTCTAGTTGTCTTGTGATTGAGTTGAGATTATATACCTCCGTATGGAGATGGCATGTCGTATTATATTGTGTCTAGATGCTATGCTTTCTAGGAGACCTATACCGCGTTCTACCGCCGATTCTACGGCGTAGGCTGGACGTAACAGCGTCTCGTGCCCCTAATCAGGGTGTGGGTTGTGACATTTAGTCATGAAACAAATATATATGCATGAGTATTCTACGAGTCTACGAAACATAACGAGCCAATAGTACTACCAGAACCCCTAATCTGATACTACATTGATATACGTTATCACCGTTCTAATGATAAGTCGGCTACGAGGGTACATGCCCTAGCATAGATGCACAAGTGTTTTGTGTTTTGGGGTCTAGTCCATAACAATAGGTACAACGAGCTAACATAGTATCTAGGTTATTATCAATCGATCCTACTATTGATCTCACCCAAGTTTGACTTGAAAGCCTATGATCGAATTTCACATATAACAAGCACATAAAAACCACAAATAATAAAAACTAACATCAATCATGAATTTTAATACGATGAAAATGTATACTTGCCTAGTTGAAGGTTGGTGAAGAGTCAACATGTCGGATACGATCGTGTTGGAAAATGAAGGGTATGAAAATCAAGAAGGGCCAACGATTTTAAAAACTTCTATGAAGATATCCATGAGTCAAAATGACACTATTAAGCGATAGACAACATCAAAAAATTTAATAAGGTCCATAGAAAATCACCATCGGTGTCAAATTAGGTAGATACGTAGGTCCCACACTATCATACCCAGTCCCAAAATACATAGGACTAGGAACGTAAGCATGCTAGCTAATACGATGTAGAATAAGTTTCAAATTTAATGGACTTACGCTAGATGTACTATGCTGAAGAAGTGTACTAAACCTATGCTATCATAACTATATCTCAATCTATATATAAGTAACTAAAGCAAGAGTGAATGATATGTATATAGTCGACCGCCCTATAATACACATGTTCGAGCAAACTCGAGAACAAAAATAAGTTTGCAAAGCTAGGCTAATAAGAAGAGTATATGATGATAAGCAATATATAAAGCACGGAAGAATGATAAAGTAATACTACAAGTAGTACCTGAAGCATGAAGGCATAAACATACCATCTATCTATCTATCTATAAGTGCTCCATTATAACCTGGATAGATAACCATGTCCTCAGAGGGACGTAACAAGATACAGAAGGAACATGCCATAATATGAACTGAATAAATATAAACATAAAATAAATAGCTCGGATCACAACACGGTCCAGTATTCTGCCATCGAAGTAGTGAACCACCCCTACAACCAGACAAGGACAAGGGATGACAAACTATTCCGTACAAGATACTATTCCATGCCATAATACAAACTGAATGAATAACCCGAACCACCACATGGTCCACTATCTTATCATTGAAATAATAAACCACACCCACAACCAAACAATGACAAGGTGTGGCCCAATATTCCGTGACTAGACATTATCCCATGCTATGGTTAGGGATAAGTACATCATCTCACCGTACTATGTAAATGTATATTGAAAAGGATGCTGGATGTATGGGTAGGTGATAAGTATATAGCACCGAACCACAGGTCGATGTCGGATCACGAGCCGATGCTATTACCAAACAGGTAACTATGAAACTATGAGGCTCATGACTCCGTAGTTTCCCTAAGATATTACATAGTCTAAAGGGGCTGTCCCATATGCTTACTAGTAATCTTCTCCACCCATGAATGGTACATGTCATATCCATAACTCGAATAACCTATATCTCAATACGAGTCACTAAATTAGACACGATCTAAATTCTACATGCACACGAACCGTACGTAACGATGGCCAGCCGAATGTGAACTCTCACTCACAGTATCGTGTAATGCTACACAAAGAACTCTCACTCACAGTATCGTGTAATGCTACGTGTCATGACATGGAAGTTACACAATTAGGAAACGTCTTCTACACAACTAAGTCACACTCACACCTATCATATCGATGCCATCATCGATATCGCCTAAGTCATACTCGAACGTACACCACTATAACTATACCAACTGAAAATAAGAACAGACATAAATATTTAAACATAACAATTGATGGTAATGTATTTTGCCTAGAACATCGGAAGCAAAGTAAATCACGATCCGACTCCAACTGTAGTCGAATGTTCATGAACTCCTAAAATATAAATAAAATAAAATAAATACTAATTCTAAGATAATTTATCTACCATAAATATACATACTATTTATAGAGTCTATTACATATACTAGCTAACTAGTTTACAACTACATATATATGCCCTCTACATGAAGTATCATGCCAACACAAAAATAGTACTTCATAATATAAAAATATTCATTTTAAATTATGAAATAGTGTTGGTGCTTTATTTACATGGAGAGAGCTTGCTCTCAACGTGCCTTGTAAAATTTTAGTCCCACATTGGAAAAGCACCATGAGTTATCTCAACATATATACTTAGGTGTGTTGTTGAGAGATGCACATGGGGTGGTGACCCTAAGGAGGGAACCATGTGGGTGATTTTACTAGGAGGTAAGAATAAGGCTCCAAGGATTAAGCATTAATGCTTTTGTCATTCTCTTGGATTAATTCCACTTGGAGCTAAGCCCCAAAGGGACTTAGCGACTCGGACTCGGACTCGGACTCGGACTCGGACTCGGGCTCATGGGCTCATGAGGCGTAATGTGGCATTTTGTTGGCGCACTTTGCACTTAGCACGTCAGCAGTCATGCGGTCTTTATGCGGCTCATATGCGGCCATGCGGTCTTATGCGGCATGCGGCTCATATGCGGCCTCATACGGCTCATGCGGCCATACGGTTCATGCGGCCATGCGGTCCATGCGTTCCATGCGGCTCATGCAGCTCATGCGGTCCATGCGGATCATGCGGCTCATGCGGCTCACGCGGTCCATGCGGCTCATGCGGCTCATACGGTCCATACGGCTCATGCGGTTCATGCGGCTCATGTGGCACATACGGCACATGCGGTCCATATGGCCCAAGCGGTTCATGTGGCCAGGCTGCTGCTGCTGCTGTCGCATGGAGGGCTACGCTGACTGTGCAGATTTCAAATTGGTTATGGAAAGGATGAATCAATACAATTAATTCAGATCCTATCTTTGTGGGATTTGAATTAATTTCGTTTCTATCTTTGTGGGATTTGAATTAATTCAGTTCCTATCTTTGTGGGATTAGAATTAATTCGTTGCTATCTTTTTGTGATTTGATTCAATCTTTCCATAACTGAAGAGGCGGCTAGGGTTTCCACTCTCTCTCTATATATACTCTCTTCTGGCCTCCTTTGTGGGTACTACGAAAAATACAAGTCAGAAAAGAGAGAAAGAGAGGGAGTTGCTGCCGCCATTGCAAGTCCATCCGAGGAGTCAGAACAGAGGTGACATCGAGCGTTCCACAAGTTCTTCAAACTTGCTGGTTCCTGGAAGCAGATCGTGTGGGGCGAATCTTGCTTTGAGCAACGGTGTTTTGATACCCCAGCATTGTTCTTCTTCTCATCTCTCTCTAATTTATTGTAACTTGTTCTGTCCCAATTGTAACACGTTTGCAAGGAAGAACAAAAGATCTTCTATTTGCTATTTTTCTCCTTCATATTGTAATTTGGCTATTTAGTTTTATTCGTAGATCTTGAGTTTGATCATCACAAAGTTTTGTGTGACATCTCAGATCTCGATTGCATTAGTTTTCATCTTTGATCAAGCCCCCGGGTCTAACAATCTCAAAGCAAGATCCGTATAGATGGAAAACATTAATGCTTCGCTCCTCCAATCGGACTTCTGCAAGTTGGAAAAGTTCGATGGAGAGCACTATCAAGTCTGGAAGAGAAAGGTGTACCTAACTCTTCAACTGAAAGACGTGGATCATGTTCTGTTGGAGGAAGAACCCTCTGTTCCAGACACTGGATCTACTGCTGCAATTAGCGCGGCTACCAAACTCCAGGCCAAGTGGAGAAGGGAAAATAGCATCTGCAGGCTTCTCATCCTGAATGCTATGGAGGACTCCCTGGCAGAATCCTACTCAAAGAAGGAACTTGCCAGAGACATATGGGAGTCTGTAGAAAATCTGTATGAAGAAGATAAGAACAGGAGCAAAATGTTTGTGGTTGAAAAATATCACAAATTGCTCTTTGAGGACGAAAAGTCCATGCTGCCACAGGTGAAGGAATTTCTGAAGCTGTGTCAGAAACTGGAAGATGAAGAGATGCCCCTTCCCGACAAGTTTATCGTCGGAGGGATCGTCTCAAAACTTCCTGCTGGATGGAGTACCTTCTATGCAAGGATGCACAGAAAGAAGCTGGACATTAGCTTGGGAGATCTACTTCAAGAGATCCATGTTGAGGACGAGATGCGTTCTCAACAGAAGGTGGACACTCTGTCCAAACAGTTGGCTAAAGCCAATTTGGTGCAGACGAGGGATCCCAAGGGGAAGCAGGCGACTTCTCATCCCAAGAAGAAGGACTTCACTAATCTAAAAGTGAAGGGTCCTTCATTCAAGCAACAGAAGACTAAGTCCCACGTGACTTGTTACAATTGTGGCAAGAAAGGCCACTACAAGAGTGAATGCAGATCTAAGCCTAAACAATCAGAGAAAGGTGAGCCTAATAAGGTCTCATTGGTTTCTAACTTTGTTGCTATGATCGCACAGGTCACAAATATGGGGGTTGACTCTGACTGGTGGATAGACACTGGTGCGACTTGCCATGTCTGTTCTGGCAAGGAATGGTTCGTCACGTACCAGCCAATATCTGAGAAGGTTGTCATGGCAAACCAGACCCAAGCTGAAGTTCTGGGGATCGGGACCGTGGAACTGAAACTCACTTCTGGGAACACTCTGACGCTTCAAGGTGTGAAGTATGTTCCGGCGATTGCCAAGAACCTGATCTCTGGAAGCCTGCTCTGCAATGCAGGCTTGAGGATGGACATCAATGCTGGTCAAATGGTGATGTCCAAGAAAGGAACATACTTCAGGAAGGCTTATCAAACCGAAGGCATGTTTAAAATTCAGCTTGTTAACCAGTTTGAAGACATTAATGCAGTTGCATTTTCTGATTATTCTCTTGAGTTGTGGCATAATAGACTAGGACATGTTCATTGTAAGAGAATTAACAAAATGTCTAGTCTAGGACTTATCTTCAAATGTGGGGGTAAGGTGGAGAAGTGTGAGGTGTGTGCTCAGACGAAGATCACAAGGAAACCCTTTTATCGGGTCAATAGAAGCACAGATCTTCTGGAGTTGGTGCACTCCGATATCTGTGACTTCAAACATTTCTCCACGAAGGCCGGGATGAAGTATTTCATAACCTTCATCGACGACTTCTCAAAATACGCGTTCGTCTACTTGCTCAAGTCTAAAGACGAAGCCTTCGAGAAGTTCAGAGAGTTCAGGACCGAAGCTGAACGGCAGACTGGACAACAACTCAAGAGGCTGAGAAGTGATCGAGGTGGGGAGTACAGGTCTCATGAATTTGCATCGTTCTGTAAAGAACATGGAATCATATGCGAGACTACTGCTCCATATTCTCCTCAATCCAACGGAGTAGCAGAGAGGAAGAACCGGACATTAACAGAAATGATGAATTCCATGCTGCTCACTGCAGGTCTTCCAAAATGCTACTGGGGAGAAGCTGCATTAACGGCCACTTTCATTCTGAATAGAGTGCCATATGCAACTTCGGACGTAACTCCTCATGAACTCTGGTTCAAAGTCAGACCCAACTTGAATGTCATTCGAGTGTGGGGGTGTCTGGCGTATGTGAAGCTTCCAGATCTGAAGATTCAGAAGCTGGGTACAAGGACTACGTAGGCTATCTTCTTGGGGTATGCCGAGAAGAGTGATGCTCGGAGATTTCTTGATATTGAATCAAATCATATTATCGAATCTCGCGATGCTGAATACTTTGAAGACAAGTTCGCAAAAGACAAAAATATTGTTCTTTCGGATATTTCGGAAAATGATGTAGGTACTAATGAGACTGAAATCTCATACGAGCCAGTAGTCCAAGAAGAAGCTGTTGTTGATGAAACAACTCTTGTACCAGAACTCGCAGAGCCGTCAGCTAAGCGAGCGAGAAGACCAAAAGACTTCGGAGATGACTTCGTCATCTATCATGTGGAAGCAGATCCGCTTACCTATGATGAGGCGATGAAGACCAGAGATGCTATCTTCTGGAAGGAGGCAGTGAATGACGAGTTTGACTCTATCACCTCCAATAACACATGGGTGTTGGTAGATCTACCTGAAGGAGAAAAGCCTATTGGATGTAAATGGATCTTCAAGAAGAAGATGAAGGCAGATGGAACTATTGACAAGTTCAAGGCCAGGCTGGCCGCCAAGGTATTTTCTCAGAAACAGGGGATAGACTACTTCGACACGTACGCTCCAGTAGCTCGGATGACCACCATCAGGATGTTAATCGCTCTAGCAGCTATACATAAGTTGGTGATACATCAGATGGATGTAAAGACAGCGTTCCTGAATGGGGAGCTGACCGAAAAGATTTACATGTAACAGCCAGATGGATTTGTCGTCAAAGGTCTTGAAGACAAAGTCTGCAAGTTGGTGAAATCATTATATGGTTTGAAGCAAGCTCCCAAGATGTGGCATGAGAAGTTTGACAAAGTTATTAGGTCAAACGACTACAGAGTCAGCGAGACGGACAAATGTGTTTACACAAAGTTCACTGATGGAAGAGGAGTCATCGTTTGTCTGTACGTGGACGACATGCTAATCCTAGGTACGGATATAGGCTGTGTCACAGAGACAAAGAAGTTCCTCTCAACCAAGTTCAGTATGAAGGACTTGGGGGATGCAGATGTCATCTTGGGCATAAAGATCATCCGGACAGACACTGGAGTAGCGCTGTCACAATTTCACTATATTGAGAAGATGCTCACACGCTATGGGTATAAGGATCTTCCAGGGATCGATACACCATACAGGTGTGATCAGAAGCTGAAGCCTAACTCGAGGAAAAGCGTCAGGCAGCTGGAGTATTCTAGCGTTATCGGAAGTTTGATGTACGCAACCACTGCCACAAGGCCTGACATAGCTTTCGCCGTGGGAATGCTGAGTCGGTTCACAAGCAACCTAGGGGTTGAGCACTGGAAAGCTGTGAAGCGGGTGATGAGATATCTCAAGAAAACTCAGACATATGCACTGTACTACAACGGGTATCCGACAGTAGTGGAAGGCTTCAGTGATGCTAGCTGGTGTTCAGAGGTGGAAAGCGAGAGATCCACAGGTGGATATGTCTTTTCTTTGGGTGGAGCTGCTATATCGTGGAAGTCGAAGAAGCAGACTATACTCTCTCGTTCCTCCATGGAATCTGAATTCTATGCACTTGAAACTGCAGCAGATGAAGCAGAATGGCTTCGGGAGCTCATGTATGATCTTTCAGTGGTTGGGGCTCAGATACCGGCGATACCGATATACTGTGACAACCAGGCGACTGCGGCGGTGGCATCAAATGACCTCTTCAACGGGAAGAAGAGGACTGTGCGGTTGAAGCACAGGGTAGTACACGATCTTATCAAAAGAGGTATAATTGCAGTGGTTGATGTTCGGAGTCAGGAGAACCTGGCAGATCCGTTCATAAAGGGCCTCAAGCGCCAGTTGGTCGAGGACACAGCTTGTAAAATGGGCTTGAAGGCATTCTGATAGTGTGTCTTTGTAATCCTACCATAAAGTTTTATGCTATTAGTTCAAAGAGAAATCTACTAGGCATCTAACTTTTGGTTCAAAGGAGGATCACTGACTGGGAAACTATCAGGTAACGGTGGATACTTGTTCTATGGAACATGGAAGGGATACGGACTCATAACCACTGTTGTCTACTATGTATTTTTTCTGCGGAAAAACTGATCCTGTGGAAGGTTGGCTTAAATGCCTTAATGAGTTCTCAGGCAGAGTGAATGTCTGGTGTGCTTTACAGGAAGCACGGTAGAGCAGCACTACAAGGAGTGAAACTCCATGCTACAGTGGGGTGACTCCACCATGAGGTTCCCAGGTAGGGGTAATGCCTCGGCTTTGCAAGCCAAGTCATAGCGGCGTAGCACCGCAAATAGGCAGGTAGCCTAATGCTGTATGACGTAATTAAAGAGTTGTAGACAGCACTACAAAGGGGAGGATGGCCCCGTGTTACAGTGGCACGATACCACGATGAGGTACCCAGGTAGGGGTAAAGCCTCGGCATTGCAAGCCATGTCGTTGCGGCGTAACACCGCAAGGAAGCCTTAGGCTTCATGCTGGGTAGTTTGGCACTACAAAGAGGCTTGTGACCTCATGCTACAGTAGTATGATACTACAATGAGGTTCCCAGGTAGAGGTAATGCCTCGGCTTCAGGCCATGTCATAGCGGCGTAGCACCGCAAGGAAGCGCAAGGCTTCATGCCATATCTCTTTAATAAAGAACTCACCTATAGTATATGAAAAGAGATATCAGGCCGTCTCTTGAGGGTAAACTTGTAGACGCCCAAAATTATACACTGAAACCAGGCTGGCACAGGGCCTTTAAGGTGCAGCCAGAAGCACACGTAACTACACTTTGTGAGTGGGAAGAATTACAATTGTGGTGCAGAATTCAAGGCGTAGTCTATTCTTGTATCACATTGTTATTTAACCCATGCGGGAAGATTCAAGTCGTCAGCGACATCTATCCTAATGCAAAATGGACAGTTACTGTGGGGAACGCTCAACCCTGGACACATATATATGTTGTGATATGTGGGGGATTGTTGGTGCTTTATTTACATGGAGAGAGCTTGCTCTCAACATGCCTTGTAAAATTTTAGTCCCACATTGGAAAAGCACCATGAGTTATCTCAACATATATACTTGGGTGTGTTGTTGAGAGATGCACATGGGGTGGTGACCCTAAGGAGGGAACCATGTGGGTGATTTTACTAGGAGGTAAGAATAAGGCTCCAAGGATTAAGCATTAATGCTTTTGTCATTCTCTTGGATTAATTCCACTTGGAGCTAAGCCCCAAAGGGGCTTAGCGACTCGGACTCGGACTCGGACTCGGACTCGGACTCGGACTCGGGCTCATGGGCTTATGAGGCGTAATGTGGCATTTTGTTGGCGCACTTTGCACTTAGCAGGTCAGCAGTCATGCGGTCTTTATGCGACTCATATGCGGCCATGCGGTCTTATGCGGCATGCGGTTCATATGCGGCCTCATGCGGCTCATGCGGCCATACGGTTCATACGGCCATGCGGTCCATACGGTCCAAGCGGCTCATGCGGTCCATGCGGATCATGCGGCTCATGCGGCTCATGCGGTCCATGCGGCTCATGCGGCTCATGCGGTCCATGCGGCTCATGCGGTTCATGCGGTTCATGTGGCTCATGCGGCACATACGGTCCATACGGCCCAAGCGGTTCATGCGGCCAGGCTGCTGCTGCTGCTGCCGCATGGAGGGCTACGCTGACTGTGCAGATTTCAAATTGGTTATGGAAAGGATGAATCAATACAATTAATTCAGATCCTATCTTTGTGGGATTTGAATTAATTTAGTTTCTATCTTTGTGGGATTTGAATTAATTCAGTTCCTATCTTTGTGGGATTAGAATTAATTCGTTGCTATCTTTTTGTGATTTGATTCAATCTTTCCATAACTGAAGAGGCGGCTAGGGTTTCCACTCTCTCTCTATATATACTCTCTTCTGGCCTCCTTTGTGGGTACTACGAAAAATACAAGTCAGAAAAGAGAGAAAGAGAGGGAGTTGCTGCCGCCATTGTAAGTCCATCCGAGGAGTCAGAACAGAGGTGACATCGAGCGTTCCACAAGTTCTTCAAACTTACTGGTTCCTGGAAGCAGATCATGTGGGGCGAATCTTGCTTTGAGCAACGGTGTTTTGACACCCCAGCATTGTTCTTCTTCTCATCTCTCTCTAATTTATTGTAACTTGTTCTGTCCCAATTGCAACACGTTTGCAAGGAAGAACAAGAGATCTTCTATTTGCTATTTTTCTCCTTCATATTGTAATTTGGCTATTTAGTTTTATTCGTAGATCTTGAGTTTGATCATCACAAAGTTTTGTGTGACATCTCAGATCTCGATTGCATTAGTTTTCATCTTTGATCAAGCCCCCGGGTCTAACAAATAGTAATATAAATAATTCTGTAAAATTATCTAAATTTAATACAACCATTATATATATACATATTTATGAAACAAGTAAATATATACAAATTTTAGTCATTCTATATACACATGTAATCATGATATTAGATAAAAATAGTATTTGTATGGACTAAAAATAGTAATAATAAATTCTGGAATATTTCATAAAGATATTTAATAATAATATATATAGAAAATTACACTTTGGCTAAATATATCAACTTATTGGCTTGATAGGCCAACTTGTCAATTAAATTGAAACCAAATAAATATAAAACTAATATATTTAAATTCTAAAATAAATCTAAGTAATTTGAGAAATAACAGAAATTGTTGTCAAAATTACACAACAAGGATCACATACTATATATAGGTACTACTAGTTAGCAACCATAAATAACACTTAACCATATATACCATCAATGCTACTATATATGGCACCATATTATTTTAGAAAAATAATATTTAAATCCCCAAAATATATAATTTTATTTCTAAAAAAACAAATATTAATTTCTGAATATAATTTATATTTAAATATTTTAGGAAAAATAATTCCAACACAAACTAGTTCAAAAATTACACAACTATTCCATACGGGGTTCCAATTTGGAAAACGAATTCACATAAAAATATAGAAAATATATATTCTGGTGAATTAGAGAAAATATGATTTTCTATCTCAATTAATCAAATTTAAATCATATTACACTCTTATTAAGTTTAGATATCAAGTAGTCGGGTTACGGTGGACTTTTCGCTATCCGAAAAACTAGTATCATGGAAACGATGCCATAAACACATAAAATTCGTGCAAATATGAACAAAAAACATTAATACATGATTAAAAGTGATTTTAGAGACAGTACCAATAATTTGTTCGAATCTAACGGGTTCAAAAGTTGTCAGAAAGATCCTCGCACCAAAATTGGTCAAATCTAGGCCAACTTTAGTGCAACGGATGCCACGGCCAAAATGAATGGAATAGTGTGAGTTAGAAATTGGACATCAAACTAGACACATAGTACTATCTACTAGTTTTGGTTTCAGGAGAAACAGATGAGATAAACTTGATGAAACCCATCGGAGAAGATGACCAACCTGCTGGTTCTCACAGAATTATGTCGCTAGAATTGGCTGACTTGTAGGACTATTTTGGTATACTAGAAGGGATTTTGGACATGTAAGGGTTTGGTAGGATTGTAGAGCGTCACGTTTGCTTCACAACGAATATTTGTGGAGCGTCACGGGAGGACGGAAAGGGGTCGAAACTGTCGTTACGCCACAAGGTATCTTCGACAACCAAGGTTGAATGCAGTTTTGGGATTTGCAAGGTAGAGTGTAGGGGTGGATGTTTTTAGGAGTTTAATATATAAGGTTTTGGCCTCATATAAGTTAGGCTTAATATGGAAGAAGTTTGGATTGATTTGGTGGAGATTTGGTTAACCAATCAACTAATATGGCAAGGTGGGTTAGTTGATTTCCATATTTGGAAAGGTGAAAGATTGAGTCAAAGATACGTAGGTTTAATGCATGTGGGCTACTAGTAAATTCCCAAATCAATTAAATATTTCTCTAATTGATGTTAGCAACCCTAGTGTAGCACCCAGTTTTCCAAATGAGGGTAATTTTGAAATTTTATAATTATAATCATTTAATTATGATATTTAAATCATATTGTGATTTTTAGTAATTTTTTAATTATTTAAAACTATTTAAAATGTTGAATGGTGATTTTGATGGTTAACTAGTGTAACCCTACAATTGCTAAGCCCGAAGACTAACTATGACCATGTGAGCCTAGTCACGTGATTAGAATTTCAAATTACCAATTTTTAGCCTAGGGGTATTTTGGTCATTTTGACAATTTTGTGAAATTGTAATTTTGATTAATTAAATATTGTGCTAATATTTTAGTTGAGCCTTAACCTAAAAGTTTAACCTAACCTAGATTAGTCTTGAGGTTAGAACATTCCTACTAAGTGCCAAGGTTAGTAATATCTAGATATTATTCTAGTAGGATATTTTCTTTAGGATATTTGTGAAAAAAAAGCCTTGAACCAATAGGAAGGCTCAGAATTGGGTGGACAAGCCCTAGACACTCATCTACATCTAACCCTACCCCTAAATTACAATTGTGGCAGCCGTATAAGCCCCCCCTCTTATAAGTATCCCACTTAAGAGCCATTGCCTCTTTTTAAAAACCTAGAAGAACCCTACTTTGTTCTTCCCTAAACCTCTCCCAATTAATCCAGATTGAGCCCAAATTGAGTCAAATCAATTGCATCATCATCCCCAACATTAGTGGAGACTTGTAGGTGTTTGCTAGCGAGGTTTGAGGATGTTTGAACCGTAGCAAATCGAGGAAGACGTCAAGTCGAGGCTCTTTACATTGAGTTTGAACACTCAATAGGTAAAACCCTACAAACCCTAATAAATTCTTGATTTCTTCCCATAGATGCATTCATTTAGGGTTCCCCTAGGTATAGCCCAAGTTTGGTAGGAAATCGTGTCCATTTTGTGTCCGTATCGGACACGTATCGGTATGTTTAATTGAGTGTTCGATGAAATGCCACATAGGAAATTATTTTAGTAAATTTTAAAACAAATTACATGGTTGTGTAGCCCTATATATGGGGATTTCAAAACTATAACTCTGAGCATGATTGGACACGTGTCCGTGTCCAAATTTGGATACGTGTCCGTGTCCAAATTTGGACACGAACCTTACCACGATGCCCCGTACCCATGCCCTGCTACCACCCACTATTTTCTTACTGCATACACCACTTGGACACATGCAAACTGGCACGAGGGTAGGGGCAGACACTGTCAGGACCCCCCTAAATTTTTATGACATCTAGTGTCGTGTCGGGCACGAAACACGAACTGCACTTGTTTAACACTGAACAGTGCACTGATTTTTCACTCTCTGGCACGGCTTTAAAACTTGGACACAATACGTCTTGGACTTCGTGCAGGCACCTAGAATCCTGGCCCTTGTCCTTCTCTACCACTAGACATGATCACGACGTATCACGTATCGTGTGTCACGCGTACGAGTCTGTGACACGCGTGCACGAGGTACCGCACTGTGCCCGTGCTCTCCCATGCAACTCGGGCCCTCAGTAGGACACGACACGGATTCTCTTGACATAAGTTTTGGTGGACACGAGGGGGCATACACTGACAGCATGCCCCCAAAGTTTGGGTCGAGTTGGTTTGGTATTCTAGAAGTTATCGAGCTTGCACTGGTTTTACAAACACACACACACACGTGCACATTTGGTCACTGATAAGGGCTTGGCCACGAAGCTGGACACTTCATGGACACTACTCAGGCACCTAGACACATACCCTGATACCCAACCTAGCTTCTGACACGACCACGAACCCTTGTGGATGGACACACGAGTCCCTAGGCTAGTCGACACATGTGCACGAGCCTGTGCACGACAGGATTTCTGAACCCGTATTTTACTGTATTGGACACTTTGTGTCCACTTTTGTGGACACAAATGACACACCCTAGACACGTGTACACATGAAGAACACACATATATGCCTGATAGTTAAATTCATTTAGTTTTTGGTTTCAAATTGGGGGTTTTTCTGTTAGTCGGGTTATTCCAGTTTGGTATCAATGAACTGACACTTAATTCATAAACCTATTTCCTGAGATTAAATTACAGTGCAAAGATCATAACCATATTGATATGAGGTTAGCTTAACTGTGGTTAGTTAGCCTAGGACTTAATGAATGGATTGGCATTTACAGAAAACTGTGTTGGGATTAAATTAAAAACTGGAATGGAAGTTACTGAACTCAATCAACTGAAACCTGAGATTTCAATTTGAGTGTTAAGCCTGAGTTTAAATTGACTAACCTGAATTTACCTATGTTTGTTAACTGAGGTTTCAATCAACTATTAAAACCTGAGATTCTAGTTAGAAAGGAAACCTGAGATTTCAATATTTATAACTGAGTTTTCCTGTATGTAAACCTTAAACCTGAAATTGAATGTAGGTTAACTAAGTTTTGGGTTGAAAATGTTAACTGAGATGTTAATGATAACTGGAATTGGTGTTAACTGGAATTTTAGTTAAGTTTGGGTTAAATGGTGTTAACTGGAATGGGATATGGAATTGGAAATACAAACTGGGTTGGTTGTTTGATTGTGAAGTATTAAAATTTGAGAACAACATGGGCTGGAAACTGAGTTTTCCCTCTATGAGCTAACCTGAAAACTGATTTTTGGGTTGGGATTCACTGAATTGTTAGTGTAGGTTAAGTGGTTTTGTATATATATATATATAGTGTGTGTGTGTGTGTGTGTGTGTGTGTGTGTGTGTGTGTGTGTGTGTGTGTGTGTGTGTGTGTGTGTGTGTGTGTGTGTGTGTGTGTGTGTGTGTGTGTGTGTTTTGAGTGTGCCTTAGGGTAGGGCCATGAGGGGTATTGAGGGCTAGACAGGGAATAGACATAGGTAGAGTGTATGTATTGAGGATTGATATGCTATACACACTTGTGTATGCTAATGAGGCTTATATATATATATGTGATGTGTAATGCTATATATTTATGTAGTTGAGGTTAGGATATGGATTAGTATTAGTCAAGGGGTGGCAATGTGAACTTTTGGCCATTTGGCTACTTGACCTTTACATATGAGTTAGTGTGTGTGTGTGGGTTGTACTATAGGTGGGTGTGTATGTAGGTTTGGCTAAGGATTGAAAGGTTAGAAGAGGAAGAGTGGACATGTGCACAAGAGCACATGTATGGAAGTATGAACATTGTTCTGTGAGAGTATCATTATAGGAGGTTAATAAGGAGTTGGAAATCAAGTTGCACATATGAATAGATTGGTAGGTATCTTTGAGTGTAGTTAAGTAGAGTGGTAGGTAATAGTCTATGACTAGGAATATGAGTTAGTTATCTTAGAGTTGACCCAATAGTCCAGAGTTTGACCAAAACCCTAAGGTTGACCAATAGTTGACCAATTGACCCTTGCTAGCCTAAGTTTGACCAGTTGACCAAGATAGCCTTGTTGTTAACCTAGTTGACTAGATGTTGACTTGGGTTGACCCAAAGTTGACCAAGTTTGACTTTGACCTAGATTGGCTTAGAAATCATGTAGATTGCATCGTAAACTTTACTTATCTTATTTTAAACACATTATAACATGTACTGTTCTATTTAGGACATTGTGACTCCGGTACAGACATCTGATATTATACTACTCTTTTTAGAGTGACAGGCGAGTACATTCTCTGATAGTTCTTTCATTTACTTGTCAATTACTGTACTTCAGTTCTAGTTAGTTCTATTTGATTCTTGTTACAAACACGTATTGTTATTACTGAATTCATGTATCAACACACATACTTTACTTGTCTTGCCTCTATTATTCGAATCACCATTCAAACTATTCGAACCACCTATTCGTATCTTCATGTGCTGGTTGGACTTGTATTCGTCTTATGTGTTGGATTATGGATTCATTGTATTAGACTGGGCGGGGAAATACTGATTAGACATGTAGACATATCCCCCTATTCGAATCACCCCTCTGTGAATGATATTCGAACGATAGCCATCCCTCACCTGATCAGTGTGTGGTTACCTACAGCCGTTTACATGTCGATCTCGGTATTTTAAAACACACTTGGAGAATTTATTCGAATCATTGTTAGAACATCATATGAATCACTATTCGTATCACCTTATTTGAATCACCTTATTAGAACAATAATTAGAATCACATTCGACTCATATTGTACTGGAATCACATTCGACTCATACTGTACTGGAATCACATTCGACTCATCTTATATTAGACTCACATTGGGATTACACTGGACTTATATTGTACTGTCTGGACTCATCATGTTACTCTAGTTCAACTAGATCTTATTTTACAGTCTTCATTGCCATGCTTCTTCTCTTGTTTAATTACCTTACTTTCCTTATACCTTAACTATTTCTCTTCATCATTACTCGTAAAAACTGCCATATTCATCAATACAACCGTCTATAATTGCTTTATAGTTCTCTGTCATTTACTTTGGATTTTTAGATGAGTTGTGCTCGTTCCTGTTCTGACTGGACCTGTTGAAAATATTACAAATGATTGCCCTGAGGCCATTTGCCCCACTTGCCTTGGAGCAGGAGATGGCTTAGCTACCTTTGGCCCCGACAATCAGGAGTGATCGGGAGACTAGGTAGTAGACTTGGTTTAGTTTTTATGTTTTAGAACTTGAATTGTAATAACTTGAGATACGAGTTTGTATTTGAGTTTGTTTGAGATATTATTATTTAGCAGTTTATAATTGTTGTTGTTTAGTCTTTAGTTATAAATTTCTGTGTTATCTTATCGTGCTTAGACTGTGATTGAGATTTCATTATATCTATACTTGTCCTCCGTTTGGAGTTGAGATTTGACAAGTACATTATATAATTGCGTGAGTTGTTGATTAGATAGTAACCTAGGACAACGTTCTACCACCGACACTATGGCGTAGGCTGGACGTACCCACTTCTCGTGCTCCTATACTGGATGCGGGTCGTAACACGTTTTTAGTGGTGGCCCATGCAGGTCGAATTTATGTAGTGGTATTCGAACTAGAGTATCACTACAGCCTGTGATAGGATTGAGAGATAGGCTTTAACGGAGAGGTACTCAATCACAGTTAGAAAAATTCTGCTTCAAATCATGCCATCTACATATCGTACTGATTTGCCTTCTTTGAAATAAACTGTCCTCCTTTGACTATATCGATTCCTGCTCAGTATTGACTTCCTTGTTCGATCTGTCTCCAGGATGGTGGAGACATGATCACATCGCTCTGGTACAGCAGTCGCTGGAGAGGGGTCTGCCACCTCTCGTCCAGTACAGCATGATGCTGGGACTGTACCACCTTCTATTCCTGATCAAACAGGAACGACTGCAGCCATTGGGGGTATGCCTCCACCTGTTCGAAGGATGACACCAGTCATTCCTGAGATGTTTCAGCAGCAGCATCAACAGCCACCTGCAGGATTGGTTGACGCTGCACACATGTTTTTCTTTGTGGAGAGGATTTTGGAGTCCCATCAGCAGCAACAGCAGCATCAGACTGCCGACTTCTGTCAAGGTATAGACGAGGCTTACCAGCTGGTCCGGACGACAGTGGAGATGGTGACCATCCAGGGGCCAGCACAGACACATCAGTGCCATCAGAGGATGCCATATATTCAGAAGTTTCAGAAGATATGTCCGAGGGATTTCTTTGGTACAGAGGGCATCCACTATGTGGATGACTGGATAGAGCACATTGAAGAGATATTTTGGCTAGCAGAGATACCAGTCCGACTTCAGATAGAGGTAGCAGGCAGCCAGATACAGGACTTGGCCCACACCTGGTACCAGACTGACCCCAGAGTGGGAACCGAGGGACAGACTTGGGCAACATTCAAGACACTGTTCAAGGAGTAGTTCTTCCCATACGTAGCACTTGAAGGCATAGAGGTACAGTTTGAGAGCCTGGTTCAGGGAAACCAGACAGTCAAGGAATATGCTGGAGAGTTCTGTCGGCTGGACAGATTCATTGAGGACCTGAGCGAGAAGACGAAGGCGAGAAAGTTCCACAGACGTTTGATCAGAGAGGTTTGGTCATTGACTAAGAGTGACAAGGATGCATCTTTCATGGAGATCTTAGCAGGAGCTATGGCGGCAGAGGACGACCTGGGGCTAAAACTGAAGAGAGGTCGGGACTTTCAGGGAGCCAGTAGCAGCAGAGGCTAGGCCAAGAGGCCTCACGTACAAATTCAGCAGATGCAGGCACCAGTGAGATTACAGCAGGCACAGCATCAACCTAGAGGACATGACCATAAGGTGTAGACTTTTGTTTACTGCGAGAGGGCAGGGCACGCTTGGAAGACTTGTTATAGGAGGCAGAAGGTTTATCTGTTCTGTGGATCCGCTGCTCATCAGGTCAGGGATTGCCCTATTGCATCCGTACATGACGGAGCATCGGGTCAAAAAGAGGGAGTTAGGCCACCTGTAGCACAGCACCATGCCTAGAGGGGTGGAGCTTTTACGATGGCAGTCGAGGAGATCGATGCTGCAGGTGACGGGTTAGCAGGTTTGACCTCCTTGTTTTTCTTTCCCACCTTCATGTGTGATTTCTATTAGTACCTGTGAGGATATTTTTGTGATATGCTAGATAGCATAGTTACCATGTTCGAGGCTGTGGAATCACGACCAGTAGGACTGAGTTTTGCATGTTATCCTTCGACCTTATTTGATTGGGAGTTTGACCTAAGAGGAGTACGATCATCTTTATTTTGAGGATAAAATTCTTCTAAGGGGGGTAGACTTGTAGCACCCAGTTTTCCAAATGAGGATAATTTTAAAATTTTATAATTATCATCATTTAATTATGATATTTAAATCATATTATGATTTTTAGTGATTTTTTAATTATTTAAAACTATTTAAAATGTTGAATGGTGATTTTGATGGTTAACTAGTGTAACCCTACAATTGCTAAGACCGGAGACTAACTATGACCATGGGAGCCTAGTCACGTGATTAGAATTTCAAATTACCAATTTTTAGCCTAGGGGTATTTTGGTCATTTTGACAATTTTGTGAAATTATAATTTTGATTAATTAAATATTATGCTAATCTTTTAGTTGAGCCTTAACCTAGAAGTTTAACCTAACCTAGATTAGTCTTGAGGTTAGAACATTCCTACTAAGTGCCAAGGTTAGTAATATCTAGATATTATTCTAGTAGGATATTTTCTTTAGGATATTTGTGAAAAAAGAAAGCCTTGAACCAATAGGAAGGCTCGAAATTGGGTGGACAAGCCCTACCCACTCATCTACATCTAACCATAACCCTAATTCACTATTGTGGCAGCCGTACAAGCCTCCCCTCCTATAAGTATCCCACTTAAGAGCCATTGCCTCTTTTTAAAAACTTAGAAGAACCCTACTTTGTTCTTCCCTAAACCTCTCCCAATTATTCCAGATTGAGCCCAAATTGAGTCAAATCAATTCCATCGTCATCCCCAACATTAGTGGAGACTTGTGGGTGCTTGCTAGCGAGGTTTGAGGACGTTTGAACCGTAGCAAATCGAGGAAGACGTCAAGTCGAGGCTCTTTACATTGAGTTTGAACACTCAATAGGTAAAACCCTACAAACCCTAATAAATTCCTGATTTTTTCCCATAGATGCATTCATTTAGGGTTCCCCTAGGTGTAGCCCAAGTGTGGTAGGAAATCGTGTCCATTTCATGTCCGTATCGGACACGTATCGGTGTATTTAATTAAGTGTTCGATGAAATGCCATATAGGAAATTATTTTAGTAAATTTCAAAACAAATTACATGGTTGTGTAGCCCTACATATGGGGATTTCAAAACTATAACTTTGAGCATGATTGGACACGTGTCCGTGTCCAAATTTGGACACGAACCTCACCAAGATGCCCCGTACCCATGCCCTGCTACCACCCACTATTTTATCATTGCACATACCTCTTGGACACGTGCAAACCGGCACGAGGGTGGGGGCAGACACTGTCAGGACCCTCCTAAATTTTTACGACATCTCGTGTCGTGTCGGACACAAAATACGAGCTGCACTGGTTTAACACTGCACAGGGCACTGATTTTTCACTCTCTGATACGGCTTTAAAACTTGGACACGACACGTCTTGGACTTCGTGCAGGCACCTAGAATCCTAGCCCTAGTCCCTCTCTACCCCTAGACACGATCACGATGTGTCACGTGTCGTTTGTCACGCGCACGAGTCTGTGACACACGTGCACGAGACCCCGCACTGTGCCCGTGCTCCCCGTACTACTCGGGCCCTCTGTAGGACACGACACAGATTCTCTTGACACGAGTTTTGGTGGACAGGAGGGGGCATACACTGATAGCATGCCCCCAAAGTTTGGGTCGAGTTGGTTTGGTATTCTAGAAGTTATCGAGCTTGTACTGGTTTTACAAACACACACACGCGCACATTTGGTCACTGATACGGGCTTGGACACGAAGCTGGACACTTCGTGGACATGACTCAGGCACCTAGACACATATCCTGACACCCCACCTAGCTACTGACATGACCACGACACTTGTGGATGGACACACGAGTCCCTAGGCTAGTCGACACATGTGCACGAGCCTATGCACAACAGGATTTCTGAACCCGTGTTTCACTGCATTGGATACTTCGTGTCCACTCTTATGGACACAAATGACACACCCTAGACACGTGTACACATGGGGAACACACATATATGCGTGATAGTTAAATTCATTTAGTTTTTGGTTTTGAATTGGGGATTTTCCAGTTAGTCGGGTTATTCTAGTTTGGAATCAATGAGCTGACACTTAATTCATAAACCTATTTTCTGAGATTAAATTACAGTGCAAAGGTCATAACCATATTGATATGAGGTTAGCTTAACTGTGGTTAGTTAGCCTAGGACTTAATGAATGGATTGGCATTTACAGAAAACTGTGTTGGGATTAAATTGAAAACTGGAATAGAAGTTACTGAACTCAATCAACTGAAACCTGAGATTTCAATTTGAGTGTTAAGCCTGAGTTTAAATTGACCAACCTGAATTTACCTATGTTTGTTAATTGAGATTTAAATCAACTATTAAAACCTGAGATTCTAGTTAGAAAGGAAACCTGAGATTTCAATATTTATAGCTGAGTTTCCCTGTATGTAAACCTTAAACCTGAAATTGAATGTAGGTTAACTGAGTTTTGGGTTGAAAATGTTAACTGAGATGTTAATGATAACTGGAATTGGTATTAACTAGAATTTGAGTTCAGTTTGGGTTATATGGTATTAACTGGAATGGGATATGGAATTGGAAATGCAAACTGGGTTGGTTGTTTGATTGTAATGTATTAAAATCTGAGAACAACATGGGCTGGAAACTGACTTTTCTCTCTATGAGATAACCTGAAAACTGATTTTTGGGTTACGATTCACTGAATTGTTAGTGTAGGTTAAGTGGTTTTGTATATATATAGTGTGTGTGTGTGTTTTGAGTATGCCTTAGGGTAGGGCCACGAGGGGTATTGAGGGTTAGGCAGGGAATAGACATAGGTAGAGTGTATGTATTGCGGATTGATTTGCTATACACACTTGTGTATGCTAATGAGGCTTATATATATATGTGATGTGTAATGCTATATATTTATGTGGTTGAGGTTAGGATATGGATTAGTATTAGTCAAGGGGTGGCAATGTGAACTTTTGGCCATTTGGCCACTTGACCTTTACATGTGAGCTAGTGTGTGTGTGTGGGTTGTACTATAGCTGGGTGTGTATGTAGGTTTGGCTAAGGATAGAAAGGTTAGAAGAGGAAGAGTGGGCATGTGCACAAGAGCACATGTATGGAAGTATGAACATTGTTCTGTGAGAGTATCAATATAGGAGGTTAATGAGGAGTTGGAAATCAAGTTGCACATATGAATAGATTGGTAGGTATCTTTGAGTGTAGTTAAGTACAGTGGTAGGTAATAGTCTATGACTAGGAGTATGAGTTAGTTATCTTAGAGTTGACCCAATAGTCCAGAGTTTGACCAAAACCCTAAGGCTGATCAATAGACCCTTGCTAGCCTAAGTTTGACCAGTTGACCAAGATAGCCTTGTTTTTAACCTAGTTGACCAGATGTTGACTTGGGTTGACCCAGAGTTGACCAAGTTTGACTTTAACCTAGATTGGCTTAGAAATTATGTAGATTGCATCGTAAACTTTATTTATCTTATTTTAAACACATTATAACCTGTACTGCTCTATTTAGGACATTGTAACTCCGGTGCAGACATCTGATATTACACTACTCTTTTCAGAGTGAGGCGAGTACATTCTCTGATAGTTCTTTCATTTACTTGTCAATTACTGTACTTCAGTTCTAGTTTGTTCTATTTGATTCTTGTTACAAACATGTATTGTTATTACTAAATTCATGTATACGACGCATATACTTTACTCGTCTTGCCTCTATTATTCGAATCACCTTTCGAACTATTCGAACCACCTATTCGCATCTTTATGTGCTGGTTGGACTTGTATTCGTCTTATGTGTTGGATTATGTATTTATTGTATTAGACTGGGCATGGAAATACTGATTAGATATAGACATATCCTCCTATTTGAATCACCCCTCTGTGAATGATATTCGAACGATAGCCATCCCTCACCTGATCAGTGTGTGGTGTGCCGTATTACCTACAGCCGTTTACATGTCGATCTTGGTATTTTAAAACATACTTAGAGAATTTATTCGAATCATTGTTAGAACATCATGTGAATCATTATTCGTATCACCTTATTTGAATCACCTTATTAGAACAATGATTAGAATCACATTCGACTCATACTGTATTGGAATCACATTCGACTCATACTGTACTGGAATCACATTCGACTCATCTTGTATTAGACTCACATTAGGATTACCCTGGACTTATATTGTACTGTCTGGACTCATCATGTAACTCTAGTTCAGCTAGATCTTATTTTACAGTCTTCATTGCCATGTTTCTCCTCTTGTTTAGTTACCTTACTTTCTTTGTACCTTAACTGTTTCTCTATATTATTACTCGTACAAACTGCCATATTCATCAATACAACTGTCTATAACTGCTTTATAGTTCTCTGTCATTTACTTGGGATTTCTAGATGAGTTGTGCTCGTTCCTGTCCTGACTGGACCTGTTGAAAATATTACAGATGATTTCCCTGTGGACATTTGCCCCACTTGCCTTGGAGCAGGAGATGACTTAGCTACCTTTGGCCCTGATACTCAGGAGTGATCGGGAGACTAGCTAGTAGATTTGGTTTAGTTTTCATGTTTTAGAACTTGAATTGTAATAACATGAGATACGAGTTTGTTTGAGATATTATTATTTAGTAGTTTATAATTGTTGTTGTTTAGTCTTTAGTTATAAATTTTTGTGTTATCTTATCGTGCTTAGACTGTGATTGTGATTTCATTATATCTATACTTGTCCTCCGTTCGGAGTTGAGATTTGACAAGTACATTATATAATTGCGTGAGTTGTTGATTAGGTAGTAGCCTAGGACAGCATTCTACCGTCGACACTGCGGCATAGGCTGGACTTACCCACTTCTCGTGTCCCTACACTGGGTGCGGGTCGTGACACCTAGATAGGCTTCACTAATTTGGGTAGCTAGGTTTTGGTCCAAACAATTATTCGAATTGAATTGAACACCGAAAAGACTATAAATGGGTGTCATGTGCTATTTGAAAATAAGTAGCACATGGAAACTCAATTGAGTGGGACACCATTGGCATGTGTGTAGTAGGCTCAAAATAGGTTAAAATTATATATTGGATCGTTTAGGTTGGATCGATGTTGAGTCCTGAAATTAATTTGGATGTTGGGTCAAGGTTCACGATAGATAGCAAGTTGGTCTAAGTTGACCCGAAAGTTGTGTGAAGAAAATGGAATACAAGGGAACTATTTGAGTGGGACATGATATATCAAAATGAAGATAAACTTGTCTAGCTCAAAATACATGAAGGGCATTTCTAAATATTGACATTTCTTGTACTCCAAAAATCAAAGCTACGAAAAAATATATTTAATCATGAAAATAATAGAGGATATATATATATATATATATATATATATATATATATATATATATATATATATATAAACAAAATACATGACGGGCGTTTCTAGATATTGACATTTCTTGTACTCCAAAAATCAAAGCTACGAAAAAATATATTTAATCATGAAAATAATAGAGGATGATTGACGGGCGTTTCTAGATATTGACGAGCGTTTCTAGATATTGACATTTCTTGTACTCCTTTGTCTGGTACAAGGCGACCCAGTGTTGAAGATATACTCCTGGCGTCTGATTGGTGTTCCATGCTATCCTCAAAATTTGTCACGCCCCAGAACCAGAATACTGGAGAGCGGGGGCAGACATAGCCAGCTACGTATATTGAAGTGTAACCCACCTCGCTATACGGTCACGGCTGTCTAGATACATGAGGGTTTACTACAAGACAACAGTCTCCTATGGTCATGAACAAGCCTAGTGTCTCAATCACAAGCAAGTAAGTAAATGTTACAAGATGTATGATAATTAAATATACAATAATAAGGCGTCCCAAATATTATATATTCAGCTGATCATGAAGCTAGTCGTTACAAAATGTTAGGACTAGCAAGAGTTTAGTCATACATGATCAACCCTAGGATTTGTCAATCATGTTACAGCCCGTAGGCAGACATTAAGTAGGTACAACCGAGCTAAACAGGTGCTCGTCGGCTAAACGCCTCAAAAGAATATTTTTACAATAGAGCGGGAGAGCCAAAAATAACCCACTCGTTGCCAGGGTTCCGTCTAGTGGCCACCATCTGGCTGGAAAGTCGGTAGATCTTCTGGAGCTGCTTCAAAATCTGGCCATACAAAACCAGCTGGGTCAGACCCCAGAAAGAGCAAGTGCCACAAGGAGGCTTCACTTAAGAACTAAAACCAGCAATCAGCACAGGAATATAAATAATATAATAAAAGACAGGAAATATAAATAACTGGTAAAACTGGAAATAAGAAAAACATGCCAGGATGATATACGACGAGATAACCATGGAACTATTCAGATAGCTAGGTTACAACCCGTAAACCAAACAAGGACCAGGGTTGTAACCCTTCGTCTGAACGGAGCTTGGTTTCTCACCATTTATCGAGAAAATAAATACAAGCATGCTGGTCATGTAACAGTCTGGAACAAGATCAGGGCAAGACTAGACTTGTTAGACTCCATCCAATCATTTCACGGCCAAGCAAGACCTGCGGCTTGATACTTTAACTAACTAGGGTTATCACAGGCCTAATTACTAGCAAGATGCAGTGAGATTATTCCACAGCCACAAGCCCTGCAGACCATCCAGGTTACCCAGGTCGAAGATTAGGGTTGAATTCAGGTGGGTACATCGTCCAGGAAACGCATGTACCCTTAAGTAGCTTGAAGGGTGCAACACATGACAGTGTGCTGGAAATGTGCCCTACTCGACGGCAGGCTACAGATCCCAGGCGCGCCCAGGTAACGGGATTGCCTGTAGCTGGGAAATCTCTTCATGACTAATGTGTTAATCTAGTTATTAACCTTAGTCCATTTTAGTAGGTACCCCTGACCGTGGTACTCAGGAGTCCCCTCCTAGACATGATGCAAGACAGGACTGGTTTATTTGTACAAGCACAATCACCCACGGTGTCCAGGATGTTCATTCTTGTCAAGTCATGTCATGTCAGGTAGCCGTCGCAACAGCTTATCGAGATATAACATGTCAGGTTAACAGGTCAAGTGTACTTGTCAGGAGTGCGCCACGACGGGCCACTATCAGGTCATGTCAGGTCATTATGTCAGGAGTGCACCACTACGGGTCACTATCGTGTCATGCTCAGGTATCATTTCCAAACATATCAAGTAAATTCGGGAATTACCAAGTTCAGGTCAAAAGGCGTAAGGATATAAAATGGACGTAAAATATCTAATAAAATATCAATATACAGGGCTATAAATCCAGGATAAGGAAAATAAAACCAAACTGACATGCTAATATAAGATCAAGTCTGCCAAAGGCCATACGCACAGGTAGGCATACGCTCAGGTAAGCATACGCTCCCAAAAGGCAGCGTAAAAGGCAGCGTATGGGGGTCACAAAGCTCTCGGGTTGAACCAGGGTGACAAGATAGGCTAGCGTACGCTCAAGCCAGCGTACGCCTTGCTCGCTCCAGCTAGCGTACCAAGGCACGCGTACGCTCAAGCTAGCGTACGCTCAAGACATGCTGCCAACAGACAGCGTATCAAGGTGAGCGTACGCTCACTAAAGAGCAGCGTACGAAGGCACGCGTACGCTCGCTAAAGAGCAGCGTACGAAGGCACGCGTACGCTCGCTAAAAAGCAGCGTACGACTCAACGGCATAAGCTAAAAAGCTAGCTCACTGTTCACTGTCTTCTCCAAAGGGCAAGAACAGCAAGAACTGCAAGAACTCCATGGATGGAACCCAAAACTCCAAATGCTCATAACTTGGTCAAAACAAGTTCGAATCCAACTTTCCAAAGGTCAAAATTGGGTAGAATAAAATTATCTACAACATGGAACCATCCAAACTTGAAAACAAGGAAGTTTAATAGATCAAAACACCAAAAATCCGAAAATAGCAAAACTCTAGATCTACAAGAATTAAAGCCTCAAAATAGAAAATGACAAGTTCTAATGTGGTTTAGAATCATGAGAAGAAGCTAATGGAACCATAAAATGAGTTCTCTTGTGGAAGCAAGTTGCACTTGCCTAAGGGTTGGGGAGTTGTGGAGAGGAAGGAAGAAGAAGAAATAAATGAGAGTTATGGAGGAGAGAGAAGGTTGGTGGGGAAATAAATATCATGGGTTGGTGGTAGGTAGGGGGTTCACCTTGGTCCATGATGGACCAAGCAACCAGCCGGCCAAACCAAGTCAGCCCGAACCGAGAATTAAACCAAGCCAAGAAAACTAAACAAGGAACAATACAAGAAAATACGTACACGTATTTCCAAAATACGTAATACGAACAACAGGCATTACAAAATTAAAACATGAAATATGATATAAAAGAAACTAATCAAACACGATTCTAGAGGATGTTACTACTAATAAGATTCTACATTCACATAACCTACCAAAAAATAAGGTACCCTTAATTATAGATCCATACCAACTTATGTGATGGCAATCAATAAAAATCAAGGTCAGGAACGGTATAACTTCATATGAGGAATTCAAAACTTAGGTATCGCGAAATAAATTCAAGGGCTTCCTAAAGAGTCTTAAGTACCATCATGGTGTTATTGGTCAACAACTCTATAAGAAGAAATTATTACTAACTCAACACTATTCCATTGTAGGATAGGTCTTCAACAAGATCGAAAGAATTTACTACTATACTCCTTCTAACTATCCATAGGCTATACAATTTTTATAAGTACACCTAACAATTTTGCACCTATCTTCTATGCAAGGGTCGAGGCTGAGCTGAACAGATACACACACCTATTGGTTAATATTCTAGTTGTTTTCTATTAAAAAGTATTTGAGGAACTTTTATATATAACAAACGAAACACAATACACTTTGGATCCTCGACGGGATCTTTCGAGTACAATTTATTTTTTTAGGGGACGAGTGGCGATGGAGGGTTGATTCTTTACTCCTTTGACGATCTAACGATGATCAGAAGGCAAATGTAAGTCTTTTGCTGGACGACGGTTCGGCTGTCCTGATAAGCTCTAACTCTATGAATGTGTGAATAAATCTGGAGGATTTAAATGAAGGAGTGATCCTTCTATTTATAGGCAGTAGAACAATCCATTCATACACGCATATGATATGTGCGCGTGAAATTTTGGCACGTAGGAACCCTACGTGCATACTTTGTTGGGCACATGGGCGCTGCGCCTGGGAAGTTCGAACTGAATCTGGTATAACTGTACTGTTGGGCTGCGAATGAGCTGACACATGGTAGTTGTTGAGATTCGTTTGTTGCTGAGATCTTGGGTGGTTGGCACCCATTCATGAGCATGAATGAGTTAATGACATGTGGCGTATGTACATTGCTGAAAAATCTCATCTTGTTGTAACTGGATGATTTGATGCGCTTGGGGGATTTAGCGCATGAAAAGATTTGGTATATGATAGAAATTTTAGGCGCATGGCTTTAGAGGCGCATGCTATATTTGGGCACATGGCTCTCGAAGCGCATACAAGATTTGTTCGGGTCAGCCACATGGCAAAGCACGACTGTGAGTAATGATTATGCCTATGTGTGCTGACGTAGGCGACCCTTCATTTTATGTAAAAACTGTGATCATTACTGCCTTTGAGTCACGTGCTACTGACTTCTGACATTTAGCATTAAATGCTCGATAGGTGAAGAGTCAATCTAGGCACATCGTTTGTTGGTCGTATTTTCCATAAAGCGTATTAGTTGTGAGGCACATGAATCGGAGGAGCGCATCAGTTGTGGGGCGCATCATCTTTAGTCAACCATGTCGAGCTTTTCGAGGCTCAAAGTTAATGACTTTGACTTGATTGAAATCGAGATGGCAAATTCATGGCTATAAATGCTAGGTTCATGCATTAACTTCGAGGAGGCTGCCACTTAGCGCATGGGTTTGGTTCTACCGTAGCCTATAAATAGGTATTTTTTTGAAGAGAGAAAAGCTTGCTCATTCTCGTTCTACCCGACTCTATGTCATGAATGAACTCGACTCTTGATGGCCGTGAGCCCCCTCCTTAGCAAGTTGGTAGGCTGTGCATTGTGGATCTCCTCGTTCAAAGAAGCTTCAATTTTGATGATAAACTCCATCAGAGAACTGAGATGTGCCGAGTTAGCTATGGATAGAGCAGTTCATGCTCGTATACTTCACTGGCAGCGTTCTTCCCATAAGACATCATCAAGTGCCAAGATGTTGATTATCGGGTTTTAGGTTGGTTGTCGACCTACGTTCTGCTCATTAATTGCTTTATTCGTAGGGGATGCGCCTGTGCTGAGACGAGAAAGTGATGCGCCCTTGACGAGAAAGTGATTCACTTGCGACGAGGAAGTGAGGCGCCTATCCGTAGAATTTAGAGTAGACTGTAGTAGATTTTCTATGTAATAAAAATTCCATGTAATAGATTTTTAATTAATATAAAACTTCTTTTTTCTTGCACTGTCTTTTACTACTCTTCTTGTGATGCGCTAAGGTTACTCTGTGTCTCTGTTGCATGTCTTTTGCAGCGCATTGGGATGCGCCCTCTTTGGTCTTGGTTTCTAGGTATATGAGTTTCCATACTTCTATAAGATCTCCTTCAAAGTTTTCAAAACTTAGACAAGTTTTTAAAATACTTTGAACAAAAAGCATGGGCAATAGAATTTTAGGCGAATGGCTTTCTAGCGCATGATCTGCCCGGTGCATAGCCATCTTCGCGCATAGCTATTTTAGCACATTGATAATAACGCTTTGATTTTTGAGTCAGATTAATGACAATATTTTTGAAGATTTGATGTTGCCTCTTCGTGAGTTTCGAAGCGTCAACTGGTGACATTACTCTTTATCGGGTCACACGCCTCACAAGCCTATAAATAGGCATTTGAGTTGGAGAGAGAGGTTCTTCTGCTCTCTTCTTCAAGTTTTTGCCGCTTCGAGTTTCTCTTCTCCGAAAACCCTAACTTTCTTCTCCTTCTCTTTTTCGTGATGGCCCCTAAAGCGCTTCACGCCGCTGGTTCTAGCAGGGACAAGGGCAAGAAGCCCATCGAAGCAAATATCGACGAGGCTGAAGTCACTGACACGACTCATCCCGACGTTCATAGGGAAGTGATAAGTAGGTGGCTGCCATTGTCGTCTTCCTGAAACACATAGACACTTTGTGCATGGTTGAGCGCATGGATGGGCAACCATCTAGAACATGCACCACCTACCTTGCTGAAGCGCATGGGCATGGCTCATATAGATATGCCTTGACGATGCGCCTAAGCTTCACTTTGCTGATGCACATGGATTTTGGTCCTGAAGATGTACCAAAGCTTTACTTTGTTGACGCGCATGGACTTCAGTCTTAAAGATGCGTCGACGCTTTACCTTACCAATGCACATGGACTTCGGTCCTGATGATGCACTGATGTATAATTTTGCCAATGCGCATGGAATTTTCAGTCTTGATGATGCACCGAGGCTTTTAGCTTTCGCAAATGTGCATAGCTTTAGATGCGCTGACGCCAGGCTTCGTATGCCTTTTTGTCTTTCTCTAAAAAGACCATGTTTTTGCTAACTTTTATTGCCTTTGTCTTTCTGCAGTGTCTATGACCTTACCTAGGTTGGACAAGATTTTGTTCGACTACTCCCTCTGCTAGATGGGTCTGGACTTCAATGAAGAAGTTGTTAATCCAGCCAAGGTTGTGATTATGCTGGATCTGCCACCGAAGAGGATGGCGCTGATCAGGGACCAGCCCTCTTCTTTCCTCCAGGCCATGATGGAGAGGGGCCCAATCCCCGTTGTTGGGAGTACCACCGACTTTTATTTGAAGCCCCAATTTCTGTTTAGGGATAGACTAGCTTCTTATGAAGCAAAGATTCTAAAGATAAAGGAAGACTGGTTCTTTGGGGTAAAGGGTCTTTGTATGTATGTATCGAAGACCGAGCATCAACTGCCATTGATTGCCTTTAACTATTTGGCTTCAAAGAGGAGGATGAACTGGGAACTCACTCCAACCCAAAGAGGAGCAATTTCTGGGTCTTTCAAGATTGACTCCAGTTCTGGTCAGAAGGACATTTTTACCTTCATACGGGGTATGCCGTCCTACTCTCTGCGAGTTTTACGTCCTAGGAGCATATTCAGTGATGTTACCAACCACACCTTTGCTTTTAGTGCTTCAACTTTCACCAATCTTATGCTGGCGGCCAAGATCATGTACCCGAAGGGCGAATTTTGGGTGGAAGGTTGGTATCATCACGTACCGAAGTGGGACAATCTGGCCTTATGGATCCTGATGAAGTACAACGACGAGTGCAAGGATCTGAGTTTGTACTATGCCATACGAGCTACCCAAGCTGGCGTGGAGATGAACTAGCATATGTTCCTGGCTCTTCTCGAGCTGTACAATCCCTATACTGGGAAGTTCTATACACCCGGAGGAGAGCTGGGCCTGGCGCTCCATGAGATGTTCGAAGTTTTGAAACTCCCTTGGGGTACTGAGCTATATGAAGTGTATTCCCCAACCAACGAGGAGCTCTTCGCTTTGGACGTGAAGGATTCAAAGATGATGGCTGTATACAAGGAATTATTATGTCACCATCATGTGAATCAGTAAAATAACAAGACCATGGCATCCCTCCATGTGACTGCTTGGAGGTATTACGTCTTTACCCGACAAAAAGACGATCCAAAGAAGGTCCATTTTACTACCCCTCAGGGTTCCACATATGAAGAAATCGTTGCCAAAATAAAGGAACTGGGCGAGAGGAATCCGCGAGAAGATGAGACCGGGATGACGGCTGCCAACATTTATAGTTACTTCTGGCATGACATGCACAAGATGTCTTTGAAGGCTGTGCTAGCTGCTTATCTGATGATATAGCTTCGGGACTATGAATTCCTCGATGGGTCAGGCTCCGTGGAGAGGGTGACCTTGAACCTTATCCTGCCTGCTGTGAAGCTGGTATTTGGCCGTCGTTTGGCCCTGCTTGCCGTAATGGTGTGCAACCTTCAGCGGGGTCTACGGGAATTCGTAGAGAAGGTCCTGAATATGAAGGGCAAAAGTAGGAATTTTCTACAAGTAGAGCTGTCTTACCACTATTTGTTGGAGTTGTTGATATAGCACCCCAATTTGATGAGTCCTGGCTTGGAAGAGGGACACGTCGAGGGTGATTCCCTTATCCATCGCTACCGCAGAAGGAAGTGGCTGCATACTGGTATCCCAGTTTGTCGAAAGGTTCTGTTTCATCTCCAAGGATAGAACATTTCTAAGGTTGGCCTATATTTTATGGGATTTGAAGCTGACGAGGAGTTGGAGGATATGGTTGTAGATGCTTCTATTCTTTCGGATTGGGGGTTGCATTGGATGTAGTGCATCCGACCCTTTCATTTGGTTTATCGAAATAGGAATCACTACTTTCTGGAGCCGTATCTACCAAGCTATTTTGCTTGTCAATTCAGATAGAGTCAACTGAAGTTGGACAGCCCGAGCACCTTCTTGGGGTTTATCGGAAGTCTGTCGGATGGAGAACAAGCTTGGCAGTACTACAGTGCTGTGTGTATGGGGGTGCATTTTGCAGCTCCACTTCTGAATCCCTGGTCACATATCTTGTACTCCGCCTTCAAGCTATATTGTTCGGCGAACACTCTATCTCCCGGCTATAATAGGGGGAAGAGTTTTATCGTCGGGACCAAGCTCGAGGCATCCCACGACATGATCATAAGAACCCGGGTGTATCGTCCGGCGGATGCACCAGTAGCGGCAGCTGCCCCAGTGGTAAGGAGAGAGGAACCGCTGGTGGAGTCCGCGGATAATCAGTTGAAGTGGCCTGCTTCAATGGGAGCGGGTCCTTCAGCACAGAAAAGGCCAAGGAAGGTCTTGGCGTCCAAGTCTGGGGCCATAATAACTCTTCATGCGGAAAGACCGAAAGTGTCTTCCTCCTAAAAGGTAAACAGATTATTATCCGTTCTAATGGATAAAAAGTGGTCTTCCTTCTCTTATCATATTTCTTTTGTTTGAAGGGTACAAAGAAGAAGAAATCCAAGTCTTCGAAGCGAGGCCTGGATGAATCCTTAGAGAAGGAAGTCATCAGCTCTCCCGAAGAGCACATCCCCCAGTTGTGGAGTCTCCAGGCAAAGAGGACCAAGATGACACCATTCGGGTCCATACTTCCACCTCTTTAAACTATGCGGAGGATGACTTTGGTGACTTGCTGAGGTTACTGAACGCTGACCCACCTTCGATGAGTGCCTTAGGTATTCTTGTTTATATATAATTTGCGTATTATTATAGCAGTAATAAATATATCTTATTCACAAATATGTATCAGGTGGGCCCCTCACGGAGCGTAGAGGAATCAGCTACTGGTAATGACGTGGCGGCCGAAGAAGCCGCTGACCAACCTCAGGAGAGGGAAGTTCTGATGGCTCCTCTCGAGGTTGAGACAGAAGGGGATTGGGAATCGCCTCCTCTGACTGATGTCCCAGATGTCACTGCTGGGTTGTTGAGGAGGAACTAATGACCGTGGGTGACAACTAGCCTATGACAGCTGAAGGGGTAGTCGTTGTCGAGTCATCCCCTGGACATGTTATGGAGGAACCGGCTTCGCTGCCGAGTCCTAAGCCTGACCCAGTGGCAGAGAGTGAGATGGAGGAGCCGACCTCGCTACCGAATCCTACGCATGTCCCAGTGACGAAAAGCAAGATGGAGGAATCGACTACGCTGTCGAGTCCTACCCCTATACCAGCAACAGTGGCCTTAACATTAGTGGGTCCTCCAGAATAGGTCTTGATTGGGCTGAGAACCCTGCTGTGGAAGATGTTACGCCCCGATTTGTAGAGTCATTTGTTCACATATTTTCTCTTGGAATCGATCGTCCTCGCTTGGGCGTGATGCCGTACAAGTCTGGTATTGCACTTGAACAAGGCAAAGATGGTACATAATTGATTATCTTTAAATAGGAACACATCACAGTAGGGGTACAACTCAGGCGGGCTAAACCCGAACCCGATCGGATAAACCCGTTAATGGGTTGGGTTAGGGTTGAAGATATTCGGGTTCGGGCTCGGGCTCGGGTTAAAATGTTTGAACCCGATCAAAAATCGGGTTGGGCTTGGGTTCATGTGTTTGGTAACCCGAAGAACCCGATATACATATAATTTATATATATATATATATATATATTTTTTTTTTTTTTTACATATAATTTATATATATATATATATATATATATATATATATATATATATTGTTTCATACTACTTAAATGAGAAGTTTAGACTATAATTTTTTTTCATCCGAACTCTTCAACTCCTTGTCCTAAACCTCATTTCAGTTTTATTTTGTAATGGTTGAGGCTTGATTGCTATTTGATTATGCATTTAATATTACTCTTATTTAAAATTATTTTAAATATCATATTAGAGCCCGATAAACCTGATAGACCCGACCCAACCCGAGCCCAACCAGATCCTTCGGGCTTGGTCTTGGGCTTCATATGTTGAACCCGAAGTCGGGTCGAGCTTGGGCTCGGGCTTGGCTTATGATCTATCATGTTAGGCTCGGGTTGACCTCAAACCCGACCCAACCTGCCTGAGTTGCACCCCTACATCACAGCGGTAGAAGCAGATAAATTGAAGTTAATGAGGACAATCTTTCTCATTAAATATAAATACATCACTTCTTTATAGCAGCGGAGATAAAAGGATAACTTGAAGTCACACAGAGATATATAGAACTTTATTCTCTTTATTGATAATTGAAGAAGAGTACAAGACTTGTATTGAAGTACAATGTTTACAACAAATCTCACTTTACATTTAGATCCAACTGAACAATGCTATAAAGCTTACATTTGATACTTGGATACATTGGATTACAACTCGATATACTGACTTGGCATACAACTCACTGGTACAACTGATTACAATATTCCACACATTATGCCCTTTATAAACAGAATACATCATCTTGTACAAGGAGAGCTTCTGCATGCCTAACAAATCTTCGATGCCGCGGGACCTGTCAAGCCAATCTTCGTGTGCAGTACATCCCAAGCATGAGCACCTGCCCACAAAATGTGGGCCAGTACATCATCTATGTACTGGCGAGCAGAATCCAACCCACTCGCCTAAACCAACACTAACTGGTCAATTTTAGCAAACATTTAATAGAATGATCTTTCTACTTAGGGCCTAACATCAGTTAATAGTTCATCAGCAAAAACATTGAATATGTAAACTTGTTATCTCCTTTCTTATGTAAAGGCAATAATGACACATACTTGGTGTTATCAAGTCCTGACCGTGTACATTAGAGGCATCTTTTAAGCGTCGTTGAGTTAACATTAGCCAAACATGTTATAGGTACTCTTTTAGCAAGGCAACACTCCAGTATATTGTATTTAACATGTTGAGCATGTCATAGAGTTCTCTTTTAAAGGCAACATCATAATATCGTCTTGTTTAGCATGATTAAGCAGACAATTCAACCAACATATACTGTATGTATCACATTTAAGTGATTTCTTACCGATATCTAACTCCGCTGTAGGAGCGTAAAAACTACTTCAAAGACCAAGTCAAAAGAGTTGAGAACTTTACGCAATTCAAACTGATTCAAACTCAGACTCTACGCAAGCTACTCTACGCAAGCTACTCTACGCAAGCTACTCTACGCGAGCTACTCTCTACGCATGATATACTCTACGCACGAAGCATTTACGCTAGAGTTATCTTCCATCTTTACGCCGGGGACAGACTGTCAGGCCGTATTTAATGCAAGTGATTTGATCTGACACAATGATTTTCTGACAGCAGGATTACACAAAAGCCGAGGAGATTTTTCTACCAAACCCAATACTCGTCGTATAGTGTACAAATAGGGCTATTTTACGCTTAATAAAACTACTTCTTTTACGCACGATAGTTATTCGAGCTTTTACGCTGAAGGCTATTATGGGCGTAAAGTCTATTTGGGCTAGTTTTTACGCTTAAGGCTATTTTAGCCACTTTACGCTGGAAAGTTTATTTTGGGCTATTTTACACCTAGTTTGCCACTTTACGCTAGGAATGTATTTTGGATCATTTTTACGCCCGATCTTTCCTGACCACTTAAGAACGTAGTTTGCCACGTGGCTTTCATGTCACACTTTTCGAGGAACGTGTGTACGTGCTCTCCCCGTTATTATTGAAGTAGTGGGACACGTGTCACCATTCATATAGATCAAACTCTACATAGGACACGTGTCAACATGCGTAAAGGATGAGTTGCATCGTGGGTGACAGTTACTTGCGTAAAAACCCGATTTTGTTGCTTTTTACGCACAAAGGGTGAAGTCTATAAATAGACTTATTTTTCACATAGACAGCAACAAGAGATCAACAGAGAGACAGGAGAGGAGATTCTGAGAAAACTCATACTTCCAGAGTGATATGCCCATAAGCATTTCTTCAACTTTTTCTCAAGAATAGGGTGAAGCAAAGCAAGAAAGCATTCGACTGTGCCATCAGTGCCGTTGCTCGATACCTTTCCGGTGACTTAGTTCTTCCGATTGTTCGTCTTCTTCAAGCTGTTTTCTTCTTCATCATCGTATGGTCCAAGGAACAAAGTGATCGCTCTCAGATCAGACTTCCATAGCAATACTTCCCAGAACAATTTGTACTTCTGTACTTTTTCTAGTTTTCTTTTAAAAGCCAATTTTTAGGCATTTTGTTAAGTGAAATAAAATGGTGACTCTGCTGGGGACGACCTTCTCCTCTGACGCGAAGGCAATTGCTCAATATGATGATGTGTCGGCCGGATCGACAAAGAAGACTCTGGTTGTGCACTTCGACCAGACTGCCTACGAAGAAATGCTCCGAACTGGGGCTAGTACTCGCTGCTCCAATGTTCAGAAATTGCGGAAGGCACGAAAAGTTTGGATTCCCAAGTCTAAAGCATCCTCGGATCTTCCTGCTGTCTCTGAAGGAAAAGGAATCCTTCCAACTCCTGTGGTGGAAACTCCCATCTGTGACGAGGCAGTCTCTACTTCGGTGATACGTCCTGAGCGTAAAAATCAAGTTTTATGCTCTGAGCGTAACAATCAAGTTTTATGCTCTGAGCGTAAAAATCAAGTTTTACGCTCCGTGCGTAAAACTCAGTCTCCCGTCTGTGATGTGGCAGACTTTCATGTTTTACGCTCTGTGTGTCAAAAATAGTCTCCCGTCTGTGACGTGGTAGACACACAAGTTTTATGCCTCGTGCGAAAAAATATGTCTTCCGTCTGTGACGTGGTAGACACACAAAATTTATGCTCCGTACGTAAAGGAAAATCTCCCGCCTGTGCCGTGGCAGATACTCATGTTTTGCGCTCTACGCGTAAAGACAAATCTCCTGTCTGTGACAGTGTAGATAAAATTTACAATGATGCCTTTACATCTAAAGTAAATTTACCTGCACGCATGCAGCGTAAAAACATTGTTGGTAAAACTTCGGTTCTCCACCAACAGCCTTCTTACACTGCTTTACGTAAGGTACCAAACCTACAAATTATGCGTAATGCTAATGGAGTTCTTTATGCTCAAAAATCTCAGGATTCATGCACACAACTCCAAGCACGTAAATATGTACAGTTTGGCTATGCTAATGCAGCCAGTAATCTTCTTTATACACAAGGGACTAAACGTTTCTATACCCCAAATGTAATAAAGAAGACTACTCCCTCTACTCCTTCTGATTTACGCGAGTTGCTAGTACAAAAGGGTAAAAATAAACAATCTCCTGTGACACTCCCCCAAGAAAATTATCCTTGTGAGTGTCACCAGATTGTCATCAAATATTGCTGTTCGGCTTCTAAACGGTCAGTTTTTGATCGATTAAGCTACAATATGCCTCAGCAGCAAACTGATGATCAAGAACATGGGTTGTCATATGCGTCAGTCAACATGGCATCTCATACCAACAGAGGACGACGTCCAAGACGCAACTCATCCCAGACTCCTGGTCAACAACAGTTCAACAGACTTCTTGATTCCTTTGAAGGAGTATATCAGAATACTCGATCAAGAAGACAAAGGCAGTTGCAGACTTTTGATTCAGAAGCTGGGGGTACTCAGTCTTTTGAGTTCGAAACTGATAGTGTCGATTCATACCTATATACCAATCCCTCTGTATCTTCAAGAGAGGTTGAATCTTATGCCATTGGAGATGAACCAGAGACGTCATCTGCTAATACAGAACAGCATCTCTCTGCCGTTGAGCAATCATTGAAAGATATGCTTACCATGATGTAAAGTATGCATCAAATAATAATGACTCAACAAACTGCTCAGCCGGCAGTAGTAACATCGGTGCAGGTAGTAGCACAAACTCAAGATAGTCAAGGGGTTGATATACCTTTGAATAATCAAAAGCCTGCTGTCAATCAAAATTTTGCATCTCCAGATCGTATCATTCCCGAAGATGTGCCACCTCCGGTGGGGGATACGGTACATCCAACAACTATTCAATCGAATGTGCTTCCTCAAACTAGTTCAAGCAGTGCATGAGCTCAAAGCACAGTTTGAAGTCCTGAAGCACAAGGATCAACTCTAAAGATTAGCGATTAAGCAACCTTATCTTCCTTATTGGAATGATGTACCATTTCCTCCGAAATTCAAGCCACAATCAATGGTATTATTTGATGGAAAGGCTTCTCCTAGTCAGTATATCAATTACTTTGATATTATGACTGTACATCTATAGAAGAATGATGCTCTTCTCACTTCAGTTTTCATCGGGTGTCTGACGAGTTCAGCCTACGATTGGTATCGCAGTCTACCCGACAATTGTATTTCGTCTTTTGACGAATTCAAAGCAATATTTCTCTTCCGCTTCTATGAAGGAGGCATGGACATGAATATGTCCTCCTTAATAGAAATCAAACAAAAGGAGAAGGAAGATACTCGGACGTTCATTGAACGTTTTCGACAGACAACTTTGAAGATGCCTCCTGGTATGCCAAATTCAACATTGATTGATACATGTAAAATGAATCTGCGACCATCCATTGCTGTCTTCACGGGTTTCCAATTCACAGATTGGGCCTCGTTTATTATAGCAACAGTTTCTGCCGAGACCAATGGTAGGTTGGCTCGTGAACACGGGATGATCTTTGCCTCAGAGGACAAAGGAAAGAAAGGCTCTTCTGGTAATAATTCTGACAATCGTAATGGGAAAGGGAAGGAAACCCTTGTGGTTAATCTTTCAAAACCTAAAATAATGTCGAATAATCAAGAGTCTTCCAAGCCAAAAGAAGAATACTCTTTCGATGACAGTGATATCCCAAGGATATTCCAATATCTGGTAAAGAGTGGCGAACTCCAGATTCCAGAGCCAAAGAGGCCTAATGAGGTAAATCTGACCGACAATCCCAAGTATTGTATCTATCACAGATACATAAATTATCCTAGCAAGCTTGTTATGTCTTGAAAAGAAAATCTAGGAGCTGATAAATGCCAATGCCATCGCTTTAACTAACGATGAGCATACGGTCACAACCAATATGGTTTCTCTTCAATTTGGAGGTTTTCCTCCACAGCAAGTCCCAGATGGGCCCAATTCCAAAGGCGACGATGAAGATTATGAATATTCCGCCTGCCAGAGAGCAAAATGAAGGACTTTTGCCTCTTATATTGAAAACTGGTGAAATCATGTGGGTTCATCCCGATTTAGTACCTGAAATGGAGAATGAAGGTAAAACTTCAAAATCTAAGAAGGGTAAAAAAGTCGAAACCTGTAACATGATTTCTCATGTTTTAACCCCAGACCATGATGATTTGGATCATTTATGGGGTGGCATTCCTTTAGAGGATAGATTGAGGGGTTTGAATATATGCCCTCCAAGTTTGGCTCCTCTTACCAAACTCAAACTTACTCATCAGCAGTGGTTAGCTATGAATAGTGTCCCCTTTTATAGGGCACAATAGGTCTTTGCTGCTTATGAAAAAGCTCCTACAGAGATTTTTCCTCGTGTCCTGAATACTCCTTCTAATGTGGCTATAGAGATTTCTATTCCTTCTTCTACAAAAGTCTCTATGCCTCCTTTTCCTGTGGTTACAGAAGTTTCTGTCTCTTCTTCCTCTGTTAAATCATTTATTGAAAGTCCACTACCCATTCACTTGTACAGTCAACAATCAGTCCATCTCATAAAAAAGATGGGCTACGACTTTCAAAAGGCAGAAGGTTTGAATTATGATAAAGGAATACGACTTCCTTTACAAATTCAAAGTCAAAAATCCACTGTTGGATTGGGTTCTGAGGTTCCTTATAAAAATCCTCGTAAGAAAAAGACTAAGGAAAAGAAGACTAAATCCTGCAATATGGTACTTCATTCTCCTGAGTCCGAAGAAGAAACCTTTGCTGGTACGAGATCTGGGAAAGAGTACCACAAAGATTATGAGGGATCTTCCAAAGAAGTAGAGGGCATAGTTGAAACACTACCAGTTCAACCATCTCTTGTTCATGCTAAACCATCTGTGGTTGAGAAAGAAAAACAGAAAGCAGTACGCTTTGACGTCCCATTGAAATCTGCTTCAAATCAAGGGGTGGTGATGAAGCCCTACTAATTTGATATTCTAGCCCAGTTAGCTAATACTCCGGCTAGACTCTCTATCTTTGAGTTGCTTCGTCTTTCTAAAGAAAGCAGGAAGACTTTGTAATGCCCCAATCCTAAAATATGTAGGACTAGGATACGTGTACATGCCAGCTACACATCGAGAGGACTCCAGCCCAGCTCGAATACGTATAAGTTGTATGGTTATTCTAGATTAACTATATCTCAATCCACATAATAATGATAAATATGACGAATTAAGTGCAGTAAGGCTGATCAGGCCATGATACACTGATTCTAGATTAGATAAATATGTTAGAGTGGATCCCCAATAACACATTTATCATGAACAAGCTAAAGGAAAATAGAAGCTTGTACAAGACTAGGCTATAATGTCGCAAGAATCAAATATAGGACAAAATCGAAATACGGAAGATATGATAATAACACACTATGTATACCTGAAGTCTCGGTGTAGCAAACATCATCCATCAGTGTACCGTGCCATAAACTAATACCTGAAGAAATCACCAGGTCCTCAGAGGACTAGCAAGACACATAATATACATGCCTACTTTAACAGTTTTAACATGCAAGAAAGGATAGGAAATAGTACAAGAAATAAAGACTGCAGAGTAGTACAAGAATAAAATATAAGAAAATGGTATGCCATCGAGAATCGTGCTGATAAACATGACTAAGAATAAATCGGAGTAAACCGCAGCTCAGTGTGGACTCACGGACCTATAGATCACAGCTCAGTGGGGGCTCACAACCTATAGTAAGTCTCTATCGCAGCTCAGTGGGGGCTCACAACAGAGAGTAGTCAAGTATAGTCATCGTCTATCACAAGGTCCTCGCCTAGAACTATGAGTCAAGTCAAGTCAAGATGTCAACAAGTCAAGTCCATCTCAATTATGTCAAAGGGACACGACAGAGGCTAAGCAATACTATCACTAGACGTGAACACGATAGAAAAATATGGGTAGTAACATGAGAAAAGAAAGAGTAATAATCTACGTGCACATAAAACTAGAAAGTATCCATGATATGAAGCAAAAGAGAAATATGTACCAAGTGAGACACAAAAGAATAGCAGTATAGAATGGCATGTAAGTACTGTAAAGTTTGGCAAGGTGTACTTGCCTGAGGGTTGCACGGAGAACCAACAATATATCGCCAATCAACAAGTCAAAAAGTCCAAGTCTCACAACTGCCTCCAGAAGCTGTAATAGACGTTACCAACGTTTCCAGATTAGTCAAATTAGCTAGGATTGCCTGTCTTTAAGTCCAATTCTGGACAAAGGGGCAAAACGGTAATTTTGGGTCAAAACGGTGTCCGCCGTTGGACCCGCTTTGCACCAAAAAGCGTGCCAAAGTCAATGGTCTCTAAAGTTGTCAAACTATATGTCTACGGATTTGTTTAGATGATACAAATCTAATGGTATGTCCAATTTTGGATTCCGATGAGCCGTGCACAAAATTGTCTGTTGTGTTGGATCGTAGGGCCCGCAAAACGGTGATCCAATCAACTGTCTCAGAATCGGACCAAACTTGGCATACAGGACCAGAAAAACGATACGGTCCTGTTGGCATAAGTTTTGTCTCGATCTGACAAACGTGCACAAAGTAATTGGAGAATTTCGAAAAGGGCCGATACGGTGATTTTTGATGGATACGCATCAAATTTGTTGCGCACACGCGACCAATTTGAATTCCGTCAAAGCCCACACGTCCCCGAAGTCGATACGCACCTTTCGATGCTTTCGATTTGTGACCATGTTGCCCGGATTGGCGGGACGCACGTTGGCTCGGGAGAATTTCAAAGTTTTCAAAAACAGTTTTAATAGGTTTTTCTTGATTTTTAAGATAATTTATCTAAAATTTTAATCTGAAATAAAACAAACTAATTACTAGGTTTTCTAGAGGGTTAGTTAGTCTATGAGTAGGAAAAATCGATTCACTGGTTGATTGAATATGCATAAATTTACAGGACTTCGAACAGAGGGTCATAGGCGATCTATCGTTCTGTTTTATGGCAGACTTTTTCTCGACTTTGAGTCAATCCCTCTGTCGATCCAGACAGTTTTATAAGAATCTTTTTGAAATAGATTGCAGAGCTTAGGGTTATGTACATACCGGTGCAATTGGTTTGGCGATTGGTCGAGCGAGGAGGAAGAACTCGTGCCTCAAAATTGGATCGGACGAAGTTATTGCTGCTGCTGCCGCTTGGCCTGGCTCGCGCGCTGCTACACCTGGTCGTGCGCGCGGGTGGCGCGATGACACAGGTGGTGGTCGGCGGTGGTGCAACGCGGGGATGGGTCGACGGCAGTCGCGGGTTGGTCGCGCGGCTGCTGTCATGTTGGCTCTGTTTTGACGCGCTAGTGCGCTGTCCGCGGCGAACCTCGCCGGCCGGCGGCCCCATGGTGGCGTGCACGTAGGGCCAGGGGTTGGGGCTCGCGCCTGTTGATGGCAAAGCCTTAGGTCGAGTAGGGAGAGGTGGATTCGTAGGGTTTTTCCAACAGAGAGTGTCGAGCAAACTATATATAAATATTTCGGTTTTCAATCCAATTCTCAAACGAAGCTCCTGATTAAATCTTGGATTTGATTCGAGCTGGAAGAGAATTAGATAAGGGGGATTTGAAGAAGATTTGGAAGATCCCTGATTTAGATTTGAATTTGATTTAAAACAGGGGTTTCCTCTTTGTTACAGAACATATGTTCTGTTCTTGGTTCGAATGGGAAGAAGGTGAACAGTGCTAATACTTGAAGAATGGTTTTTATTATCATTATTTCTTTTTAAAACTTAATATATATCCTTTATATATTTATATCTAGATATGTATATATCTAAATGTACACATTAAAATCTTCAAAAAAAATCAATATTATCTATCATATTTTTAAACTATTTAAATATATGTACCTATATATATAAATTCGATTGGCAAATAAAAAATCAACAAATAATGATATCTAATAATAATTATAATTATTTAATCACAAAAAAATTAACTTTAATAATAATAAAATAATAAAAATACCCAGTGGTTGTTTTAATGAACTTATACTACACACCCGTATTTGGTCCAAAATTTATACAAATATTGGAACACAGTATTTAAATAATAATATTAATATTGTACAAATATTTAATAATTAGAAATATATTATCAAATTCTAAAATAATTTAAAAAATATTTGCATACACATAAAATATGCCTATATGGTCGTCGTTGGTCCACTACATGCCTACATGGGCTTGGATCTGGTTTGGGTCCAGTTCGGCTGATATGGTACAATCGGGTCATCTAAAAATCAATATATTAAATAATAACTAATTAAATTTTTTGTAGGAGTCAAGTCACAACTTTGACTGATTTTCCTAGTAGAGACAATATTATGGCCGGGTCTTTCCTAGCATGGCTAAAGCATTAGTCAAAGCATACAACTATACTCTATGCGCCAAAATTCTTGGTCGATATGCATCTCAAACTTAAGCATGACTAAGGCCATATATATATTTAGTATTTAGACTATTATAAATATAATCTTATATATATATACAAAAATTGTATTTAAATCTTTTGACTATATAGCATCCCAAAATAAATCCATAATAATTATACTGTCATGGCACCCTAACATGGCTTCCTACCAGGTGGGGTTGGCTAGGTTTGGGTCCAAATATATTTTCTAATTTAATCGAACTCTAAGAGTCAACCAATAAGTCACTTGTGCCATTCGCAATTAAATAGCACATGGAGACCCGATTGAGTGGCACACCCTTGGCATGTGTGTCGTAGACTCAAAATTGGTCAAAACCATATATTGAGTCAACTGGTTTTGATTGATGTCGAGTCATGTACTCAAGTTGGAAGTTCGGTCTAGAATTACGGTAAATACTCAAATGGCCTGAATTGACCCAAAATTGTGCGAAGCCAAAAGAATGCTAGGGGACAAGTTTGGTTGGGACATGATATACTAAATTGAAGGTCATCCTGTCTACTACAAAACTTATGAAGGACGTTTCGAGAGATGGGCAAGTCTTATGCTGCAAGAATCAAAGACACGAAAAAGTACATCTATAATTATAATTAATAAGAAAATACAATAAATATACAATCATCTAATCGTATAAAATAAATAAAAAAAATCTCCAAAAATCAGGGTCTTTACAGACTTTGAGTGAAGCTTTGCTACAAGCAGACTCATGCTTAGCTCAACTCAAGAGTCCTGATAATACACCAGTGTCGTGTCCACAATGTCATAGTATGATGGAGGCAATTCCTAACATTACCTTCACACAAGAAGATATGCTGTTAAAGCATAATAAGCACGACAGGCCTTTGTGCTATACTGGGTATATTGAATCCACTGAAATTGACAGGATTTATATTGATCCTGGGTCTTCTATTAGCATTATTCTTCAGAGTATGCTAAGACCTTTGAGGATTCCTACTAGTGATTTGACTTACACTAGTACCACAATAGTTGGTTTCAACTCTGGCAAGAGTAAACCACTTGGGAAGATTCGTCTGAAGATTCAAATTGGTGATCTTCGAACTATGGCGACATTTTATGTTATCAATTCAGACGTATCTTACAACATCCTTCTCGGAAGACCGTGGATACATGAACATAACATTGTGCCTTCAATCCTCCACCAATGCTTTAAGTACGTGGATTCCCAAGGAGTTGTGATGACTGAGTTTGCTGATATCAATCCTTTCAAGGGTGTTGAAGCCTATTTTTTTGACTCAATGCTCTACAAATAAGAGCATGTGAAGGAGATATCAGATATGGCTGAAGATCAATCTGTCAATGAAGATCCTTCGGAAGAGCAATCTTTGAAGATTAAAGTCAAAGGTCGAATCTAACCCCAATCTGTCAATGATCAACCTCTGATGATAAGGTCAAAGGAAGAACTCGAGCTTTATCTGAGGAATCAGCGAGTATTCCTGCCAAAAACCAAGTTCAACCTCTCATGATCAAAGTCAAGGGACGTACTTCTCGTACGAATGATCCAGAACCACCGCTGATCATCAACCTTGGCAAGTCTACGCAGAAGACGGATGACGGTCCGTTAATGATCAATCCGAAGCGTAGCAGTCAAATTATAAATGATGTAAATATTGATCATTCTGTACTTTCTAATATCAATGAAGATTTCCTTTTTGAGTATATGGCTATCAAATTTATTAAAAGAATAACTTTTGATGATCAAAGTCATCAATATAAAGATGACATAGATACAGAGGAAACTTTATACATTGACCATAAGGAAAATTCTTTTCCTTCTCATGTCGATGTAGGACCTTATGCTTAAAGGTTCCTAACATCTTCTCCCTATCTTCTTCCTGTAGCTGCTTTATTACAAGCTTGTGTAACTTATAGACGTCACGAAGAATCTTACTTCGTGATTCCGTCTGATAAGAAAAACAAGCGCCAAATTGTGTTTGGCCTGGCTAGAAATATCCCTATTATTCAGACAGATGATCTTAGAGATAAAGATAAAGGAAGAATCCGAATTGACAAATATAGTCAACAATCTCTTAAGATTATCCAGAATATGGGATATGACTTGAAGACTACGCAAGGTCTTAATCGAGGCAAAGGTAGACGATTACCATTATGTGGTGATCCGTTTTACCAGAAAACTCGTCATGGGTTGGGATACGATCCGTCCCACATGATTAATGAGGATATACAAGAAGAATTTTCTTCCAGTTCTTCACAATCCTCAGATTCGAAAGAAATCCAATTCATCGAATCAGATACACCATGCAAAGAGGATATACAAGAAAAATTTTCTTCCAGTTTTTCATAATCCTTATATTATGAAGGGGACTATTATGATGAATTTGAGTGCGTATTCTCAGTCAACATAGTTCAAACTGATGGTGAATCTGAACCATTTGAGAATGATCCTTGGGCACAGCAAATGGACACTCAATGAGAGCTTCGTTTTGAACAGCGACAGCCACCTACAGAGGATAAAATTGTCTAGATTGATGTTTGAGACGGAACTACGTCGAAACCAATATTCATCAGTAAAAACCTCTCTGAAGATGAAAAGGAAGAGTTGATACAACTGATTAGATAATATATTGATATCTTTGCATAGAGTTATGAGGATATGACGGGTTTAGGTCCTAAAGTTGCTACTCATAAACTCAATATTCTTCCTAATGCCCAGCCTATAAAATAACAGCAGCGACATTTTTGACCAGATATGATGGATGCAATTAAAGCAGAAGTCAAAAAGCTGATTACATGTGCCTTTGTTCATGAAGAACAACACCCAGACTGGGTTGCCAACATTGTTCCTGTTATGAAGAAGAACAGAAAAGTACGAGTTTGCATAGATTTTCGGGATCTTAATACAGCTTGTCCAAAGGACAAATTTCTACTTTCGATTACCGATGTCATGATAGACAATACATGTGGTTTTGAACATATGTCTTTCATGGATGGATTTTTAGGATACAATCAAATTAAGATGCATTCGGAAGATGAGAAGCATACTGCTTTTCGTACACCCCTTAGAGTCTATTGCTATACGGTTTTGCCGTTTGGTCTGAAAAATGTCGGCGCCACGTATCAACGGGCTATGGGCAACATCTTTCAAGAACATCTACGAAAAATAGTTGAATGTTAAGTAGATGACATTGCTGTCAAAAGCTGATCAAAAGATGATCGCATTCAAGACTTAAAGACAGTATTTGAGTTGATGCGTCAACATCAACTGAAGATGAATCCCACTAAGTCTTTCTTAGGGGTTTCCAGTGGCAAGTTTTTGGGATTTTTCATCACTTCTCAAGGCATCCACGTTGTTCCTGATAAAATCAGAGCAATTTTTGAAATGCGTCCTCCACGTAATCTAAAAGAACTACGTGGCTTCTAAGGTCGCATTGCTTATATCAGAAGATTTATATCCAATCTCTCTGGGAGATGTCAACCTTTCTCCCGTTTATTAAAGAAAGGTGCATCATTTGTCTGGGATGAAGCATGTCAGAAAGCCTTCAATGATATCAAACAATACCTTACAAATCCACCTGTTCTAGTACCTCCAGTGGTAAAGAGACCATTTTTGCTATATGTTCGAGCCTTAGATCATTCACTTGGTGCTCTTCTTGCACAGAAAAGTGACAAAGGTCATGAACAAGCAATTTATTATTTTAGCCGAATGATGGTCGAAGCTGAACACAGGTATACTCCTGTGGAGAAGGAATGTCTGGCCTTAGTTTTTGCTGTTCAAAAGACAAGACATTATGTGTCAGGACAGACTATCCATGTAATCTCCAGAATAAATCCTATTCGGGTATTGATGAGAAAACTAAGCATTCTTAACTCCAGGTTAGCCACCTGGGCGATGTTGCTTACTCCTTATGATATAGTCTATGTACCCCAAAAATCAGTGAAGGGTCAAGCATTAGCTAATTTCTTAGCAGCTCACCCTATACCTGAGACATCAAAACTATATGAGGATATTCCAGATGAAGTCGTGGATTGCAACATGACTTTGAAAGACGACATTCGACAACTATATTTTGATAGAGTATCACGGGTCGAACCTAAAGGTAATATTGTCTCCGGAGTATGAATCATCTCAGTTTCTTCTGACAAAATGGTCATATACCGTGCTTACTCTCTCAATGAACCATGCTCCAACAATGTAGCAAAATATAATGCTCTGCTGATTGGTCTCCAAGTAGCAAAACAATTGGACATCGAGTTTCTGAAAGCTTATGGAGATTCTCAACTGATTGTTAATCAGGTTAGAGGGACATATAAAGTTAAAAATCCTGACCTCATCCCTTATCATCAAGTGGTAATCAAATTGGTCCTTTCATTCAAAGGATTCTTCATCGAATTTGTACCACGTTCTCAAAATTTGGAAGCTGATGCTCTTGCTCGTTTAGCTGCAGATTTAGCTGTTCCAATTAGAAGACAAAATACCATCACTTTGTTGGATCGAGACTTATTATGTGTAAAGAATAACTTGAATATTGAACAGAGTTATACTACAAAGTCAAGTTCCCAACAGAAGGATTGGAGAAGTCCATTCATTGATTATGTGGTTCATGGGATTTTACCTGAAGATCCGAAGGAAGCTGCATCAATCAAGAGACGATCATTTCGATTTCACTATGATTCTTCCTTACATATATTATATCGTCGTTCATATGATGGACTTTTGCTACGCTGTCTCTCAGAGAATAAAGCTAAGCAAACACTTCGTGAAGCTCATGATGGTGTCTGTGGTGCCCATCAACCTGGTCCGAAATTATAGGACCGTATTCGAAGAATGGGGTATTATTGGCCATCCATGATAGCAGATGCCGTGGATTATGCCAGACGGTGTAAAGCATGTCAGATTTATGCTAATTTTATTTATCAACCGTCTGAATTCTTACATCCTACAGCAGCTTCTTGGTCCTTCGAAGCTTGGGGCATGGATATTATCGGTCCGATTAACCCTCATTCTGTCAAGGGACATCGGTTTATACTGGCTATAACCGATTACTTTTCTAAATGGGCAGAAGCGGTTCCCCTTGCTGAAGTGAAAACATCTAATGTGGTTATCTTCATCAAACACCATGTCATTTATCGCTTCAGGATTTCCCGATGGATAATTCATGACAATGGACCATAATTCGCCAGTCAGGCATTTTATCGGTTATGCGATAAGAATCGGGTCCAAAATCTAGCTTTTACGGCTTATAATCCAACTACTAACGGTTTGGCCGAAGCCTTCAACAAGACGATCATCAAACTTCTCAAAAAGTTTGTCTCTTCTAATAAACGTGATTGGAATGAAAAACTTGGAGAATATTTATGGGCTTACCGAACGACAATCCGAACTCCTACTAGTTTTACACCGTTTTCACTAGTCTATGGATGTGAGACTGTTCTCCCACTGGAAATCCAAATTCCATCTCTTAGAATAGCCATTGCTAATGAGCTAACTACATAGAATAATGATCGCTTACGACTCCAAGAACTTGAAGGATTGGACGAGAAGCGTCTTCAAGCGCAACAGCACATTGAGCTATATCAAGCCCGTATATCTCGAACTTTCAATCGTAAAGTTAAAGAAAGAGTATTCAAAGTTGGTGAGCTAGTTCTAGCTGTTCGAAGACCGATGGTGATGACTCATAAGAGCAAAGGGAAATTCTAAGCAAAATGGAAAGGCTCTTATGTCGTCGAGACAGTGTTCTCTATTGGTTCTTATAGGTTGTCTAAACCTAATGGAGATTTGCTCATGATGCCGATCAATGGCAAATTCTTGAAAAAATATTATGTTTAAATTTCTTCTTTATTCCCCAGCTACCAATGTGGGGGTTAAGCTGACTAATTGTCCCCTTGAAATTTTTTTGATCTTCTATCTTACCAGTTGATTAAAAAGTGAGATTTATTATTTATTATGTTCTCAAGACATCTGAATAAATATTAAGTCTACTTCTTTTCCTATCTATCATGCCCATTTGACCTCTGAATAGATATTAATCTATTTTTCTTTGAGTTGTTACGATTTGTCACGTTCATATTACCTCTGATAGTGTCGTAAACTCTAAACAGAAAAAGAGATTCATTATCTATCATGTCTATATTACCTCTGGATAGATACAATTTATTGAGTTTAGAAAACTTGTCATATCCATATTACCTCTGATAAGTGTTTTCTATCTCATACCTATTGTTTAATTTCAAAATAAATAATAGGATCACAAATAAATATTTTATTCATATCTTGTAAAAATTACAGAGTGAAAACGATAGAAGATTACAAAAGCTCTTTATTTGCCTAAGGCGGAACAGATAAGTCTTCTAGCATTTTCTGCAGTTTTGCTAGACGCTTGTCACGAGAGCTCAATACCTTCTTGGTAGCTACAGAGCGTCGAGCTTCGGGAGTGTAGATATGAGAAAGTCCAGCAAAACTGACAATCATCTTATCCTTGGCTTCGTCAAGGGTTTTTATGGTAGATTCAGCTCCGAAGGCCTGTTCTTCCAAAATTGAGCTCTGAGTTAGGTGATGGTCCCGGGCCATGATCATCTGCTCCCTCTCTGCCTTCAAACGAGCCAGCTCAGCCTCGACTTCGCGAATTCTATCATTTTATTGATGAATTCTTATATTCGAAGTTTTATTGGCTTCTCTCTAGCTATCCAGCTCGGGCTTCGCTCCAGCCAAAAAAGTTTTTTCTTTGGCGACCTTTATACTGTATTCATGGAGGGCTTCATTGAAAGTAGTCTCCCGAGCGAGGTATGCAGCAGATAAAGCGTCATACTCTTCTTGGATGAGACTTTCAATGGTTTCATTTGACAGCTTTAGATATTCTTTGATGGGCTGTTCAAGTCCCTCCACGATTTTCTCCAACGCTGCTGCTCTTGTCGCATCATTGAACATGGCAACATTTTTGATAGTTAGAGCGATCGCCACCTTCAAGCTCTCATAATTGAGGCCCTTATTTAGGACCATTTTGATTAGAGCCGCCAGAGTCTTGTAAAAGGTATCAGTATGAATCTCAACTAAGAGATTTATTTCTACACTTGAACTCGGCGTTGCGGCGATGTCTACCAAATCTCTTCTCTGAAGACTAGGAGCAGATGTTGTTGCCTTGGTAGCAGGCTGAGATGAAGCCATTGTTAACACTGCTACCATAGCCAACTGGTTCCCAGGAGCTTCAGGAACAGTATCTTCAGTTACTCCAGCCGTTTCTGGAGCTGAAACTACTAGAGTTTTGGTGGCGGTGATAGGTGCGGGTGGAATGATAGTTATGGCAGCTGACTCCGGTTCGGGCATTGACTCTTCAGGAACTTGTACTGGATCGGTAGTAATAGCAGAGGATACTATTACAACTTTTCTAGCTTCAGTTGGTGACTTGAGTATGCCTTCATCACCTTCTTCAGCTATTGGCTCTACAGGATCTTCAAGTGTTTCAGTTGTAGTGAATCCTTCTACAACTGATTCTTCATTAAAGTCTAGTTCTTCCTCAACAGCTTCCTCATCATCTACAGTAAGTTCTACTGTAGTTTCTTTTTTATCCTTGCCCTCGGCAGGAAGGGACACTTCTGGCTCTTGTTGTACCTCCAGAGATGGAGGACATTCTTCCTGAGTCTCTACTTCGGGCTCTCATGATACTTCTTCTTGAGCATCTTCTTCTTCTGAAGAAGAAGCCTCCTCCTCAGACTCCTCATTTTCCTCATAAATATCTTCTTGAGGAGGAGGAGGAGCCACAAGCTTTGGGGCGATGATAACACCTACAAAAAATTAAACAAAATAAGTTAATATACAAAAATCATAGTTTTGTATAGATTTTTGTATAAATTATATTTACCTGGAGTATGTGTAGGACGTGCCAAGTATGCGTCATAATCTCCAGTCCAATCCTTATCATCAAAATTAATAGCTGGTTCATCAGATGGGATGGGCTCTTGATCAACAGTATGTACTGGAGCAACATCCTCAACAACTTGTGCCTTTTGTGGCAAAGTCAAATGAAGTGCTGAGCTGAGACGTCCCAGAGATAAGACTACTGCAGGTGCTGCTAGTTGAGATGTTGAAGATCCTTCTCCAGGGTGAACTGAAGAAGATGTTACATGTTGCGGCTCATCCACCTGAGTGTCACTCTCCGGGGTAGTGGCTCTTGATCTGGAAGGTCTTTTGGTGGTAGCCTTCTTCTTCTTCTTTTCTGGGGTCTTCTCTGGAAGAGTAATAGCTGCACTTTGTTTCCGTTTACGGGACTTGCCAATAATGATAGGTTCTGCAGCCTTTTCCCCAACTCCCGTAGGGATAACTTCCAGATATTGATCTGGAACTACAGCGTCATCAGGGATGTCTGATGCTACCCTGATTGGCTCCTCTACATTCCCTTCCTTGGGCCATCTTAGACTACCTCTCATGTTGTAGCCATGGGCGAAAGAGCGGATAGAAGCATAAAAGTGAGCATATGTATGAAGTATACGTAGCTCAGTGGTGCTGGTAGCGATTGATACTTTGAATTTGGTACCAGTACGGGCAGTAATAAAATATCTCCAACCTCTTGCACCATCAGTCAGTTTCCCATAGTGACAGAAATTGGTAGAGGGATTACCAACATGAAGTTGGTCATATCCAAATTGGCGAGTGAACCTACTTGGTAGATATGGTTCGAACGCACAATTGCCTTCATTTTTGTACATCAGGTGAGAGGGTTTGATGTACTGTAGCCATCTGAAGACTGGTGCTGACAATAAAGTTCTTTCTTCAACTTCATCTTCAAATTGAACGCCGAAGCAGTCGGCTGGAACTTGTGGTCGGGTACAAAAAAATATCTAACCATAAGAATAATTCAAAACTGCTCGGGTATCTGCCACTGTCGTGGCTGTCCATGTAGCTTTGCTGAACTTCTGGAGGAAGACCTCCGCATCATCTCCCGGGCCTGGTGGCAACAAATTACAGTTGTTGTGCAACAGCCAGCCCATCAAGTAAGTGTAGGGCATTTCTACCCTAGGGAATACGTTTCGATGAGGAGCGTTGTTGACTAGCTCCTCACCAAAAGTCCTCAAACCTGCGTTTACTCTGCACACCATTGTCGATAGCAGGTTGATTCTGACTTTAAACACCAAACGTATCGCTGGCCATAGCACGTTACGGTGGATTCTATCAACTGTACCGGTCCCCGATACAACCCATCTTCTCAACCATAGAGAAAGGAAGCCTGCCAGCAAGGCTTTCCTGGAGATCTTCTGGCTACCATATCTGAGGAAGCTCAAGGCTTCGGTTCCAGCAGAGAACTCTCCAGTCTTGGTGGACAAATATTTGTTCAAAAATTTGTAGACAATCATCATATCCCGTATTTTATCAGCAGGGATTGTTGAACCAGTGTTGATAGTTGGAGCTTTGCTTTCCTGGATTCTTTCTTTATCATCTTTGGATATTTTATCTTTATGGAAAAAGAGAGATGTTGTCCACTTGTTGATGTATGCTAGATGAGATACACTCTCATGCATAGTAGTACAAATCATATAGTGGCACATCAACTCTTCATATACCTCAACCAATTGAGGGTTTTTCTTCCTGATTTCAGCAAGTTCCCGGTTGGAGGGAACATATTCTTCATATGGGGCTTCCCTCATTGGCAGCTTTGAGATGAATTGCATCTCATGGAGTGCGAGACCCATTTCACCTTTTGGGGTCACAAAAGTTCCAGTTGAACTTATATATATCTCCATCAGGGCTATGAGCAAGTTACTGTTCGGTGGTATACCCTGACTAGTGGAAGCTACTGCTTCATACAGGCCTATGTCTTTCAGCTCCGTTTCGAAGTTCATCATGATCCAAACACTAATTTGGATCCAGTTCTGGTTGAATGGAGTCAACCATCCCGGTAGCCTAGGGTTTGTCTGGGGATATAATACCGCAGCCCTTATGAACTTATTGATGAACATCTGGGTCTGCACCGGTTGGATTAAGGCCGAATCTTCACTCGGAGTAAATCCTGGCAAGAGGCCAGAGAAAGGAACGATACCGCCGTTGGGAACACTGACGTGATACCCCATATCGTTGGCATGATCCCTCTTGAATATGATTCTACCCAGCCTTCCATGACTGCTGGGAGTCAGATTCCACAGCATCTGTCGAAGATGGGTGGCATGGATAAAGGCGGATATGGGATAATATCTATCCATGTCAGGGAGATACATTGCTCTATCTCCAGACTTGAATACCCAAGACTCCTTCTTGGAGTGTGTTTGTGACTTGCAGTCTATTGCATCACCAAATAAGAAAGCTGGTTTTGTAAATTGTTGGCCATCCAGCGAGGTCAATAGTTCTCCAATCATGGATAGCAGCATTCTATCCCCTTGGGCAGCTATCAACTGTGCTCTCTCTACAGGGTACTCCGGATTCGATTTGGGAAACTCTACATGAGACAGATTCTCCAAATAATTCGAGCCCACCATACCAACTGATGAGCCAAAGACTTCTGCAAGTGGGTGAATTTGCAAATCCACTGCCAAAAGAAAAAAAAAATCAAGTTAGTGAAAATCTAATTTGAAATTTTTTACGCAGATAAATTAGTCTAAGTTTTTACACATAAAGGTTAAAGACTTTGACTATGTAAACTTTACGCTTATTAAAGTTGATAAAAAGTTTTAAAGTGTAAAAGGTCTCCATTTTACACAAAGTCTTTCACTTGTGAAATTTTACGCTAGCACATGTTGATGTGAGCATATTATGAATTTTACGCTGGCATGTGTTGACATGAGCATATTTTAAATTTTACGCTGGCACATGTTGATGTGAGCGTATTGTGAATTTTATGCTGGCACGTATAGACGTGGGCGTATTTTCTTAATTTTACGCTGACACGTATAAACGTGGGCGTATGTTCTTAACTTTACGCTGACACGTATAACGTGGGCGTATTTTGTTATTTCAGTTTCTACACTGACACGTATGATGTGGGCGTGAAATCTGAAAGTTAACGTTTTTTTCTTCTTCTCCGGCGAACTTGCAGCCGAGATTAAGTAGGGCTTTACCCTTCATTGCTGGAGCCACGGCGGGGTTGCTCTGTTGCGGCGTCGTTGATGATGGGACGGGAGTTTTAGTGCGGTCGGCCGATGATGAACCGACGGGCTTCTTGCCCTTGCTGCCGGCGGCGGACTTCTTGGGAGCCATCGGATTGAAAGCAAGAGTTTTAAAGAGGAAGAAGAATAAGAGAGATCGAGAGTATGGGATATAAGTAAAGTTTTATTTCTCTTCGAAAAGCTCTATTTATAGAGAATTTTTGAATCGGTTCAAATTCCTGACTTTTATGCTGACTGTTGGATATCCCAACTTTTACGCCGATGACCGTTGTATATCCCGAATTCTACACTGACTGTGAAATCCCGAATTTTATGCTTCTGTTCAAAGTATTTCAAATTTTTGAAAATAATTTGAAAACTTTGAAGGGGGTCTTGTAGGAGCATAAAAAGTACTTCAAATACCAAGTCAAAAGAGTTGAGAACTTTACGCAATTCAAACTGAGTCAAACTCAGACTCTACGCAAGCTACTCTACGCAAGCTACTCTACGCGAGCTACTCTCTACGCATAATATACTCTACGCAAGAAGCTTTTACGCTAGAGTTATCTTCCACCTTTATGCCGGGGACAAACTGTCAGGCTGCATTTAATGCAAGCGATTTGATCTGACACAAAGATTTTCTGACAGCAGGATTACACAGAAGCCGAGGAGATTTTTCTACCAAACCCAATACTCGTCGTATAGTGTGCAAATAGGGCTATTTTACGCTCAATAAAACTACTTCTTTTACGCACAATAGTTATTCGAGCTTTTACGCTCAAGGCTATTGTGGGCGTAAAGTCTATTTGGGCTACTTTTTACGCTCAAGGCTATTTTAGCCACTTTATGCTGGAAAGTTTATTTTGGGCTATTTTACGCCCAGTTTGCCACTTTACGCTAGGAGTATATTTTGGGTTATTTTTACGCTCGATCTTTTCTGACCACTTAAGAATGTGGTTTGCCCACGTGGCTTTCGTGCCACACTTCTCGAGGAACGTGTGTACGTGATCTCCCTATTATTATTGAAGTAGTGGGACACGTGTCACCATGCATAGAGATCAAACTCTACATGGGACATGTGTCAACATGCGTAGAGGATGAGTTGCATCGTGGGTGACAGTTACTTGCGTAAAAACCCGATTTTGTTGCTTTTTACGCACAAAGGGTCAAGTCTATAAATAGACTTATTTTTTACATAGACAGCATCAAGAGATCAACAGAGAGACAGGAGAGGAGATTCTGAGAAAAATCATACTTCCATAGTGATATTTCCCGAAGCATTTTTTCAAATTTTTCTCAAGAACAGGGTAAAACAAAGCAAGAAAGCATTCGACGGTGCCATCTGTGCCGTTGCTCGATACCTTTTCGGTGACTTAGTTCTTCCGATTGTGCGTCTTCTTCAAGCAGTTTTCTTCTTCATCATCTTATGGTCCAAGGAACAAAGTGATCGCTCTCAGATCAGACTTCCATAGCAATACTTCCCAGAACAATTTGTACTTTTGTACTTTTTCTAGTTTTCTTTCAAAAGCCAATTTTTAGGCATTTTATTAAGTGAAACATCCGCGTACCTGCATAAAAATATAGGATAATATGATATACTTACTCTGTCTACACAAAACATTCATTAGTATGCATCCTGACTACATGACCACTGGTGCTGCACACCATTTAAGGACTTTGCCATATAGGACTTTATAGGGTATGGGATGTGCCCTTTACCAGGTTGCGAGCCCGAATGAAGGTCCCAATACCGTGTGCCACCAAAGCACGCCGATTCCTCCTAGGCCGACTCGATCCCACCGCCGCGGGTACCATTCGAGAAAATAATACCTTGTATACAAGTTTGCCCATGGTCATACGAATGCGTGTCCGACTCGATCATGTTCGAAGTCGTATGATAAAATATTAAGATAAGTAAAGGCAACATTTCATTATCTCATCTTTCCAATATTACCACATGTTCACTTGGTGATCTCAATGATCCCAAGCCTCATCATTTCTCGTTGCATCATTCATTGCAACATTTCTCATATCATTCCTTTCAAAGAGGAACAAATAATATTTCATTCATCTTAATAGGACCTGCAACATTACATTCATTTCATAGGGACAATATTCTTTCTTTTATTGCTTATAAGGAAACATGCAACGGCAACAGTTATGCATAAGGTACATGATTCTAGTGTTTCATTCAGTTCTTTGTTTTAATGGCACAACCAGTTCATTTCTCATGTCTCATTCATGTAGCATCTCAATTATTCAAGTGATTCATTCATTTCATCAACATTAAGCATAAGGGACATTATCAATTCATTCTCTGGCATCAAGTTACATTAGCAGTTTGAGTGTGATTCAATCAGCAGTTTAATATTTATATCTTATTCATTTCAATAATTCTCAGCATAGGTATCTCTATTATTCAGCAACTAAAACATGGGACATTTAGGAACAATTCATAGCATCGCGTTATTCTATTTATTAAGCATGCAGAAATAATGAGGAAGGAGGACAGTTCCACTTGCCTTGCATAACGGTCTTCCTGCTCCGATCACACTTATCTTCGAATGGACACAGCTCCACCGACGAGCCACATTTCGACACTTAATCCGTCAAGCTAGCTAAGAGAGACTGCATCAGTCTCAACTCTCTTGATCTCCAACACAAGTCACGGTCCAACATTCTGATCCCATCCAACAAGCCAACCAAATGCCTCGTACAGAACGGGGCATTACAGAAGACGCTGCTCCCGCCTATGTCTCCTGGGGAACAGTGATTAAGGCAGCCCCTTCAGAGACGTTTTCTTCCGTGGACCCGAGTTTCGGTGCTATTGGAGGACTGCATGGGCCTGTAAATGCGGAGATCTCGAAAGCGCCTGGGTTAAGATCTTCCTAGAGGAAGGCTAATCCTAACACCTTAACGACTGGGGGTTTGACTGGCGAGGTAACGGCTGCTCTGCCGAGTCAGAAGATCGTATCACTACCGAGTGCTGCTTGTCACGACCCGCTTTCGAATAATCGGACACGAGTCGGACACGCCCAGCCTTCGTCGTTAGACACGACGAAGTAAGCTGTACCAAGCTAGGGAAAACTAACCAGATAAACATGAAAGTATAGAATCACAGCATCTAAAAATGTATCCCAGAATGATCACCATAATCCACAAATCCAGATATCATAATGTACCAGAATGAATAGGAATGAAAAGTGCTATGAACTCTAAAGTCAATATCTCAAAGTAAGGCTAAGTAATCTAAACCTGAAGCCTCAAGCTAAGCCTCATCCTGCTCAGCTAAATCCTGGGTCTGGCCCTTAGAGTAGAACAATGTCCTGCAAGCATACCTACAACATATCCTATTCAGGAGCGGAGCAAAGTACAGTTCTAGGTAATGAATAAGACATCATGATATGAAAGTACAAGGAAACATGGTATGTAAATTACAAGAAGAACATGGTGTGTAAAGTACATAAAAGAACATGGTATATAAGAACATGAAAGAACATGATATGTAAACACAGGAAAGAACATGGTATCTCAGGAATCACAGGAAATAAGTACAAGGTATATCTCCTGAACATGTGTGCACAATATTTGAAATATAACTAATTATGTGACCGGCTAGGGGTAAGCACATGAAAGCACATGAATGGTACGGCTTAGGACCTGCGTGCACGATGCGGGGTCTAAGCTAAACACACCTGAGTTGTTTTTTGGGTTTGGTCACATAAATAGTATATTTCTCCACCCCAGGTACAAGTAATAAGAACAAGGAACATGAGCACCAGAAAATACATGTCGTGTTACAGCGTGTTAATCAAGAAAGCACAGGATATAATAAAATGCACAAGACCATAGAATGTACTTGCCTTTGCTTCGGGAAGATCGGGAATAGGGAGATAGTAGTCTCTATGTTCACCTGAATTTTAGTACAAGTTGGTTAATAACAGACTAAATCTATTTGGTTATCAATCAATTTAATCATGCATAGTTCCTAAATAGTCCAGTCCTAGGGTTACTCCTTCTATTCATAATTTATATAGAATAACAAATTTAGCTTACATTAAATTAGCAAGTAACTCAAAATCTAACTAGTGATTCCCATATAACTATCCCACCACATCGCCTATACCCTAAGGGCTTGGCATCCCTTAGACTGTTACCCCCAATTATCAAGGATGGACTGTTCTTCAGCAGTCCATATTTAATTCTCAGAAAAACCTTTCTATAGACAAAATTTACTAGGCTTGCTCCTAAACTATTACTGAACTTCAAACATTACTACTCTCACTAATCTCATGACTTATGAATGGTCAAATTAATTGGTATAATTTATATCCCTGACATCCATATCCTAGCTAAATCTCCACAGAATCCAGTTATCTAACTCTTTACAAATCTGAAATCATAGCAATCTTAAATAGCTGAACTAACCATGTCAACTATGTACTATGAATCAATTGGGTCATCCCATGATTCCCACCACAGTACTGAATATGACTGAAATAAATCAATCATGAGAACTGATGAAATAGTTCCAAATCACATTCCCAGTTCTGAATTCAGCCAAGTCTGAAATCATTCCCATCCGAAATTTAACAGTACATGAACTATCAATAAGATAATTTCTACAGGGCATTGGCATCAAATTCTAAAGTAAAGCTGTTACCAGTCTAGTTTAAGAAGGGTTGAATAACCAGGTCCTGGACCTTCAATTCACTGGATATACAAGTCTTAGGAAATTAATTCAATGGGCATTCAAATCACAGAAATCAATTTACTGGAATTCTAATTCACAGAAAATCAAATCGCTGGAATTCTAAATCACAGAAAATTAATCACTGGAAATGTAAATCACTGATCATTCAATTCACAGGTAAATACTAACTTCCTGAACCAAAAACAGTCCACATAAGTAGATACATGCTGCTATATGAATCAAATTCAAATTCATACATGCCACAACACTCCTAGCCGAACTACCAATGGACATGATGTCCTGTCCAGGTTGGAGTAACCACAAAAATTAGAAGAAAATACAAAACAGAGTTACACTTTTAAAATAAAATTATTCATCAAGAGAATCACCAAAGTCGACCCAACTCCAATTGATCACCTACACCTGAACCTGACTACGCAATCAGCTACTGAACACACACACGCGAACTGGACACGAACTCATGCTTGACACGAATACGTCCAGGATACGGACACGGCTACTTGATCACTGCTACGAACAGGTACACTCGAGACATTCACGAATAGTACAAGGTCTCGGACATGACCCTTCCGCAATTAGAAGGAGATAACACGACACATGAAACAACACCAAACACAAAATTACACTCTTAAAATCCCCAGCAAAATCTAAAAGAGTTTGGAATAGAATTTACCTGAAGAAGGCTGTTGATAACACGAACACGACAGTCTAAACACAATCCTTCCCGAAAATGGCTTCGATTCGATCCCGATTCAAATCAAACCAATGAAAAAGATTCAACAACAAAAATTAATTACTCAACAACGAACGCAACAACATCCAGATCTGAACAACATTGGGTCGATACTCACCAATCACGTCGTCGTCCCGTCGTCGCGTATGGTTCGTCGCCATGGAAACGTTCGTCAGTTGCCGGAGGTCGGTGCAGTCGTCGTCACCGTGGGACGGTGGCTCTGCTGTCGAAAGTCGGAACACCACCATCGTGGCTTGTCATGGAGGAAACCACCGCCGCCGTCGTCCCATCGAGCTCACTAGAGAGGATCGCGTCCTCGCCGAGTGGAAACCACCACTGCCGTCGAAGTCGCCGGGGTCGCTCGAAACCGTCGCCGTCACTGTCGATCGAAACCACCGAGATTAGGGCTAGGGCTCGCACCGTCGTCGCCGTCACCGCCGATGGAGAGATCGGTGCGCCGCCGGAGATAATCTCGCGTAACCGTCGTCGGAATCGCCATCGGAGTCGCCGTGGTGTCGCCGCCGTCGCCAAAATAGGGCTGGCTTCGAAAAGGGAATGGGGAAGAAAAAACTTAAGAAAAGAAGAATTAATTATGATTCTCTCTCTCTCTCTCTCTTCCCAGCTTTGGATTAAAAGAAAAAATGTGAATTTTGCAGAAACCCCCCTCCGCCTAGAGAATTTGCCAATAAGTCCCTCCGCCTAAATAAATATGCAAAATAACTCCTCCCCTTTTCGTATATTACAGAAATGCTGAAAAAATAGTTAAAAACTTTTTTTTTGGAAAAATATGAGGGGACCACAAGTTGGTTGTAACCACTTTTTGAAATTGAAATTTCTTCCAATTTAAATTCCCTCCAAAATAGATAAATTTCCAATATCTAAAATATTTACTAAAATTATAAATACTCAATCAAAACCTATAATGATTATTAGAAACTTTTAATTTCTCAAAAATAAATGGGGAAGTGGAGTTACACTACTGTTGCCAACCCTGCAGTTCGTCTAGTTCTTATGGAACTCTCGATGATGCCCCCTATGACACCTCAAACATTAGCTGTGGTGGACGAATATGTATGGTTTATGGGTTGAGGTCTTTTACAAGATTTTGAAGAGGGCGTTTCTGTTGCTTTGGAGCAGGGCCAAACTTTTACGGTGGCCAAGACATCACGCTCTCACAAGTGGCCTCTATTAGGTCTCATCAGGGCTACGAGGCTTTAACTGAAGCCTTGGAGGCATCGATTGTCGAGCTCGACCTTCGTCTAACTGAGCTCCAGAGCCTTCAGAAGAATGATCTTTCCTCCTTGATAGAAGAAGAAAAGAGTCGGCTTATCGTCGAAGTTGCTGAGGCTGAGGTGTTTTACTCATCCAGCCGAAACACTTTGGAACAAGATTTGGTCGAGGCCAGCCCCAAGGAGCTTGAACTTACTGCGGCTATGGAGGCCCAAGGCATAATACAAGAGATCTTGGGCGAGCGCGTAGTAGAAGTCGATGATAAGATCTGCCTGCTCCAGGACCAATAGGCCTAATTCATAGCTGACTCTCAGCGGGCGGCAGCTAAGTAGGATGTGCTTAGTCATGAGGCGATGGAGCTTACTCAACATGTAGTCCAGCTGACCGAGAAGAAGGCAGAACTGGATGCCAAACATACTGACACCATCGCCTTCAAGGATGAGGAAGCAATGCACCGCGAGGCCGAATGCTAGGCCTTGGCGAATGTCCAGTCCAGGATAGAAGCTCTGAAATTTTGCATCGACGAGCTGTGTGCCGATGCTTAGTTTTACTTTTGCTCCTTGTATTTTGCTTCTATTTTACTTTGAGATGTTGTCCCTTTTTCCTTCTTATGAGAAAAAGAAATAAAGAACTTTTGTTTGTTCATTCTTGTCATAAACTTGTGTGGGATTTTGTAGACTTAGCATCTTTAATACACCTTGGTTTTAGGTACAGATGGTAAGTTGAGATGATGGTGGAAATTTGGTTAGCCAACATGTTTACATGGAGGTAATGTGGACATGGTAAACATGAGATTTGTAGTAGAATTTTCTTACTCAGAGGTCATATGAACATGGTAAGAATAAACTCTGTGGGGACATAGTGAACAACTCAGAGGTAATAAGGACATGAATGTTCTATGTGCGGAGTATAGCAACACAGAGGTTGCTAAATAAGAATGTTTACAAAGAGGTAATGTGGACGTGCAGGTAAACTTTCATTTAGAGTCGTCTTATGCAGAGGTAAGATTGAGCTCTGCAGGGATATAGAAAACAATTCAGAGGTGATATGGACATGGATGTTTTCTACTGGAGAAATGGTGGGAGAACGTCCTAGAGCGACGGGTTCCAGAAACATATGATGATCGAGAGGGGTGAACCTGATTGTCGGATTCATAGAAACTTGCTAGGGATGTGGAAATATTTGTTGATAGGCTTCAAACATAGTATTTCTTTAGAAACTTGCCATTGGTTGAGATCATAAACAAGTCCCTGTTAGGTTTTGCAAGTCGGTAGGCACCGTTAGAGTATACGTTCTCTATTATGAAGGGGCCTTCCCATTTGGGTTCGAACTTCTCAGCTATTTTGTGAGTCATTACCATTGGACTTCTGATTGATAGGATAATGTCACCTACTTGGAAGGTTCTATGTTTGACTTTCTTATTGAAAGCTTCAGAAATGCGAGCCTGATAGAGCTCGATGCGCTATTAAGCTAGAAGGCCTTTTTCATCAAGTGCCTCTAGCTCCTGTAGTCGGCGACGTTGATTGTCTTCGTCTGTTAAGTGGTTTGTAATGGCCATTCGTCTTGAGGGAATATGGATTTCGAGAGGAAATACTGCTTTGCTTCCATATACCAGTAAAAATGGTGTGTTACCCGTTGGAGTCCGGACCGTTGTGTGGTAGGCCCAAAGGCATTCGCTTATCTTCAAGTCCCAGTCGCGTTTATTAGATGACATGACTTTCTTGAAGAGTTTGACGACATCTTATTGAAGGCCTCGGCCAATCCGTTCGCCACTAGTTGTAGGCGGTTGACATCCATATTTTTGATGCGATTCTTATCACAGAACCGGTTGAACGCATGGCTTATGAATTGTAAACTTGTCATGGATGATCCTCCGGGACACCCCGAAGTGGTAGATAACGTGATGCTTGATGAAGCTAATCACATTTGAGCTCTTTACCTCTACAAAAGTACTGCTTTTGCCCACTTAGAGAAGTAGTCTGTAATCGCCAAGATAAAGCAATATCCTCTGGATGACGGAGGGGTAATTGGTCCGACTATGTCCATACCCCAGGCTTCAAATAGCCAAAATGCAACCAAAGGGTGCAGGAACTCCGAAGGTCGATGAATGAAGTCAACATAAAATTGGCATGCTCGGTATTTTTTGGCATATATGACAGTATCTGCCATCATGGTAGGCCAATATTAACCCATGCGTCGATGTCGATCTTGTAGCTTAGGACCGGTTTGATGAGCTCTGCAGGTACCATCATAGGCTTTTCAGAGAGCTTCGGTTGCCTCCACATTCGATAGACATCGAAGGAGAAGTTCATCGTACGAACGGAGATACAACATCTTTTAACAGACAAGATGTCACGACCCGCACCCAGTGTAGGGGCACGAGAAGTGGTTATGTCCAACCTACACCGCAGTATCGGCGGTAGAACCCTGTCCTAGGTCACATACATCTAACAGTTATAAGGTACCTGTACAGTATATACACTCCGAATGGAGGTAACATTATAAAGTACAACTCAATCACAACTAAGGAAGAAAGTATGATAAGATAGAATAGATGAAATCACAGAATCCACAGATGATAAATACAAGATAAGAGAAAGCTAAAAGTCTAAGATAAACAACTCGACAAATCCAGAATAATAAATTCCTAAATAAGTACAAGTGTATCCAACAAGACATGAAGATAAATAGATACTGGTCTAGCTAACTAGCCTAGACTACTGGGTAATGTCCTCTGCAAGTGTTGGGTCCTCCTGAGAGTCCAGCTCACATGTGTCATCTAGGCCTGCTTCGTAATAAGTGGGACACAGCTCCTCAAGGTCATACGTAATATTTTAATAGGTCTAGTCAGGACGGGAGCGAGCACAATACATCTCACACAGTTCATAGTATGACAGGATATATAAATATGCAATAGAGTAAGATACATGAAACGTTGGAAAATATATGAAGTAAAAGAGATAATTGTAAAGAAATATCTACTATAAGTAAAGAGCTAATAGTGACTAGTGATGTAGAGTACAAGATAGACATGTGAACGGCTTGATAATAAACATAAAAGTTTGCACATGACTATACAAGATCGGAATTGTTCACATGACCACTAATAATCCTCCGTACCCCAATCAATACACAAGGATCCAGACAGGTTATGTTATTGCACATGATATCACATGGAGGCCCATAAATGGGTGCACATGAATGTAAATATGGGGACTCCGTGAACATGAGAGTACATGAATCACGAGAGTGCACATGAATGGTGAAAGCACAGGAATACATGATGAAAGTGAAACGTAAATGACATGATGTAATCGATGCTCCCGAGGGGGATAACATCTCATAAAGGGATCCATATAGTACAATCCGTGTTAACAACGTGACAACACCAAGTAAAGTAATCTAGAGCGTAAATGTAAATCCTATCAAGTATGAAACGGTCAGAGAATGTACTCGCCTGATATCGTGAGTGTCTGAATGAAATATTGCCTGAGGAGTGGTGTCTGGCTCCTATTCAGAACAGTACAAGTCACAACATATCCAAATTGGTAAAATAAATTGCTACGATGCATTCTAGATGATGTTTGGGTCAATCTAGGCTAAAGTCAACCTTTGGTCAACTATAGTCAACTACTCTAGTCAAACTAGGTCAACTAGGTCAAACCTAACCCAACAAGTCTTACTAGGCCTAACCAAGACTATCCTAGCAAGCACACATCATTCACAAGTCACACAAGTCTAATAACACACTAAACTTATGTGTATACATCCCATATACACATAGGCTTACACATTAGGATACCCATAGGCTATACTACAAAGGCCATGTGCCATATACACATATTAGGCAACACACACATTTTCTACCATATATATATATACTAATTATATAGACAATATACAAAAATCTATATTATATTATATCACACAAGATTACATATTATGTGTATACATATATATGTAGAGGGTTAGGGATATAGTGTCCTATGGGTGAGTGCGAGTGAGTGGCAAGTGAATAGGAAAAACAATGTGACATGTGCCTGTGTATGTGTATGACAGTGTGTCAATTGTGTCTCAGATTTGAGAGTACAAATGTGTGTGTGTTCAAAAAAGTGTGTGTATAGATGTGTGAATGAGTGACTACATGTGTGTGTAGAGAGTGTCATAGGTCTCATGTTTGTGTGTGTAGATAGGTGAGTGAGTGTGAACTTGTTCTCAGATTTTATAGGTCTCATAAGTGCATGAGTGTCCATTCTCAGATTTTTCAGTATAATGTGCTATATGTAGTGTGGCATATCAGTATCAATCTCAGGTTTAGTGGTGTGTGTGTGAGTGAACATTATGTTCTCAGGTAGACAGTGGGTTTAAGTATATTTACATAGGTTCTGTGAACAGGGTGTGTGTTAGGAAGACAGTGTAAAGTTATAATGTGTTAAACTAGGAATTTTAGTTGCAACAACAGTGTACACATGCATTCTCAGGTAACAGTGTATAGGTGAACATTCCCAGTTCTCAGGTTAACAGGAAAACAGTGTGCAATTTCTCAGATTTCAGGAAACAAAGCAATGTGTAATTATGTGTGTAATAAACTCATTCTCAGTTTCAGAAAACAGTATGAATAAGTGAAACATGTAACAGTGCCATTATGTGTGTATCAGTCCAATTGAAATCCAAAGCCCAAATGCAAATCGAAGACTAAAATTCCTATGCCACTATGAACCCTAGCATGTAGGCTAATTCCCAGATATGTATACAACACAAATTAATCACATGACAGTTAAACCTATATTGAAATGCCAGGAAAATGAATGACAGTTTACATGTATCAGGATATTTAGAATTTCCTAAATTCGAATTAGAATTTAACAACTAATAAACAATTTAGAAGGTTGGTAATGATTGTGTCATGTGAGAGCGTGTTGGGAGTGCGTCCCAGTGTCCACGAACTGGACACAACGTGTCCAAAACTAATTCTAACACACGAGCACTGTACAGTGCATTGACAGTATCGTGCACGCGTGTCGAATGGGCTAGGGACACGTGTATACCACTAAGTGTGTCGTGGTTGTGCACATAGGTCTAGGGTTTGGTCACCCTGAGTCGTGTCCAAAACGTGTCTATGTGAGACACGAAGCCAGTATCAGAGTCTATGGTCGGCTGTGCACTTGACAGCACAAACCCGTGCGGCTCAAAAATCCCTCTAACCACACCATAAAATCTAATAAAATTTAATACCCTTTGTGTCAGTCATCTCCCCTAAGTGTACACCAATTTTGGTGCCAACACGTGCTGCGTCCAACGAGAACTCGGACATGGACAGCAGGACACCCGACCGAGCCCCCGTGCTGCGTGTCCAGTGCATTTTGGGACACGAAACCGACACAATAACCAGCTCAGTCTTCACAAATATTATTGTACACACATAGATCTAGAGATTCATGCAATTAGTTTAACAAAATACTAAAATCGAATCCTAAGTGATATTCTATCAAACACTTACACATATACTATGACACGTGTCCGATACGGACAGCAAACAAACCCGATTTCTAACCAAAATTTTGGGACAGCTAGGGGACACCTAGATCTAGGCTAGGATGCAAAGCAATTAGAATATTAGCACAATTTAAGGAGTTTTACCTATAGGTGCCCATAGCAAGAAAAGCCCTAAAATGAAGTGTTCCTTCTTGTTAGCTCGGATCCCCAAATTGTTCGAAAGCTGGGATTACTCTCCATAAACAGAAAATAGGAGAGTATTAGGCTATAATGCAAGAAACTAGAGTTAAAAAGGAATTAAAATGAAGAAACTATGGATTGGGGAAGAATGGTCATACCTTTCTTTTTCCTGTGTGTTCATTCAATACAAAAGAGGCAAGAACTAAATGAGGAGATTATTTATAGGGAGGGGAGCCCTAGTGGCCGGCCATAGAGTGTAGGAATTAGGGTTAGGGTTTAGTCTAATGGGCTATGGGCCTAGTTGCACTAGTCATGGAATCATTCCCAAGTCTCAAGCCTATGAACCAATCATTAATCCTCCTATTTAAATCTTGATTTCTAAATGACTAACTTAGGTTGACTTAAGTTAGACTAGGGTCTCATCATGCTAACCAAGTCACCATAGCTAGGGTTAACACCTTGGTTAGTCTACAAAGTCTCAAATAGTCAAAGTCAAAAATAGAAATCACCAATCCAATAAATTAAAATAAATTCAAAAATTCACAATGACCAAAATACCCTCAATCTAGAATGTGGTAGTGACAAATCTACCCTCCTTAAAAGAATTTTGTCCTCAAAATTAAAAGGAGAAACTAAACTGATGAGATGGATAGATAATCATACCTCAAGGTCCAAAAAGATAAGGGTATCACTCGCGCATCTCATCCTCCCGCTCCCAGGTAGACTCTCCTGGAGAATGATGTCTCTATGCGACGCGAACCAAGGATATCACCTGGTTTCTCAGTACCTTCTCTCGGCGATCCAGAATCTCTACTGGCTACTCTGGATAACAGAGAGTAGGTCCCACCTCAATCTCCGAATAGTCAAGTACATGGCTAGGGTCAGCCACGTACCGTCTCAACTGTGATACGTAGAATACGTTGTGGACATCCACTAGTGCAGGTGGCAAGTCTAGTCTGTATGCCACATCACGGACTCTCCCGCTGATCACGAAAGGTCCGATGAAGCGCGGGCTAAGCTTCCCACCTCCACCAAAACGTATGGTACCACGAGTCGGAGATATCCGCAGAAAAACTATGTCTCCGACCTAAACACAAACAAGGTCTCAAGTTACTAAATAATCAAACATGATCAAACAAACAACTATCAACCTACTTCTAATCCTATCTCCAGTCAACTAAGTCAAACATAGTCAATAGTCAACTACCAGTCAACAACTAGTCAATCTGTCAGCATCCAAGTATTTGGTCAACAACTGGTCAACTAAGTCAACTTGGACTATTGGGTCAATGGCTAATCTAGGGTTTAGACTAAAATAGACTATAGTGCTAAAAAGGTATCAAGACCAACTAAATCCTAAGTTTAAAACATACACATGTATACTCTACATTAAATTAGACTCATAACTTCTAACCCATAACCATAACACATACTCTAAAATACCTCACATAATCCCATATATCTTACCCTCTAATACCCATATATCTCCAATATAACCTATAGAACCCACATTATTCTAAGTGTATCATCTATGCATACATATAGACTACCATTTCATATGCCTAATCTATATAATATATGTAGAACCCGTTAACCCATATTACTTGTCACATATATCCCTATAATATATAAACAATGCATAGCATTAGCCTAACCTGAAGGTTTACTAGCACAAGCAGCAATTTAACCAAAACAAAAGGGACAGGACATGCAATGTGGTTAACCCTGGAAGCAGGACAATACCTTGGACAGATAGTGTGACTGAAAACAACACTCAACCTGAACTTAAATAAGAGGGCTTGGAACAATGCCTAAGTGGCTAAACTGGAACTGATACCCAATTAATGTCCTGTTGTGAGACAAATCAGAGTGGATGTAGTGATGCAATGAATAAAGCTTGACAGTACAGTGTAATGATGCATGCAAATCACTGCATGCAGTGGAGAATACATGTTATGCAAGACATCCAATACAGGTATGAAAGGTGGTGAAGGTCTGAACTTATAATGAAATGAAGTCTAACACTACATATAGATTGGAGGGAAGTTGAACCTTAGAAGCTATGGTGGGTTGCTCTATAGGGACAGGACCCTACATTGGCTGAGCAAATCATGAAATGAGTTGAATTATGAAGGATGATGAGATGTGGTCAGGACATGGTCTCATGTTCTGATACTTGATGAGTATCAGTGAAACTAATGAGGGTATCAGGCACAAAACATGCAATTGTTAATATGATATACTGCAGGATATGCAAGTGGTAAAAGTATGTGGAGTACAGGAAATGAATGAGTGCATGTGAATCAAGGATATGCAAGAAATGTTATGTGAAGTGCAGGGCCCGTGCTAAGGTGCAGTGTGTCGAGGATATGAATGTGAACATGAGTGAATGAGTATGAGAACATAAGTACAGTGCCAATTTGTGTAGACATTTCAGGTATATAGGATACTAAGGTAGTGCAGTAGTTCATCTATATGCAGGACATGATCAAATTTGTAGGTTATATGCCTAAGTAGCAGGGAATGAAGTGTCAATTGCAAAAGAGTGAAGTGTGAATTGTGTATCTGAGTCTAATGTGTCAGAAAAGTCGTATGATAATGATGAAGCACAAGATGGCGTGTCCGAGTAGGACACAAAGGTCATGGGTGCAGGGTGTCATATATAGGTTATGCATGTGAAGTTAGTTTTGAAAAAATAACTAATCTTGTGCTCCTAATTTAAAAGTCATGACAATGTGCATATGATAATCATAATTAAAGTGGGAATGGTCAATGGCCTAAATTGGACCGAAAGCTGTGATACGAAAGTAGCAAAAGGGAATAAGTTTGAGCGGGACATAATATATCAAGGTGAAGATAATCTCGTGTACTACAAACTCATGAAGGAAGTTTCCAAAGGTTTACATCTCTGACGTTCCAGAAATCAAAGTCACAGAAAGAATATTCGTCTACCTAGAATACTCTCTCTAGGGTTTTCTTCTAGTCATTATAGTCATACTACCGTACAAAGCAATCACAAGGTATCAAAACTTACAAGCAATGTGGGTCAGTTATCTTAAAAGACATGTTAAGGTCTAGGCTAAAATCTGGGTACTTCTGAGGCTCTAGGTGGAACTGGATACTGCTCCCTCAAGGTCTCAGCCTGAACTCTCTATGTCTCCAACACATCCTGGAGAGTCCGCATATCAGAGCTCCATCAAAAAACAACCCTCCCGAGAATATAGTATGTGGTACCACTATAGGAGGCAGAGGAAGACCCTCAGTCTCAGGTGAAGCTACAGCTACACTCAATGATAGGCTCTGTTCATGGGTGCCCTACTGGAAAAGGTAAGGGAAAATAATAAGAAATCATCAAGGCTGTAAGGCAGACTAGCATCCTATATGAAAACTGGTAGGTATTATAAATAACAGGGGAATCATCTACAATGGGTTATTATTCTAAAACCAATGCTAACTATCATCTCTAGGGTACAAACACTCTACAAGTCATCATATCATTACACTATGAAAGAACTACATATGAATAAGCTCTACCAAACTAAAATATCCCTACTCTTAAGTTATTTGATGATGGAATACAATTTTATAACAATAGAAAGGTATGATAGAGATGATATGTTTAAAAACCTTCTCAAGATACAATCTGATAATCATATACGTCTGTCCAAAATCATTTTACTCAGGGTCCTCGCCATGCCAGTAAGCAAGGCTACGATAAACGATAGATTCCATAACCAGGGTATGCACCTCTATAATCATGTTGTCTAGAATTCTCGCTATGCCGACTAGTATAGCTGCAAGAAATTCCAATCTCATAACCAAGATATGTACATCTGAAGTCAGGTCTCTAAGTTTCCGCCATGTCGTCTAATATGGCTGCGATAAACTCCAGGTTCCATAATCAAGTAGACGTTTTACTATCCCTGTTATTCCTGTCAACATATGTTATCAGAAAATATCGTAACTCAGGCCATAAAATTCATCTTGATAGGAAAATCAAAATCAACAAAGATCCATTAAAAATCAAATTCAATAACAAGGAGTAAGGGTGAACAAAATAAAGGAAGGGATTTCAATTGAAGTTTAAATAAGATTCTCAAGGGTTACCCCAGGAATCTCTCAAGGAATCCTAACTGTGATTGAGTACCTTCAAAAATATATCCTAATCCTAACTGTGATTGAGTACCACTACATAAACTTGACCTGCATTGGCCACCACTAAAAACGTGTCACGACCCGCACCCAGTGTAGGGGCACGAAAAGTGGTTACGTCCAGCCTACGCCGCAGTATCGGAGGTAGAACGCTGTCCTGGGTCACATACATCTAACAGTTATAAGGTACATGTACAGTATATACACTCCGAATGTAGGTAACATTATAAAGTACAACTCAATCACAACTAAGAAAGAAAGTACGATAAGATAGAATAGATGAAATCACAGAATCCACAGATAATAAATACAAGATAAGAGAGAGCTAAAAGTCTAAGATAAACAACTCCACAAATTCAGAATAACAAATCCCCAAATAAGTACAAGTGTATCCAACAAGATATGAAGATAAATAGATACTGGTCTAGCTAGCTAGCCTAGACTACTGGGGTAATATCCTCTGCAAGTACTGGGTCCTCCTGAGAGTCCAGCTCACATGTGTCATCTAGGCCTGCTCCGTAATAAGTGGGACACAGCTCCTCAAGGTCATCTGTAATATTTCAACAGGTCTAGTCAGGACGGGAGCGAGCACAATATATCTCATGCAGTTCATAGTATGACAGGATATATAAATATGCAACAGAGTAAGGTACATGAAACGCTGGGAAATATATGAAGTAAAAGAGATAACTGTAAAGAAATATCTACTATAAGTAAAGAGCTAACAGTGACTAGTGATGTAGAGTACAAAATAGACATGTGAACGGCTTGATAATAAATATGAAAGTTTGCATATGACTACACTACTTTAGAATTGTTCACATGACTACTAAAACTCCTCCGTAACCCAATCAATACACAAGGATCCAGACAGGTTATGTTATTGCACATGATATCACATGGGGGCCCATAAATGGGTGCACATGAATGTAAACATGGGGGCTTCGTGAACATGAGAGTACATGAATCACGAGAGTGCACATGAATGGTAAAAGCACAGGAATACATGATGAAAGTGAAACGCACATGACATGATGTAACCGATGCTCCCGAGGGGGATAACATCTCATGAAGGGATCCATATAGTACCAATCCGTATTAACAACGTGACAACATCAAGTAAAGTAATATAGAGCGTAAATGTAAATCTTATCAAGTATGAAACAGTCAGAGAATGTGCTTTGTCTGATATCCTGAGTGTCTGAATGAAATACTACCTGAGGAGTGGTGTCAGGCTCCTATTCAGAACAGTACAAGTCATAACATATCCAAATTGGTAAAATAAACTGCCACGATACATTCTACATGATGTTCGGGTCAATCTAGGCTAAAGTCAACCTTTGGTCAACTCCAGTCAACTACTCTAGTCAAACTAGGTCAACTAGGTCAAACCTAACCCAACAAGTCTTACTAGGCCTAACCAAGACTATCCTAGAAAGCACACATCATTCACAAGTCACACAAGTCTAACAACGTACGAAACTTATGTGTATACATCCCATATACACATAGGCTTACACATTAGGATACCCATAGGCTATACTACGTAGGCCATGTGCCATATACATATATTAGGCAACACACACATTTTCTACCATATATATACATACTAATTATATAGACAATATATAAAAATCTATATTATATTACATCACACAAGATTACATATTATGTGTATACATATATATGTAGAGGGATAGGGATATAGTGTCCTATGGGTGAGTGCGAGTGAGTGGCAAGTGAATAGGAAAAACAGTGTGACAAGTGCCTGTGTATGTGTATGACAGTGTGTCAATAGTGTCTCAGATTTGATAGTGCAAATGTGTGTGTGTTCAAAACAGTGTATGTATAGATGTGTGAATGAGTGACTACATGTGCGTGTAGAGAGTGTCATAGGTCTCATGTTTGTGTGTGTAGATAGGTGAGTGAGTGTGAACTTGTTCTCAGATTTTATAGGTCTCATAAGTATATGAGAATGGTTAGGGGGAATTACGGCACACCGCACGTGAATTGTACGAGCGCTATCGTTCCAGAATAAACCTGAGGGAGTGGTTCCTGATTTGGGAGTGTTCACATATCTACTAAAGTATTTCCCCGCCCGACTAGTACTAGTGGATCCAATATGAAAGACCAGCCAGATGAATATAAGGGATGTATTTAAAAGATTTTGGATAAGCCAGTCTTAATAGGAACAACATACTCATAATGAATCTATAAAAATACTACATCGTGTAACCATCGTGTCGAAAATCAAACAGAAAATCAATGTAAAATAATACTAAATACATAAATCATAGAAGTTATCAAGTATAAAAACTATCAGAGAATCTACTCGCCTGGGGTCCTTTGCTGGTGAAACCGATAATCCCTTGGCTCCAGTATAGTCCATTTGGCTAGGGTAGATAGGAAGAAGTTCGGATTCGACAAAGGAAATAGGGAAGTGTCGATTAGTCATGGTCAAGAATAATATAATCTAAAAGGAAATTTGATTAAGGAAAATAATCTTGTAGTCAATATATACCTTAGAAAATATTTGTTGATACGTAGAATAAAATGTTTTAATAGTATTTAGTCAAAAATAATATGTAGTCTTTAAAAAGTATTTCAAACCTCATTTTAGAAAATATAAAAGTTAATATCTATAAAAATCTTTAATATAAGAGCCCAATATTATTTAAGAAACTTATCTAGAAAACCTATTTGTATTAATAAGCCCAAGACCCAAATCATTTTCTAATTATATATAAACCCAAAAATAGTTTTTATATATGAGGAGTCCAAGACCCAACGGTTGATGACACGTCGGCTCGACGGTGCGACACAGAGGAGTCCGTCGGTCCCAGGTTCGACTAGATAGATGGAGGCGGAGCATGGTGGCGCTCGTCGACGAATTTAAAGATGGCGGTTGGAATGGCGCCACCGGTGTCATGGTGGAGGTGAGTGGCGGGGTTAGGTTAGGGTTTTATTTATTTTTGTTTATGGTGGCGACAGTGCTGGTGGGTTCGGGGATGATGATGTAGGTATCTGATGGTGGTGATGATGGGCTGTAGCGTGGTGGTGTGGCGATAATGGCCGAGGGATTTAGGGTTACGGTATTGGCTGTCCGGCCGATTGTAGCCGGACATGGTAGAGAGGCTGGGTGTTAGGGTTGGTGGAGTAGTGGTGTCGATGCCCTGGCTCAGGTGGCCGGCGGCACTAAGGACGCTCGTGGCAAGGCTTGGCCAGGGAGGCGACCAGGATTAGAGTTAGGATTAGGGTTTTTTCGGGATTATGTCGGTGTCCGACACAAGAAATTTGGCCTATATTATGTCTAGCATGTTGGACACAAAGAATTTGGCTTGTAGTTTGTAATATTATGGAATAAGATGGAATGGACATGGACACACGGGTCCGGACACAATTGGGGTTATATATGTTGGCTTGATTGCGGTGGACACACGGACACATGGACACGAAAAGGCTGCAAAGATGGTGATGGTTGTTGATGGCAATGGCTTGTGGCGTGGAGACGAGGACGAAGGTCGGGTTGTGAGAGAACGGTAGAGAGGATCTCTCCTTATATAGGGGATAAACTCCTAGATCGATAAGGCTGAGGATTTTCTCGGATAAACCTAGTTTTAAATCGAATAAAATTTAAATACAAACTAATCTAATCATAATTCATTAATGGATAATAATAATAATTTTAAAACATTACTCAATATTATGAAAAATATTTTAAATTATATAAATTCAAATCAATTAGAAATATTTTATTTGTAAGATAATAACTAATGGTTTGAAAACTAAATTAAGGAAATCTTAATCCAACAATAGATTATACTCATAATTTTAAATAATATATAGTATTTTTTCAAGGTATTTTTAATAATATTTGATACTCAAAAATTATTTAAATATATTCGTATTAAGTCAAAACCTTATTTGAAGATAATTTGGCAAAAAAATTTATCAATAAAAATAGATATAATTTTCAAATCACTTTCGAAGGCAAAAGTTGAAAGCCTAAAATAATAACCAACATATTTCGTAAATCTAATAATTTATTTCAAGCAAAATGTTTTTAAAACTAACCATAAAGGTTAAATATTTTTAGAAATACAAAATAATAGAAAATAACGTTAACATGTTTCGAAAAGTATTGGTCTCAAAACACGATTTAAAAAAAAATAATAATTTGAAAAATTCGGGAAGAGGGTTTACATCAACCCCCAGTTGTCTTGCTAATTGAAGCCCGATGATAAGAGCATTTTACTCTACCACATTGTTAGAGCACGGCTCTGTAAGGGATAAACCATACTGAATGACCAGGTTGTCTGAAGAGACCAAGACTACCCCCACTCCCGTGATGATCTGACCCTTAAGGTTGTTCCTGAGACACCGTCGAAGAACATCTGCCATACGGAGTTCTTTTCAACGTTATTGGAATCCAACACCTCGTCTGAAATGTCCTCATAGAGTTTCGATGTTTCAGGTATCGAGTGTACGGCTAAGAAGTCGGCCAATACTTGGCCCTTGGCAGTCTTTTATGGGACAAATACCATATCGTATGGAGATAACAGTATTGGCCATGTAGCTAATCGAGAGTTTACCGCTCCTGTCTTCGTTATGAGGACCCTAAGTGGGTGGACTCGAGATATGACAAGGATCGTCTGACCCGTAACGTAGTGGCGAGTCTTTTGTATAACAAATACCAAAGCTAGGCATTCTTTTTCGACGGGGTTGTACTAGTGTACGGCCCTAACCCTTGTCCTGTATAGGTAGTAGATGGCTTGCTCATGGCCTGCATAATTGTTCTGAGCCAGCAAGGCGCCAAAAGAATGGTCTATTGTGCGGACATAGAGGAGAAATGGTTTACCCACCACTAGCACTACCAAGAGTGGAGGGTTTATGAGGTAAGCCTTGATGTCATCGAATGCCTTCTAATATTATTCGGTCTAGACGTAGGAAACTCCCTTTTTCATAAGCTTGGTGAAGGGTTGGCATCGTCTAGAAAGATTTGTTATAAATCTTCTAATATATGCGAGACGTTCCTGTAGGCCTCGAAGCTCTCTCAGTTTCTTCGGAGGGTGCATGTCAAGGATAGCCTTAGCCTTTTCAGGATCGATATGGATACCCTTTGTCGTGATAAGAAAACCCAAGAATTTTCTACTAGAAACCCCAAGAAAGGATTTAGCTGGATTTATCTTGAGTAGGTGTACCCGTATGAGATCAATAACTGTCCTCAGATCCAACAGGTGGTCACCCTGTGAGCGACTTTTAACAACAATGTCATCAACATAACATTCGACTATTTTGTAGAGATGTTTGCGAAAGATGGTGCTCATAGCTCGCTGGTATGTTGTACATGTATTCTTTAATCTGAAGGGCATCACTGTATAACTGTAGACTCCTTTTGGGGTTTGGAATGATGAGTGCTTCTCATCGTATGGAAATATCTTGATTTGATTGTAGCGTGAATACCCATCCATGAAAGACATGCGTTCAAAGCTACATTTTTTGTCAATCATCACATCGCTGATCGAAAGGAAGAACTCATCCTTCGGACAAGCGGAGTTGAGGTCCCGAAAGTCTATGTAGACCCAAAATTTTCTGTTCTTGTTGGTAAAGGAAATGATGTTGGCTAGCAAGTCAGGGTGTTGTTCTTCATAAATAAAACTACTGGTTATGAGTTTATCCACTGTCTTGTCAATGGCATCCATGATGTTAGGACGGAAGCGACGCTGTTGCTGCTTAATAGGCTTAGCATTATGTAGGATGTTAAGTCTATGCATTACGACCTGTGGGTCCAACCCATCATATCTTCATAGCTCCAAGCGAAGACATTAATATATTCCTTGATGAGTTGTACCAAGGATTCTTGATCTTCCCCTGAGAGGCTTTTGCTAACGAAGATGGGCTTGGGTGAGGATTCATCCCCTATGTCGATTATTCGACTTCATCTTCGGTAGAAGGTTCCCGTTGTTCGAAGCGAGATTCCCATTGATATCCTAGACGTTGAGCACAAGGTTCTTCTTCCAACGTCTGATCGTCGTCTTCCTCTAGAGGATGTACGGATGTTATGTTAGCCGACAACACCATCCTGAAGATTGGGCTGATGCTGGTATTGGAGTCCCAAGTTGAAGCTTCAGATATATGAGAGTGCATCTCAGCCTTAGTTTTCGAACTTTTCGGGGTTGTCGGAGGTGTGATGTAGCCCACCCCCCGTCAAAAACGGTGGTAGTAGTCTTGAGGCTTTTCCTTTGGAATGGAAAGTCGTAAGGGAAGGCATCGACCTATGCCATAGTTCAAGTCTTTACCGCTATGCAAGTCGTACCCCATCTTTTGGATGAGATACTTTGCTTGAGAGGTATAACGGTATATTTGCATTTTGTCGCTATCGAGCTCTGGTTCAACTGGAGGAAGGTCTTGATGACGTTCTACTTTGCCAAAGATGATAGGTTTTTTTGTCCTTTTTCCTTGGTGGAACTATATAACAGACTCCTCGGTACGGGGCAACCCAATTTATGCTATTGACATTCGTTACTTGTGTTTGTAATGATCCTAAGGCAGTATTTAGATCATACATAGCATTCCAATGTGGAAGATTATAGTAGTTCAAAGACAGCCTTTTATTGAAAAAATAAAGAATTTTGTCCCATGGAATTACATCATCTAGTGAAGGTGCCTCAGTATGGACAGATATATAATACCCTAATTCTTCATCAATAAGAAATGGAATAGCCTTCGGAGGAGGTGCATGAGCCTTTCGCCATATCTTGGCCACCAGTGGAGCTAATGTCTTAGCAGGAGGAGTTTTTGGAGACCATCTAGGCAATTTGAATCTGATAGGCTCCTGGGCCCTGCCTGGGAGGAGCCTTTCCTTGCAGCTTAGCCACGAGAGAAGCTGACACTTGGGGAGGTTTCCACTTGAACTATACTTTCAGTGACTCTTCAGTCACTACTTCGATCTTTGCCTCGACTTCTGCTTCGTCATCAACATTGTTAGCATCATCGTCCAAGTGGAGCATCTTGTACAGTTCAACATCGGTATAGTATACCTCGATCCCTCTGAAGGGGTCAACATCAGTGAACTCGTGTATCCACGAACGTCCCATTAAGACATTGTAGGATATGTCGGCATCGATGACATAGCAGGTGACCTCTGTCTGGAGATCACCTATGCGGCACTTCAAATAAATTTTGTCTAAAGGATTACTCTTTTCAACATTGAAACTGCTGATTGTAGTATTGGAGGCAGTCAACCAGTACATCGGTATCCCCAAAGTTTGGAGCAGACTCCGAGGGATGATGCTGAAGAAAGACCCCGAATCAATCTGTATTCGGTCTACTTTGATGGCACCAACGTACCATGTGTAATACAACTGCCTGTTGTGCATGTTCTTCTAGAGTAGTATGTCTTGTTGAGTGAACATAATATTGGGGATGATTTCCCCCACACTAAGGCAGTGTGGACATGCGGTTGGGTCCTCTTCAGGATGTGGGACTCGGGTTATAAAAGACTCAGCATCCTTCAGTGCTTCACATAGAGCATCCCGAGTATGTTTGGAGAGTCGGAGAAGCTCAAACAAGGATAGTCGAGCTGGAGTATTGGCTAGATGCGCCAATATGTCAAAGTTGTAGGGTTTGGTCAACCCTGAGGCACCATCTTTTCTTAGAGGCTTGTCAAAATGAGTCTCATTTTGCTTTTATTTTTCTTCTATCTTAGGTTGGGACGGACCCTCCCCTGAAGCAAAATGAGGCGCTTCTTCAGCCGGAACCTCGTCCTACTGAGTATTTTGCTTAGATGGTCACTACTGGCAAGGCTTATTTAGAGGAGGCAGTGACCATTCAAAAATTCTTGGACTTCTTAACTTTGCCCTTGGTGGTTGGGCATACCACCGATTGTATCACGATCCACACCCATTTTTCAGGATATGCATATGTAGCCTAGTCCAGCCTATGCCACAACATCGACGGTAGTACACTGTCTAGGTCTCAACGCTAATCTCAAATACCAAAAGACAAATCTGATAGCTCATTCACAATAATTATTTTATTTACAGATCCAATAATGCAAAATCTTGCTAAAATAAATAAATACAAGAAGTGTCCAATCTATCTAGACTCTAAAGTCGGCCTCCAAGGTCTCTATCTTCCCCGTATAGTCCATAGCACCAAAGTAGGAAGCATGCCAAGTCACCTGTAATGATCTAGTCAGGAAAGGAGAAAAGTGCAACCCTATTGCATGTATTGTCACTTAATACAAAATAAGCTAGACAATAGAAATATAGAAGAAAATAAAGAAACATGTAGATGAACTGGAAACAACAAACATGTACAAGAAACCACTAGCAAGAACATGGATGAACAAGACAATTAGCAATGAACATGTACAATAAACAGACAGTGTATTTGAAATACTTCTCGAGATATGAACGGTTGGGCTAATATGGCACATCATAGATTCCTATCATTCAGTATTGGCACAGCTAACTCATACGTGATTTGTATGACTTAGCTATCATTCAGTAACAGTATTTGAGTTTGTTCACATACCTACCGAGTATTTCCCCTTCCAACTCATTAAACAGTCAATAAACGAGCAGTAATACAATCAAGCCTATCGTGTCACAATCTGGATACTCAATGAAACACAGTAAAGGATAGCATTATAAGGTCAGAAGCACATAAAGCAATAGTGTACTTGCCTCGTTTAGTTGCAGTGACTTGATCATGTTGGCACAGAATAGTTGAAGATGTCATAAGTATGCAAAACGTTCTCAAATGATGGAATAAATCGTGCCATTGACAGTCCGATTAGCCTAGGGTCGATATAAAATAGTCAGATCACAAGAAATAGAAAAGTATGACTACTCTCAGTCAAGATTCAATATTCGAAGGAAATTTATTTTATAAAAAGGAAATCCTTAAGAAAATATATATGGAAAAATACTTGTAATCTGTCTAGAAAATATTTACGATATTTGAAAACTAATAGTCAAAATAATTTAAATAATTATTTTGGAACTAGAGGAAAATCATATCAAAGCTATACTATAGATAGAAAAGTATTATAATAATATTTTAAGGTCGATAAGCTATAATTAAATACCAAAATAATAATATTATCTATTTTTGAAATAAATCACTTCAAAATATAATTTAACATAATAATAATCTAAAATATTATTCAAATAGGAGATTTTGGCCATAGAAAGTCATATTTCCAATTATGGAAACTATGACACGCAAATTGAGACGTGTCATTGACTAACTAGTCAAACGTTATGAACTTGAGATTTTGAAAATATATTTTGGTAGATTTCAGTGCCATGTCCACCGGAATTGATCATGTCGCAAAATCACGCTTTGGTCAAAAGATATCGTCATTATTGCTAACCGTGACCAAATCGGTGATTTATCAATCAAATCCGAGTTCAACATAATAAATAAAATAGTAAATGAATTTATGTAATTCTGGAAACATTATATTTGAAGATTAATGTGTCAGCTTTCTAAAACTTCAAACGGATCACGAATCGGAGTTCGAGATCTCCTGGAATCTCAAAAATCGTACGGCGTGTCGAGTTTTGAACAACCAACACTTAAATAGTTTTCCATAAATGTGCAAACAAAATCTCAAAAAATAAAATATATATTCTAAAAGCTGACCACGAGATGAATCCAAAAAAAATGGCACACGAAAACGAGGTCGGGGCTGTCGACAATCGCTCCGTGAAGTCGGAGAATCTCCTAGAGATCAATCTCTCAAAATTGGCCTAGGGATTTAGGGTTTCTGGAAATCCGTGTTTAATATATATATATATATAGAGAGAGCGAGCGGCTCAGGGTCGGTGGAAGCCGCAGCTCCCCATGCCACATGGCGCATATCCCGTAGTTCTGCTCTAAAAATGGACGGCCAGATTGCGAGCCTGCTTGGCTTGCTGGAGTCGGCTAATGGGAGCCGTAGCTTCCTAATTAGGAAGCACAGACAGCCTGCTCGCTGATTGACGGATGGGCCTATCCCTGCGTCGTGAGTGGCTGATGGGTGGACCCCCAACTGTAGACTAGATAATTAATATAGAAAATGGTTTAAAAATTATTTTAGGGACAAATGAATCTAAATAAAACCCTGAAAATTCCTGAAAATTCTAAAAATTATAGAAATTACTTCTAACCCTCTAGAACCTAGATAAAAATACTTGGCCCAAAAATAGTCGTAAATGACCCTATAGTAAATCCTAAAAGCTTTTTAAAAATATTAAACCTTAATAAATAAATATCTAAAAATATCTAAAAATCATAGTAAAATATGATATAGCTAAATATTGCTCATACAACCTAACTAGAGGCCATACACCATAACATGGTCATAGATCACCTATGAGTTTAGGCATGACTCCCAATGATCATAAAATTAATAATAATCAAATAAAATAAAAAAATAAAAATTTTGGGAAGTGTGCTTACAGATTGGGTGAGCTCAGGGGCTAGATCTGGATAAACCAGCATGATCTCATCCCAGTATGTAGTGAGTGGCACCAACCCACTCACGTTGTCACAAGTCGGAGGAAGGTTGGTTACCTCCATTTTTTCCTTTGGGATGGGAACGACGCAATCTTGAGCCTCAGTTGGTGGCAGAATGCCAAACTGAAAGGACACCATGTTCGTCGAGACTGTCTTGTCCTCATAGTCGAGAGTGATGACATTTGCATTGATCATGTGTTGGATGTAGTATTTAATAATCTTGGATTTTACGCCCGACGAACCGATGGTACTGACAATACTTTAGATCGCCGACCCTGTCAACCTCATCGGGGAGTTTAGGATCCGGCAACTTGATCATATCGCCTTGCATAATACCTCAAACAGTTGTAGGGTATCTTTATCATTGAAGGGGTAGACCTTCTTCTGTCTTGGTGCGGTTGGTAGTTTTTGGGTAGGAGCTGACACACCCTTGGAAGTATCGACAGTCAAGTCATTCTTCCCTTTGGATTCATGCCCACTTTTGTTACTGTTGGAGGGCATTTCTTTTTGTCGCCGAATGCAGGGTAGCTGACACCAGAAGTCGGGCATCTCGGGCCTTCAGTTCGACGCTTTCAGCCCCGATAATGAGCGCTGTCCAGTCTATATACTGGGTAAAATTGACCAAAAGTTTAACTGTCGGTATCATGTTCCAACGACAGGAATCCATTAGCATCGGCTCAGGAATACCAGGAGGTAGCTGTAGAAGCATGAAAATTTTAGCATTATGCGTCCAAGCCAGAGGTAGTTATGCGCCCAAGATAGGAAAGGCCATGCGCCCAAGACTGGAAAGCAAGTTATGCGCCCAAGCCAGAGAGTGGCGGACAATCGTAATGTAAAACTCTATGCGCCCATCACTATGTGCCCACGTACAGTAGCACCTATACGTCCACATTGCTCCTCCATAAGGAGGCACATAGCCTTCATCCATACTATGCGCCCAAGTCAGGAGAGCTCTACGACTCGGTCAACATCGACGATCAGTCGTGTATCGAAGCATGCGGCCACGTCAGTCTCCACGAGCAGTCGTGCACTGAAGCATGCGGCCACGTCAACCCCACGATCAACCCATGATTATGTAGTCTTTATGCGCCTACACCCTATGCACCCAAAGAAGGACTATGCGCCCACAGGGAAAATAATGTATTTTCCCTGTGTGCCCATAATAGCCGTTTCAGTACAAAATGACTATAAATAGAGGTCTCATACCTCTTCAAAAAGACAGAATGGAGAGCATTTCAAGAGCCAAATTGCTGCCCTTCTTGCCAGTGAGCCGAGAGTTAGCAATTTTCTTAGGTTTTCTCCCACTTTTGTAAATCGGAGTGTCAACGGAGTAAAGGAGCAACTGCCGCTCGATCTCCATCATCCTATTTCCCAGAATTCTTTTTGTACTCGGGGATTCTCAGTACAGGATCTCTCAGGCATACTCGATTTGTGGCACCTTGTACAAATAAGAAAAGACGGTGCTTCTTTTTCTTTTTTTTGTGTCCACAAAAATGGCGACTCTGTTGGGGACTACCTTTTTCTCTAACGAGAAGGTGGTGATGCAATCTAATACCGATAAAGTGGGGAGCACTCAAAAGATGTTGAACGTAAAGTTCGATCAACAGGCGTTCGAAGAGATGCTCTCGAGGGACGGCCCAACTCCCTCGAAATCAGTAAAGCAAAACAAGTCTCGCAAGGCTTGGCTTCCGAAGGCTCGTATTTTATATCCTACCAGTATCATGGAAGATATGCAACTGAGGGCAAATTCTGTCATGGTGGCGCATAATCCTTCCATAGGAGCTCCCAATGCGAAGAAGGCGCATACTGTTCTGGGCTCTACTAGCCCAGTGACTTTCCTCTTGTGCAATCAACAACAGAGTATTCAACACTCGAAACTTGGCAAAGGAAAATACAACGATGCTAAGAATCAAAGTGTTTGATGCTCTAGGAAAACTCAGCGAAGCTTGCGAACGAAAAAGGCAAAACTGGAAGAAAATAGCGCTGTTTTCCAAAGCATAAGCCCAAGGCAGTATATAGGCGCATAACTCTGGCCAGAGTATTTCTGTCTTCAATAGGCCATGCACCCAAGGCTATGCGCCCAGGCTCTGATGACCCATTCTATGCGCCCACATCCAGGTGAACCAGGCATGCTGCCAGGACTTCAGGAAAGCATGCGCCCAAAGGCATTCCCAGGGTCTATGCGCCCACAGCAAAAAGACAGGCCCCAATGCGTATAACATAGGGCTGTCTTTATGGTCATCACGGAACTTAGGTGTGGGGGTTGCCCCTGCACATGAACTAAGTCCGGATGTGCCAACTTCCCTTACAAACCCATATACAAAGCTCGACGATGCATGTGACATGGGTTTTAAGGCAAAACTCCCTTCCGTCGATTTACGCGACATGATAAATCATAAGCGTAAAGGGAGGGACGATATTACAACTCATGGGTGCATCCATGCACTAGTATTATCATCAACTATTGCTGCTCTAAAGCAACGAAGGTGCCTCCGAAGTAGTCCGTGTTTCGACGACTGCAGCGCTCTGATGATGAAAAGCCGCTATGTGTTTTATCCAACATGGCGTCATGGGATCCTCCTTATGGAAGCCCCAATCAAAGAAGGTTGACCACTATCCCAACATTTTCTCTCAATTCTGCGAATAGAAGAAGAAAAAGTCTGCCAGAAAACAGCCAGCGAGCTGTTACATCTGAAGGAGTCTATATGGGTACTCGATCAAGGACGAGATTCCTTATAGATGGCGAGGACTTTCAAGTCGGGGTTGATGTCCTTCAGCTGGGGGTAGTATTCCCTCAGAATCTGAAGTAGACGACCTTCACACCGCAGGTAGCCTTCCAGATGATGATGATCTTTTCGAGTCCGACAGTGAATATCTACCTCCCCTGTCTGAAGACGAGGGTCTTTTCAACTCAGAGACAGACAGTATCAGCACCAGTTATACTGTCTCCTCTATTCATCCTCGTATGTTATCTATGTACATGGGGGCTGGAGAGAGACCTGAAGAAGCCAGTGATCAGACCAACAGCGGCTAGAGAGTCTTAAAATGGTATTTGCCAAGATCGCTGATTTGCTTACCAACATCATGGCAGTCCAAACTGCTGAGGCTATTCCTCCACCTCAACCGAATGTCTCAGCACACGCTAGTCCGACTCATAGCAACAATCCTTCTTTACTACAAAAGGAGTATCATTCCGTTGCGCCTCCTCCAAATCCCGTAAATGCTGGGGGTGGTCCTTCGTCAACGACACTTGACAACCATACAATAGCCGTTTCTCAATATCTGCTTAATCAGCAGGGTGCAATTGATTCTCTTATTGCCCGTTTCGATACCAACTCACACAAAGACGAGCTTAAGAAGATGGGGATATCTCAACCTTATCCTCCTGAATGGGAGAATGCTACTTGCCCTCCTAACTATAAGCCATTGACGCTAAATTCGTTTGACGGGATCACTTCTCCTCGCCGACACATGACATACTTCAACACGCAGACTCTGCACTTACCAAGAGACGATGCGTTCTTGTCAAAGCTATTTATCAGCACCTTGTAGGGAAAGCTTTTGAATGGTTCTGTAGTCTGTCTGACAGTTGTATTAACTCCTTTAAAGACTTGGAGAGGTTATTCCTCAATAGGTTTTATGAGAGCAGCATGTATGTTAGTATGTCCACCCTAATCGAGACCAAAAAAAGGAGAAATAAATCTGTTATTGCTTTCATCGAACGCTTCAGTCGACTAGCATTGAAGATGTCCTTCGGTATACCAGACTCAGAGCTTATGGATGCTTGTCGGCATAACTTCCTTTCTATAGTAAAGTTCTGTCCGGGTATACATAAGTATGATACATAGCCCGCTTTCATCGGGGCTGCTGATGCTGCTGAGAATGATGTTCCTAATCTGGAATTACTGGGGTTGAAGACACCCAAATCTGAAGTCAAAAGCAAGCACCCCCAAACTATCCCTATCCCAAAGGTAGTAATAGAAGTTGTTAACCGACTGCCAGTTCGTGACTCAATATCAACGTTGGTGCCACTCATGATAGAATGTGGTGAGATCATGTGGGTCCATCCAGACCTTGTGCAAGAAATGACGCAGAAAGTGGTGCCTTCCAAAGCAAAGAGGGGCAAGAAATATAAGTCATGCCATATGGTGTCTTTTCATATTTATGAAGTTTTATCTAGCAAGACGCGATCCGAGAAGACTTACCTGCGAACTTATGACAAAGCTAAGCAGAAGACGTAATTCCTTCTCAAGCTCCTACTGTCGCCACAAGTTCAGAAGCTGGTCCGTCTAAGTCCTCAACTACCGACAAAGCTAACCAGAAGGAGACACGATTTGACAAGTCTCTGAAGGCACCAGCTCCCGAAGGCATGGACCAGCCTTACAACTTTGACATACTGGCACAACTGGCTAATACACCTGCCAGATTGCCTTTGTTCAATCTATTGCGCCTCTCCAAAGAGGCGTAAAGCTTTAAGCGAGGCATTACTACTTGTCGATTCTTATCTCGCTGAAGATCCTGTGTCTTGTCTTCACTGCAATAGCACTATGGAAGTGGTGCCCAACATCACCTTTTCGCAAGAGGACATGCTACTCAAAAACAATCGTTATGATAGACCTCTGTACTATACATGATATATTAGGGCGATTAAGGTGGATCAGATGCATATCGATCCAGGTTTCTCCTTCAGCATCATCCTTAGAAGTTTACTCCAGATTCTAGGGATCCCTCTGCACAAGCTGTCTGCAACCAATACAACTATCATGGCTTTCAATGATGGAAGAAGTCATCCACTGGGCAAGATCCGTCTCAAGTGCCAGATTGGTAATCTCCGAACAGAGGTTGCTTGCTATGTAATCGACCCCAAGGTGTCCTACAACGTCTTGTTGGAACGTTCGTGGATACACGAGAACATGATTGTTCCTTCTATCCTTCATCGGTACATTAAGTACGTCAACAGTGATGGCATCGTGGAGACGGAGTTTGCCGATGTCGATCCTTTCAAGGGTATTGAAGTCTACTATGGAGATTCAGTACTTTATCAATCTCAGCCTTCCAAGAATGACGGCAATGAAGCTGACGATGAAGCTAAAGTTAATTCATCTGCCAGTGACGGTTTCCTGGTTATCTGAGTCAAAGGACGTACTACTCCAAAAAGTACTCCAAAGCCTCTCACAATCTGGGTCAAAAAGAAGAATCCTGATATTGTCAAACCATTGACCATCACTCTCCGCAAAATGACTTGGGTGGAACCTGCTGAAGTTCGTCCTTCCAATCCTGATGAGTTACCCTACGTGGTAAACTTGACCAAGTCTGTGGCTCTTATTCTGGACAATGATCCCCTCAATGAGTATATCAATACTCAAAATAATGTACCTTCAGTGGATGATGATATCCCTGAAGAAGAACTTAAATATTTTCTGAGTAAAGGTTTATCTTTGAATGGCTATGATGTCTACCAATCTATAAACCAGTACATAGATACATTATACGCCCTAGAGCCTGGCATAGGACCACATCTCTATATGTCGGTCAAGATGCCTCGTCTGTGGGAAAAAGCCTGGCCAGAAGAAAACCACTACTTCATCGTTCCAGCCAGAAAAAAGGGTGAAGAATTGATCATCTTCGGTCGAATAATTGGCGAAAGAAAGTTCGTTCTGGACTTTACTCCCAATTACAGCACTGAAGCCGACTATGATTCAGGAAAAATGCAACTTTATCGATATAGTTGGCAGGCCAAGAATATCATCCAGAACATGGGATATGACATAAAAAGCGATCAGGGACTAAACTACGGTCAAGGGCGACGATTGCCAATGCGTCACTTCGCTCCTTCCGACAAACCCGAGAACTATTATCAACAAAACGGTGTTGGTTTGGGTTATGTTACTTCTCTAACAACTCCTGAAGGATCAGACGTCGAAGTGGATCGTTGTTCTCATTCTTCTGATTTTTGCCTCTGGGATTCAAACTCCAGTATGGTAGACATGCTCATTTGTCCATCAACATGGTATCAGTTGACCAAATTGTAGAAGATATCCAATCAATCGAGCTCGAATAATAGGCTCAAAAGATGGACACCAGGTGGGAGTTATGTTTCGAACAACGTGAACTACCTACTGAAGACGAAGTCGTCCAAGTTAATTTAGGAGATGAATCATCTCTTAAACCAATCTTTATCAGCAAAAGTATGTCTGGTGAAGAATGGCAACTCTTATAAAGCTTATAAGATAATATATTGACGTCTTTGTATGGAGCTATGAAGACATGCCAGGCTTAGACCCTAAAGTTGCTATGTACCGCCTAAATATCTCGTCTAAAGCTAAGCCAGTGAAGCAGCAGCAATGACGGTTTCGACCAGATATCATGGAGGCCATCGAAACTGATGTCAAAAAGCTTATGTCAAGCGGGTTCATTCACAAAGAACAACACCATGACTGGGTGGCTAATATTGTTCCGGTCTTGAAAAAGAACGGTTAAGTTTGAATCTGTATCGATTACCGTGATTTGAACTCTGCATGCCCAAAAGATGAGTTCCCTCTACCGATCACCGATGTAATGATCGACAATACTTATGGCTTCGAGCGGATGTCCTTCATGGATGGGTTCTCAGGCTACAACCAAATCAAGATGTTCTCCGATGATAAGTAATACACATCTTTTCGAACACCGTTGGGGGTATACTGCTATACGGTGATGCCCTTCGGATTGAACAATGCGAGTGCGATATACCAGCGAGCTATAAACAAATTTTTTGCGATCACTTGCACAAAACAGTAGAATGCTACGTAGATGATATCACAGTCAAAAGTCATCTCAAGGGCAACCACTTCTAAGATTTGAGAATGGTGTTCAAACTAATGCGTGCACACCAACTCAAGATGAATCCAACCAAGTCTTTTATGGGAGTCACCAGCGACAATTTTCTTAGTTTTGTTATCACTTCAAGACCAGTGAACCCATGGGGCGGTGCTTGCCTCAGTGGTAAGGACATCCTCCTCTGTCTCCTCGAGTGCATAGTCAAATGCCTTTCTCTCTATTACGTGAGATTATGAGTCGGGGGCAGCCAAGTGTGAGAATCTCTCTGAGATCACCAGTTCTGTTCATTCCGCTTCCTATGAGCTTTCTTCCCTTCTTTCGGTTTAGAGAAACGAGAGTTGGTGGATGCTGCCGATCCCCACTTTCTGATGTCTCATCCAATTCTAAGTCTAACAATGGAAGAAATGGATCCTCTGACTCAGCTGCCCCCGACACCGTGGTTCGTAGCCACGTGCTCTAATCCTCTGAGCTACAGGCCCCACCCCGTCTCTACTGGATATGTTCCCAGGAGTACCCTCAAAGAGGAACCTCTCCTCAGCCATTTGAAAGAAACATCAATTTTGTCATGGACATCCACAATATGTTCCCTATGGTACCCTATTTTCTTTGACAAATAATTCAGCAGCCGTTGACGTTTTCCCAAAATTATTCGTAGACCTCTTTGTGATAAAAAAATCTTTTTTATGTAATTTCAAATGTAAATATCAGAATTAAGCATATTATCCAATTATTACATTGGGATTGTTAACTTATTACATTAGGATTGTTAACTAACAACAAGTTAGTATTGAAAGAAGTAGTTTTCTTTTGGAGGAATCTGGGGTATCACTTCAATATATATTATGGTAAAATCCTTTCCTCAATTAGAAATAAAAAAATAGGCTTCTCTGGTGTCATAAACAATAAATTCTTATCGAAAGGATAAATAGTAGTTTCTTCCTATAAATGAAGAATTTATTCTCGTATAATGTCATATAATCAAATAATAAGTTTCTATTGCAACATGGTACAAAAAAGACAATATACAGGATGGGTGAGCCATTCCTTTGGCTTGATCTATGGCCTAAAACTGCAGGATAAAAATGGTCCAACAATCCCAAGGATCAATAATAAATTCTATGGATCCAACAATAAACAATAGAAGTATTGAGTTGTTTAGTCTTCGATCTTATCTTGTATTTAGATCTTGTATATACATAGGTAAGATCTGTAAATATGAAAGATATATGCCACAGTATATGATGCTCATTCTTTATTCGGCTCAATCCTTTTTTGGGTATACATCTTGACCCAGAGAAAGTGAAAGCTATCCTCGATATGCGTCCTCCAAGAAATCTCAAAGAGCTACGACTTCAAGGAAGGTTAGCCTACATCAGACGATTCATTTCAAATCTTTCTGGAAGGTGTCAACCGTTTACTCAGCTCATGAAGAAAGGAGTATCTTTCGTCTGGACTGAACAATGTCAGCACGCATTTGACGACATCAAGAAGTATCTCACAAGCCCCCAGTATTGGTGGCTCCGATAGTTGGAAAGCCTTTCTTATTATATGTTCGCGCTATGGATCATTCTCTTGGGGCCAGAAAAAGAATGTCTCGTACTGGTATTTGCTATCTAGAAGACATGTCACTATGTGTCTGGACAAACTATCCACATCATATCTAGAGTCAATCCTCTCATAATACTCTTGAATAAACCAGGTTCTCTTAATTCCTGTTTAGCTACATGGGCAATGTTGTTGACTCCATACGATATGTTGTTCGTCCCTCAAAAGGCAGTAAAAGGCCAAGCATTAGCTAATTTTTTAGCAGCTCATCCGGTGCCAGAATCTTCTAAATTTTATGATGAATTCTCGAATGAAGTAGTTGAGTCTAACACCGTAACTGAGAAAATCTCTATTTGGCGAATGTTCTTTGACGGTGCGTCAAGAACAGGACCTAAAGAAAATATTATGGTCGGAGTAGGCATCGTACTTGTGTCACCCGACCATCTGGTTATATACCGTACATATTCTTTTGTGGAACCTTGCACCAACAATGTGGCCGAATATAACGCCCTACTGACCGGTCTTCAATTGGCAAAACAACTGGGAGTTGACTATCTAGAAGCTTACGGTGACTCTAAGCTAATAGTTAGTCAGGTCCGAGGGGATTATGAAGTTTGTCAAGAAGATCTCATCCCATATCACAAATCGACGATCGAATTGGCTTCTACCTTCACTGGATTCTTCATCGAGCACGTGCCTCGATTACAGAATATAGAAGCAGATGCTTTAGCCGATCTGGCTGCTTCCTTGACCATCCATATCAATACTCAGTATTTGATCATAGTGTCTGGTCGAGAGTTATTCTGTGCGAAAGATGACTTGCATATTCATCACAGTTACGCAACAGAAACAAACGTCGACGTCAAAGACTGAAGATTTCCTTTCATAGACTATGCCGTCTACGGAATCCTCCCTAAGGACCCAAAGGAAGCAGTGTCTGTCCAAAGGCGATCCCTCATATTTTACTATGATATAGCTACCAAAATGATGTACTGACGTTCGTACGATGGGCTACTGTTACGATGTTTATCAGACACAGAAGCCAATCATGCACTCCATGAGGCTCACGACGGAATTTGTGGTACACACCAACCAAGACATAAATTATAAGATCGCCTCAAACAAATAGGTTATTATTGGCCCAAGAAGATAGTAGATGCTGTTGAATATGCAAAGAAGTGTAAGGCTTGTTAGTTCTACGCCGATTTCATTCATTAACCTTCGGAGTTTCTACACCCGACGGCGGCATCTTGGCCTTTTGAAGCTTGGGGTATGGACGTCATCGACCCAATCAGCCCGCCATCCTCTAGAGGACATCGGTTTATCCTAGCTATAATCGATTACTTCTTCAAATGGGCGGAAGCTATACCATTCATTGAAGTAAAGACGTCGAATGTGATCAGTTTCGTCAAACATCACATCATCTATCGCTACGGCCTACCTCACAGGATCATCTATGATAATGGTCCACAATTTGCGAGCCATGCATTCTATCAGTTCTACGATAAGAATCGAATTCAGAATGTAGCCTCTACCTCTTACAGTCCAGCAGCTAATGGATTAGCAGAAGCCTTCAATAAGACTATCATCAAACTTCTCAAGAAGTTCGTGTCTTCAAACAAGTGCGATTGGAATGATAAGCTCGGTAAATGTCTCTGGGCCTATCGTACAATGGTCTGGACTCCAATAGGCAGTACGCCATTCTCTCTGGTTTATAGGAGTGAAGAAGTTTTTCCCCTATAAATCCAGATTTCCTTTCTTCGAGTAGCCTTAGCCAGTGAGTTGACTACCGAAGAAAGTTACCGTCTGCGACTACAAAAGTTGGAAGCGCTAGACGAAAAACGCTTATTAGCTCAAGAGCGTATTGAGCTATACCAAGCACGCCTTTCTAAAGCCTTTAATAAAAGGGTAAAAGAAAGAATCTTTCAAGTCGGTGATCTGGTCTTAGCAGTGAGAAGACCAATGGTCATGACGCACATGACAAAAAGAAAATTCTAGCCTAAATGGTAAGGTCCTTTCGTTATAGAATCAGTGTATTCTAATGGTGCGTATCGACTAACCAAGCCTGATGGTGACTTGTTTATGATGTCGATCAATGGCAAGTTCCTGAAGAAATATTTTGTGTAACCTTCATGTACAGCGTTCGCATATACTCTGTTTCAATCATGTAAATGTACAGCGCAATGTTTACTTGATTCAAAAAATTATCTAAATATTATCCGTATTTCAAGAGTCTTGGACACGCCAAGGATAATAGGTCCCCTAAAAAAGATTTTCCAGTAGAATTATCTTCGTTTTGGACTCTGCCCAAACTCGGTCTTATGAAAACGATCACTTCCATATTATCTCTGAACTGTTTTTCGATAATTATTTCCCAGTGGAATAATTAAGAAATATCTTGTAGAAGCATGGAAAAGATGGAGTTTATGCGGATTATCACTCCATGCGGCCAAACAAAACTAAGCCGCAAAAATAGTACTCCTGGAGACCCCAAGCCGCAGGAGCAGCGCTCCTGGAGACCCCATGCGGCCAAGTAAAACTAAGCCGCAGGAGCAGCGCTCCTGGAGACCCCATACGGCCATGCGAAACTAAGCCGCAGAAGCAGTGCCCCAGAAGACCTCATGCGGCTAAGACAACTTGAGCAGCAGAAGCAAGACTCTCGAAGACCCCATGCGGCTAAGGGGACTCGAGCCGCAGAGGGAAGGTCTTTATAGATCCCATGCGGCCAAGTGAAACCAAGCCGCAGAAGCAAGGTTCTCAAAATCCCATACGGCCAAGCAGAGCCGAGCCGCAGAAGCAAGGCCCCTAAGGCCACTATGCGGCCAAAATGAGTCAGACTCTACTTTGTGGAGGGGACACATGGCAATTTGACCAAGTCTCAACCACCCAGATTCACTACAACAAAATCTCAACAACCCCCACCAGCTGGCAGCCCAAGATCGAGTCTTTGTGTGCTGTTATAAACACGTGGCCGCGTAGCCCTTTATGCGGCCAAAAATCTTCTATTGCAAGGATCACAATAAATAGCAGGGTACCACACCCATGCAAGAGGTTGGCAATCAAAGGCTGGTAAAATTTCTTCAAGAGCAAAGACTACGTCTGATAGTCCAAGGAGTAAGGCAGAGTTGCTATACTTTCCCGAGCCTCCATCGTCACCCCCCAGAATAAAAAACTAAACAATTGTACTTAGATTGTTTTCTAGGATTTCTTTCCAGGCTTTCTTTTGTACAAATGAGTTTGCAATCAAGTTCAATTCCCCTGTAATGCTGACCTGATTCTCTATCATCAGACAACAATTGCCCTCATTGCAACCTTATAGGGTTTTTTATATAGCATGTTCCGAGTCTCCAGAATATTTAAGTCGACGCCCTAGCAGGCCTCGTCGCTTCTTTGGCGGTTCTAAATCATGCTCATCATCAAGTTGACGTGATAGGCCATGAGCTGGTCTGTCCTAAAAATAATGTTCAACTAGGTACAAGTTACTCTGCCCAGATAACCAATGACGTACAAGACTGGAGACTCCCGTTCATCGACTTTGCAGTCTGCGAAATCCTGCCTGAGAATGTGAAAGAAGCAACTTCAATCAGAAAGCGTTCTCTCAGATTCTTTTATGACACCGAAAAAAATATTATATCGACGATCTTACGATGGACTACTGTTAAGATGTCTGTCAAATACAGAAGCCAAAGAAGTCCTACGTGAGGCTCACGATGGCGTTTGTAGGGCTCCCAACCTGTCCTGAAGTTGCAAGACCGTCTCCGTCGGATGGACTATTATTGGCCTACAATGGTAGCAGACGCAGTCAATTATACAAAGAAGTGTAAGGCTTGTCAGATCCACATAGATTTTATACATCTGCCATTCGAATTCTTGCACCCAACAGTGGCCTCTTGGCCATTTGAAGCATGGAGAAAGGACATCATTGGCTCAATCACCCCACCGTCGTCCAAGGGACACCGGTTTATACTTGCAATCACCGACTACTTCTCCAAGTGGGCAAAAGTTGTTCCGCTGGCAGAGGTAAAGACATCAAATGTGATTAGTTTTATAAAGCATCATGTCATCTACCATTTTGGACTGCCCCGGAGGATTATTCATGACAATAGTCTACAGTTCGCAAGCCATTCTTTCTATCGATTCTGTTGTAAGAATCGGATCCAGAACGTGGCTTCAATGGCATACAATCCATCTGCTAATGGTCTGGCTGAAGCTTTTAACAAGACCATAATCAAGCTTCTTAAAAAGTTTGTGTCTTCAAACTAGCGCGACTGGAACGAAAAGCTGGGCGAATGCTTATGGGCGTACCGCACTACAATTCGGATGGCTACAGGAAATATACCATTCTTTCTGGTGTACGGGAGCGAGACAGTTCACCCGTTGGATACCCAGATCCTATCGCTTTGCGTAGCCCTTACTTACCGGTTGACATCGAACGATAACTACCGCCGACGGCTACAAGAATTGGAAGCCTTAGACGAGAAGCGTTTGCAAGCTCAACAAAGAATCGAGCTCTATCAAGCACGTATCTCTCGGGCCTTCAATAAGAAAGTCAAGCAAAGGACATTCCAAGTAGGCGATCTCGTCTTAGCCGTTCGCAGACCGATGGTCATGACTCACAAAACCGCCGACAAATTCTAGCCCAAATAGGAGGGTCCGTTCATCATCGAGACCGTATTCTCCAACGGTGCATACCAGCTCATGAAACAGAATGGAGACTTGCTCATGATGTCCATAAATGGCAAGTTTTTGAAGAAATACTATGTCCAAGGACATGTTGGTACTTCCTCAAACAACCAAATCTCCCAGACTGTCGAGTTATGTACACCAAGTACCTCTGAACTCACACTCTATTAGCTCCGAGTGGATTTATATTGCATCCTTCTAGGTTGCAAGTCATGTATACTTAATACCTCTGAACTTCCACCCTGATGCTTCATCCCGCCGGAGTTTACCAGGCTTATTGCCATCTATGAGCAAACTTCCTGGTCTTGATTATCGTGTGTCACGTCCATATTACCTCTGATACCGATAGTCTCTCGACTTAACACCTGTACCCGAGCTGGGATAAAATCATGGTGTTAAGGCCACAGAACCTATCACGTCCATATTATCTCTGTTGGATTTTGTTTCAAATCTATTACTCACACCACCAGTGCACAAAAGGGTAATAGGTCCCCCAAAAAATTATTCCTGATTATCGTGGTCCACATCCATATTACCTTTGATACCGATAGTCTCTTGACTTAACACCTGAACCCGACCAGGGATAAAATTACGGTGTTAAGGCCACAGAACCTATCACGTCCATATTACCTCTGGTAGGTTTGTCTCAAATCTATTACCCGTACTAACCAGTGCGCAAAAGGGTAATAGGTCCACAAAATTGTTTCAAATCTATTACCTGCACTACCAGTGCACAAAAGGGTAATAGGTCCACAAATATTATTCAAATCAATTTCTTGCATTTCCAGATGCACAAAAGGGTAATAGGTCCACAAAAAGTCCCCCAGTGGGATGTCCTTTATCAAATCACAAATAATGTATTAGGCCCTCTAGTACAAGCACCACACATAGCACAAACAAAAAAATGGAGTGGATGTATTCTTTTATTCAAAATCAGTTACAATCATAGGACTACATCTCCAACAGCAAAAAGAAAAAAGGAGAAATCCACTACTCATCAGCAACACATAGTTTGGTCAGTTTGTCAGCACTGCGCCTTCGCCAAGAAGCAGTTTCGTAGCCCTCGAAAGGAGTCATATTTTACTGCTGAGAAGCAAACAAGGCTGTTGAACCTTCGAAAAGCTATACGGAGGAGGACAAATATAGCATGCTAAAAGCATCTATAAGCACTAACTTTATCTTCTCCATATTGCGGACGTCCTAGGCTCGTTCCTCCAAAAGGCCATACCTTCAAAACAACCTCCCTAGTGTTGCTTTTGCCTACTTGGAGAGCCGTGAAAGCAGATATTTCACGATGACGCCCAACCACTGTCCGACTCTCCGATGTATAAAGGTTCTTCCTACCATCTGAGGAAAACCCTTCCGAGGTATGGAGAGTTCTGAGCTGTCTGATATGTGTATCAAATGTTGCATCTTCACCATATCCAAAATCGCCGATACCGGTCCTGGGGGAATTTTCTCGCCAGATCCCTATGGAATATAAAAAGGGGAAGAGGTTAGCAATCATAAGAAAATAAAGTGAATGGGTTTCTCCCTTTTCATGCAGCCCAGCCACAATAGAACACACGCGGCCCAGATTAGGGGAGAGCTCATGCGGCTCAATCGTGTAGAATCTATGCGGCCCGGATATAGACAGAGTATAGGCCGCTTGTGCTCTGGTTCTTATACGGCTCGGCCCATGCGGCCCAGTCACACAGAACACATGCGATATAGGCCCCATGAAGGCCAACTGTGCGCTAAAGGCATGAAAGCCATAACACAGCGGCAAAATGTGGTCAGACCCGTACATAAAGCATACGACATGGCCATCTAAATTCAAAGCATTTCGTTCTTCCACTATCCTTAATGTGGATAGGGGGCTGTACGTCAAGATGAGAAGAGAATGAGCCCACAGCTATGGACGGAGAGGCAAGCCCTTTTTCTCAGTTAGCAGTGCCGGTCGACTTGGAGGCTTCGGGGGCCATGGCTGATCGGGAGCGGAAAAAAATGTTAGAAGAAAAAAGGATGAAAAAGATAAAGTAATAGGAGTTCCCTTACTGCTGTACGACCTACGTATTTATAGGCTACCAAGAAGTAGAAACGGATAGACGCCGCTTCGATTATCGTGCCCACTAAGAGATAATAATGATCCTTTACAACCGTCACAGTAATCGAAAGGACATCACCAAATCCAAAACTGAATCAGAGCATTAAATACAGTAAATGATAGTTGGACAGCCTGGACAAAATCTTGCTGCGGCTCGAAGCTTCCCTGCGGCTTGATGTTTCTTCACTATGCTTCTTATTCAAAGTATTCCAAATTTGTAATTTGAAAACTTTGAAAGGGGTCTTGTAGAAGCATGGAAAAAATTGAGTTTATGCGGATCATCACTCCATGCGGCCAAGCAAAACTAAGCCACAGAAATAACGCTCCTGGAGACCCCATGCTGCCAAGTAAAACTAATCCGCAGGAGCAGCGCTCCTGGAGACCCCATATGGCCAAGCGAAACTAAGCGCATAAGTAGTACCCCTGAAGACCTCATGCGGCTAAGACAATTTATGCCGCAGAAGCAAGACTCTCGAAGACCCCATGTAGCTAAGGGGACTCGAGCCGCAGAGGGAAAGACTTCATAGATCCCATGCGGCTAAGTGAAACCAAGCCGTAGAAGCAAGGTTCTGAAAAACCCCATGCGGCCAAGCCAAGCCAAGCCGCAGAAGCAAGGCCCCTAAGGCCACTATACGGCCAAAATGAGTCAGACTCTACTTTGTGTAGCGGACACTATGTGGCTAAAATGAGTTGGACTTGGCAGTAGAATGACGATGCGCTTCTTTCTGTCGGGCAGTTTCATCCTGGAAGGGGATCAGTTTTGCGTGCCCTCCCTCCAACTTCACCAGCTATTCTTAATTGGTCTAAAGTGGTGGCAGTCATGGCAGCTTAAACCGAACAATCCTCTTATTCAAACACAATTGTCCTCAAGCTGGCCTCTAGTTGGGTAATCTAATTTTGGATCTGCACGATGTGATTATATTTCTCAGTGATTTGGGCAGCCAGCTTATTCTTCGAAGCAACACGAGCCTCACTCGCAACGTTGAACTGCTCATACCGATCAGCCAATTCGCTAATCTCTTGTGCAAGGGCATCCTTCCTGTCCTGGAAAGTAGCCTCCTCCTCCGTGAGAGTCGCGACTAAAGCCTCGTCTTCTTCATGAAACAGCGACGTCGGGCTTCATTATTTGGCTTCCCTGAGTTTTGCCACGCGATCCTCCAAGTCATTTAGAACTTTTCTTAGACCATTAGCCCGCTTCTCATTGCCAGCAATGCTCTCAAGGGCCGCCACTTGGCATTCAGCAATAGCCTTCACAGGACCAAAGGCGGCGTTCCGATTTAGAACTCTAGGAAGTTTTACTTTCAAAATAGAATAGAAAGCATTGACGACTTCCTGGGCCATCTCATCATCTTCGTAGGAGGTCGTTGGGAAGAAAGCTTGATGAGGATCTTTCACTCCAGGAAGAGACGCTTGACAAGAAGCTAAACCTGACAAGGAAGCAATATATCTATAAGCGACGAAAAGAAAAAACCCTGAAAGTGTACGAAAGAGTTATAATTTTGTACCTTCTACTTGCTCAAGACCAACTTGATCTAGGCCTTCAGCCCTGGCTACAAAGGAGCCAAGAGCAGGTTTAGATTGCTCAAAGGTTACCATGTCAAGACCCTACCCTGTTTCAACATCAGGCTGTATATCTTCTACGGCCCCAGCTGGACCGGGAACAGATGCAGCAACAACTACCTCAGTATGTTGTTCAACCTCTCCTTCTGTAGCCGATGCCGACTTACTGACAGATCCCTCCACACCAGCAATCCCAAAGGAACCAGGGATAACCTCTTATACTCCCCCAGTGTCTTGGGCTATCTCTGTGTGTGGTTTCTTCTCCTTGTCTACAAAGGAATATACATTGGCAGTCAGCCTCATGAGGAGCATGCAAAATCGAAGTCGAAAAATCTCATCCAAAGATAGATACAAAGACAACATACCCGCAGGAGGGTGAGCCGATTGGACTTGATTCTCGTTCAACTCCTTCATTATAGCCCCGATTTCAGACATAGCCCCCAAAGAGATATCGTAGGAGGGAGTGGCTTTCTGGTCGCCACCATAATCCGGGCATGTAACACCCAATTTTCCAGATGAGGGTATTTTTGTCATTTTTGGGGTAATTTAAATTTATTAGAATTTATTTGAATTTTTGGGAATTTTTAGGAATTATTTTGGAATTGTTTGGACTAGGTTGACTTTGACTAGTCTTGACCCTTGTAGACCAACCTAGAAGCTAACCCTAGTTAGTATGGACTTGGTTAGGTTAAACGACTCTAGTCTAACCTAGCCTAATCCTTGGTTTGGTCATTAGACTCTAATTAGCAATAGGAATTAGAAAGTCATAAGTCATGGCTTATGATTTAGAGTCTTTATTAATCAAATCAAACCATAGCCTAGTAGGTTGGCCCAAAGCCCAAGACAAATACCAAACCCTAATCCCTAGGCATTAGTGGCCAGCCACCCCTATTATTATTGGGATCATCACCCTATAAATACCCTCCTAAATTTTAGGGTTGCCTCTTTCTTAGGAAAGCTCAAAGTTTAAGAAAGGTTTGTTTCCTATTTCAATTAATCCCTAGAATTCCATTTCTCTTCTTTTTTCATTCAAATCTCTTCCATTAGGTTCTAATATAGCTATTCTTACTGTCATTGAAGTTCCATTTCAGTTTGATGTGATTTGAGTGGATTGGGACATCAAGAGAAGAGCTATTGAAAAGGGGGTTTTTATAGAAAGTTCAAGAATAGGTAACTTCTCCATTTCTCCATGAAATTTCGATTTCATCTCATATTCAGGATGCCCTAGGTGTCCCCTAAGTGTTTGTAATAGTTTCGTGTCGGGTTTCAATAGTTTTGTGTCTGTTTGGACACGTATCAGACATGTCCCCAAACTGTTTGTAGAAATACCTCAGTAAACCTTTTGACCTAATTTCCAGGAAGTTTTTGAATAGGAAGTTTGTTTGTGATGTTGCTTATGCATTCTTGTTCTTCTGAGTGGATTTTTGTGTCAACTTGTGTGGATTTTGACGCATGGACATGCGCTGCACGTGCGCGCGCGCTCGGGATTGGATCCCTTGCTGATCGGGGGCCACAGTTGCCAGGACATACCACATCATCACTTGACACATGGGATGTCCTCGTGACTGACACGATGTGTGTCGAGTCTCAGACCCCCACGTGTCGTGTCAGACACGCACGAGCACGTGTATTATTTTTGTACTAAACTGGGTTAAGTTATTTTAGTACACTGATACGGCTCTATTTCTCAGACACGGCGACACGAGGACACGATACAGTCACTTAGACACGAGCACCTAGACCTAGCCTAGGTGGTGACACGACCACGAGGCCTAGTTTGGCCTGTGTCATGTGCACGACACGAGTGCACGTGTGCACGAGACAGTACACTGGACAGTGCACTGTTGGGTCTGATTTGAGCTTTCTTTGTATTGGACACGATTGTGTCATATTAATGGACACGTGATGGACCCTGGGATACGTACACAACATGTAGTTATGTTACCAACCTTTTAAATCACATTTTAAAGCCATTTTCATTAATTGTTTGTCATTTTCCAAATTTCTGAAACTGTGCATTGATTTCTGATATTTCTAGATTTTAATATTGAACTTTGCCATCATTTTAAACCCATTAGTGTTGTTAACATGTAGGTTTAAGCCCCTAAATCTATTCTCCTATATGTTATCTACTTGTGTGTCAATTTTGGTATTGTTTGGTAGAGAATTGGGTTTGATTTAGAGCTATATATAACTGTCATATAGTAACTGTTTTAGCCTGTTTATTTCGAATTCTATTTTAACCTGGGAATTGTCCTAGACTGAATCTGAGATTAGTTATGGCTGAAAATTTGGGAATGTTAGGAATGTGGACTGATTAGTTATGGCTACCTTGAGACTGAAACAGGGAGGAGACTGAAACTATTTTCAGTTACTTTTCCTGTTTTTGGTTCACTATTTTCCTTTGCTAATTTCTGTACAAATTCTTTTCCTTTCAGTTTAGTATCACTCATCCCTCACCCATCACTCTAACACAGATTTTCCTATGCGCACACCCATCACTTTCCTGTTTCCAGGTTTTGTACACACCCTCACATGGCACTATTCACTCTCTAGCATTTCTCACTCCCCACATACTAAAACACCCTATCACTCACTGTTATCTCACATCACACTCACATACACCCATGTATCACACATACCTGTTTTACACACACACACATTTTTCTCATCCTTGACAGTTTACACACTTGTACACTCTCTCTCTATATATATATATATATTCCCTAGTCTTCATATAGTTAAGTTTATGTATATAGTATTTATACATATATAATATATGTAATGTTTACCTATATGTATATATGTTGAGCTATATATATATGTATATATATGTAATGTGATGTTTCCTATTAATTGTACTATAACCTATGTAATGTACATATATAGGTAATATGTAGGAATGCCATATAACTTGTGTAATTGGTCTAGATAGCCTAGTAGTATTGTGTGCTAGCTAGTGTAGGTTGAGTGACCTAGTATAGACTAATGTAGTCTAGATTGGACTAGATAGACTAGCTTGACCTAGTCTAGACTTGGTTGACCTAGTTTGACTTCTAGGGTTGACCAGAGTTGACCAAGAGTTGACTTTGGCCTAGATTGACCTAGAATCATGTAGAATGCATAATAGGACTTCATTTTACCATTTTGGACTTATTGTGACTTGTGCTGTTCTGATTAGGAGCCAGACACCACTCCTCGGACAGTACTTTCATATTGGACACTCAGATACCAAGCGAGTACATTCTCTGATCATTTCATATCCTGCTTAGAATTATTTCCTGCATTAAATTACTTTACTTGTTACTGTCACGTTGGTCACACGGATTGGTACTATACGGATCCCTTCTTGAGATATTATCCTTAGGGAGCATCGGGTACTACATGTTCTGTGTGTTTCACTTACATGACGTATCACTATGCTTCACAGGTTCTTTGATCACTTGTGACATATACCCTTATGATCACAGAGTCTCCTAGAATCTCTTATCCCATTTACTGGGTATCCTAGAATCTCCTAGAATCCCCATTTTTGGGACATCCATGTATCACCCTTCGGGAGCTTTGCGTGGAATCATAACATAACTTGGTTGGATCCTTGTGTATTGATTGGGGGTACGGGGGAGTAGAAATAGACATGTGAATACTATCCAAGTAGTGTAGCATCAGAATCTCTTTCATAGTGTAGCATCAGAATCACCTATGCCATTTACATGTCTATATTGTACTGTGACTCACTAGCCACTGTTAGTCTCTATCTATAGTAGATATTTCTATTACAGCTTTCTCTCTCTGTTTACATACTGCATTTCTTTCAGTACTTGTATCTTACTTTACTGCATGATTATATTTTCTAACATGTTATGAACTGTTGAGATGTACTGTGCTCGCTCCTGTCCTGACTGGACCTGTTGAAATATTATAGAGGATGAGGAAGAGGCCTGTCAGGACACTTTCTACGGGACAGCCTTAGATGACACCTGCGAACTGGACCCTCAGGAGGACCTAGCTCTAGTTGAGGACATCACCCCATTGCCTAGACTAGTTTAGTTAGGCTTATCTTATTTTATGTTGTCTTGAGACATGTTTAGCTAGATTACTTTCTGTTCAGAGATGTTGAGTTGTATATATTATTTTATTCAGTATCTGAGACCATGTACCTCTGGATATTTGCTGGGATTATCTTAGACTACTTATCATCTATCTTCCTTGAGTACTGTTCCATATCGTGCTATCTTTTTCTTAGTTGTGATTGAGTTTATCTACTGCTATGTCACCCCCATTCGGGGAGTATAAACTGTTTAGAGATATATTGCTAGATATATGTTGACCTAGGACAGCGTTCTACCGCCGACACTGTGGCATAGGCTGGACGTACCCACGTCTCGTGCCCTTACTCTAGGGTGCGGGTCGTGACAGGGCATTCGCCCTGGTCATCCTTTGACTCAGCCTCCTTGACTGGGAAGGCTGAACGTCGTCTGCCAGTCGAGGACGAGGAGGGGACACTTTTGTTATGTCCACCTCTTCGGACGAAGAGGCACCTGCTACGATCGCAATTTCAGGGTCATGTGTAAAGGACAAATGCAAGGGTGAGAAGACTTCATTCGAAGACTGCACTAGTAGTGGTTTGACCAAAATGGCTATGGAGTCTAGAAAGTGATCTACCTCCCGAATGGTAACGCCCTGTGATGCCGTTCCACCTCTTCCAGTTTGCTAAGAAGACCTTTTTATAGGAGGTGAGCGAGCACCTACCTTCTTGGCTCTCCTTGGGGAAACAATCTTCTTCTTTCTCTTTAAAGTTGGCTCCTGGCCAATTCAGTTTAAGTTTTTCTCTTTTGAGGAGGATCGGGAGAGCAGAATCATCTTTGGTGTCATCCTTTGGAGGCACTGTCGGCTCCCTAAGAGCAGCTCCCTGTCGGGGTACTGCGGCCGACTTGATGGCTAGAGTGGCGCTCTCCTTTCTCCTTTCCTTTGGCGTCATTTGGGCTCAATTCATAGGAGTGGAGCCAAACCTGGTCCCCAATATCAAACTCTGCTCACGATCATACCGAGAATAAAAGGTTGATCTGAGTATAAAATTTGGCAACAGCATAGAGCAGGTGGGTCTCGAGCTTATCTTCGAACAAAGTGAAGATTGCTCTCGTACATCCGGCAATATAATAAACCCATGCATACGCCCCATCGATTAAGCTCCCTATCGACTCCAGATGCGAGCTAGGATTGCCTAAAATAAGCTGACTGTACCCAAATTGTCGTACAAAATGGCTTGCTAAATAAGGCTCCAGATAGGTGTGATTCCTATTCCTAAGCACCGGTTATGAAGGCCTAATAGACTGAAGCCAATGGAATGCCCCAGCAGTCAAACTAGTAGTATGGGCTTCCTCATCCACTAAGGTATCCCCTGCATTGCAACTGCCGGACGGAGGGGATACCCTGAAGAACTTATAGTTCTGAAGGAAGCTTAAGGCCCTTCTGCAAGCGGGTACACCAATGACGGCCCAGTCTACGTCACAAAACCTTCGAAAAAAGGTGTCTCCTGCCGAAGAGTCCACCACCGGCCCGGTATTCATCAATTTGGGACAGTGCAGCAGCAGTCATCCCATTAAAAAATGATAAGGGAGTTCAGTCCGGACGAAGTCGGTTCTACCGTCAGGGGTCACCGTGTTTCCAATGAAATCTCGAAGGCCCCGTTAAATGGCACATACCATTGCAGGAAGCAAAGCGAGCCGGCATCCAAATGCCAGCTTTACAGCCGAAAGTATTATGCTCCGACTCATCCTTTCAATAGACCCTGTGTAAAACCCCTAAATTTCTACTATTTTTTATTTTTTTATTATTAAATTTGGTACTGATTTAAAATTTTGTATTGTACGTCACGTAGTCATATTGTAGGTCGTGTGCGAAATTTCGTTTTTCGTAATTGCTCGACGAGTGCGTATATGTGCAAGCGTACATATTTTTGAAAAGAAATATTTTTTTCTATTTTTTTTGAAGTAATATAGATAATAATTATTTCAAGCTATCATTTTCAAGTTTATGATTTTAATTATGAAAAGCCTTTCATTTATATAGTTATAATAATAATTATTTTTCCCTATAAAATGGTATATTAGAAAAGTATATTTATGCAAATATTATTTGTACATACATATATATATATTTAGTAATTATTTATTAGTTTATTTTAAATAATAATATAATTTTCAAAATTATTATTATTTGTATTTTTGGAAAATATATTTTAAAATTATTGTGGCATTTTAAACCTTGATTTGAAAATTTAGATTTATTTAAATAGTCAAATATTTGAAATTTGATTTATCCCATTGAATTTAAACTAAAAATTTAATTTGATTTAAATTGGATTTGTATTTGGATTTGGAATTGATTGATTTTAAATTAGTAGCAATTATCTATTAGGGATTTAAATCTTTTCCTAATCATATCCAAATGGGAATTCCCACATCCTATAAATAGGCAGGTACTCATCCATGTATTTCTACTCTCCACAAAATTCCATAACCAAACGTGCGTGCATCGTGTCCGTGTTCCACCATCCATAATCTTATTCTATTTTTACAATTACATTAATTCCTCGTGTCGGACACATCCCCGACACAACTTTGACTCCACCCGTGTCATATAGGACACAAACCCAGCCCGTGTCGGGCACCCCGACATAATACAAGCCCTAGCCCTAATCCTAACCCAAGCCGCCTCGGTCCACCGCAGATTAGCCAATCCTCCATCATCACCATGCACAACCACTGTCCTAAGCTAAACAACACCACCACCGTTATCATCATCTCCACCAGCAGCCACCACGGCACCCCAATGCCGTGACACGACCACCCGCTACTACCTCCGTCGAAAACCCGCCATCTACCCCGATCGCCACCGCCACCATCGCGGTTTCCAAAACCCCAGGTGCGACCACCACATAGCATCCCGACCAAAACCCACCTCCGACCAGCCTACCGCCACCACCTCCGGCTAAACCCCAATACCATCCCGCAGGCTAGCCTTGACACACCCTCGCCACGCCCCATTGAACCACAGCATAAACCACCGCCACCTAGGCCATCGCCGACTGGCCGTGCCCAAAAGAAAAAGAAGCCAAAAACCCTAAAATTTTCAACCACCAACACTTACCACCACCTCCTCGCTGGATCCACGCAGTCGCCGCCCCTTCTCCTTCTCCTTGGCCGCATCCCTCTCGAACCCGCGTCGGAGCTCCGGTACCATACGCAGCCGCACCCCCGCCGTAGCTCGTGCGCTGTCCTCCACCAGCCCACGCTCATCTCCGCTCCTCTGTGACCTTCTCCGTACGTCGTCTGCTCCCTCGCGCCGCGCCCGGCGTCACCCTCCGCCGCAGGAAAACCCTCTCCCGAGCCCGCCGAGCCACCGTACAGCCCTCCGCTCCTCCGATCATCTCCCGTTGTCCTCCACCCGCCGCTTCCACTAAACCCCCATCGCCGACCGCTTCCTCCGCCTTCCCTCCCGCTCTCACTCACTTCCCCATTTATTTTTTTTCTTTCGTTCTTTCTCTCATTTGCAGGAAGACAACAGTAGATATTTATTCTATTTTATTTATTTTATTCTATTTGTTTATTAACAGTAAATACTCCTTCTTTTTTTACTTTCTATTTATTCTATTCTTTTATTTTTTTATTAACAGTAGATATTTGATTACCAATTATATTTTATTTTTATATTATATGGTAACCTAATTAGTATTACTTGTTGTAGTAATGTATTTCTAAATGTTGGGAGATTTATAAAGCACTAATATTAATTTGTTCATGAAAGATATGTTAGTAGATTATTTTAGGGTACTTATATATTTTTGACCTACAAATTTATATTTGACAAAAGTTAGTTTGTTGCCCTAAATCACTTGCTAGATTTTAACTACTTCTAAAAATATTTTATATACAATAAGTTTCTAGTCCTTTCCAAGTATTTATTTTTGACCCATAAAAAAAATATATATAGTTTCCAAATGATAAATCGGTTTCCTAATATTTTCAAAATTTTCTCTAAATTATTTTTACTAAAAGTTTTATATCTATAAATTTATTTTGACAACCTTAAAGTACTTTTAGCCTAAAAATAATTTTTATATTTTCAAGTATTTATCCAAAAAGTAGTTTGACTAATAAAATATATTTTCAAGTATTTATATAAAATATTTTTACTGCGTAAACTATAGTTTTGGACTTAAAACGATTTTACCACTTACAAAATATTTGATATAATAAAATACAATTTTCAAGGTTATAAATAATTTTCTAAATTCATATTATTCGATCAAAATATTTCGATTATCGTCCAGACCATGACTAACCCCATTATTCCCGTTTTCTCACCAATTATGTACTTCCATATGTCTACCCTAACTAATTTAACCCTTCTGGACACAATGGAACTGTCTGTGCCACCATCAGAGGCCTCCTTGCATAGTGTTGCACCAAAGTCACAGTTCGTGCCACATTGATCATTGCAGCACACCAGGCGTACTATCAGGCAAGATACCTTGTCATTAGTTGTCTATTTATTTTAGCTCATATTTCATGCACTATTTATTATTTTATTTATGCAAAATAAACTGTGATACATGGCATAACCTGTTCGAACTTACTGTTCATTTATATTTCCTGCTATGTATTATTTTTCTTACACATTAAACCAAGATTTAAAGGACCACCTTGGGTGTTACATTCATTGGCCTTGACACGTTGTAAAACGAAGTTGTGTGTCGCATGTAGAACACGGACATGCATGACTGGCTGGCCACCGGTACGTATAAGCCGTGCGATAGGAATAACCGCTAATAGAGGTTGTAATGCTTAGTTTGACTTAGCGGTTAATAGAGGTTTTATGTTGTGGATACAACATAATAGGCATTGGGTGGCAAGAACAGTTACTTAATGTATGGGTCATATATGCACTGCCCTGATTGCCGGTTATCTCCAATGGGAGGTACGGTCCAGATAGCCGGTTATCTCCAGTGGGAGGTACGGTCCTGATTGCCGGTTATCTCCAGTGGAAGATACGGTCCTGATTCCTGATATTCCTGATCCAGCCCATGCGTCAAAGGTTTGTTCTTTATTGCATATTCACTATAGTACGGTTAGGTGCCCTATTGCATGCAATCCCTTATTTATTTGAGTAATATTTATTTAGTTTATATGGCAAGATATTATGTGTCTTGTTACGTCCCTCTGAGGACCTAGTTATCTCGCCAGGTTTGTGCTCTTGTCTTTCGTAGGTGCCCTAGCTCTATCCGTGATCATCGCTATTTCTTCGAGGATGATTGCACTTGGATCGTCTTCGCTTCGCTCGCCAAAAATCATTTCTTTTCTCATGTATTTTTTCTTTACCTGTTAGTAGTGAATTTGTCTCCGCCCAACATATTGTATCAAGACAATTCATTATCTTTATATGATATCCTTTATTCATTTTTGTGTGGATAAGATTAGTTATGGTTCTACTGTATTTTACAGCTTACGTATATTTATTATACGGCTGGCATGTCTACGTTCGTAGTCCTACGTATTTTGGGACTGGGGCGTTACATATTTTTGTGGTGGTCCATGCAGGTCAAGATAAATTCTTTAGTTACTTTACCGTACCAATCAAGCCTGCGAATAGGATTAGAAGTTTAGGATCTCATCCACATACTCGACCTCTTTCCTCGATTCCATATTCGAACTACCGTTCGACTCATCGATTGCATCTTGCTTGATTCCTTCTATCATTATACTTATCTTCCCTTCGTGCTCGCTAGAGATTGACCCTACTAGTTAGCTGTCCCAAACACCATTAGTTTAATTCTTTTAAGTTGGGTAGAATGCCTTGTGACCTAGCAATCCCTTTGTCCTTGTGACCTATATTAGCAAGTTTACTTAGATTCTAGAATTTAGAGGACCCTAACCCATTTAGCCAACCAAGAACTTGGACAAGAAGACTATAGGACGACTGTATGACTTAGAATTATTCTACCTTCTTTCCATCTTAAACTCTCGTGCCTATGTATTTACCATTTTGACTAATGATGCTAATGTAGCCTAGTTTTTGCAAGCTTATTCCTTATCGAACTTGTCCAAGACATATGTTAATTGGGTTGCTCCCACTAACATATTGTCTAATCAGAACCGGTGCATGATGGTCTGATCAATCGAGTGCACTTTGGTTCGCTTTTGTCTACTATTCTGCGTGGATGGAACATAATTAAACTTGGCCTTTAGAATCCCATCCACCTGCCTTGACAATTCCTTTGAGATTTTCGGTCATCTTTGAACCACGTTTTCGTATTCGATAATATCGACTTTTGAACTCTCTATTGTTTTTGCCTTCACCCATTTTAGAATAACGAAGGCGTTATACTAGAACTTCCTCTAGCCTTCCTATCGATTAGGACCATTACCACTCAAAGTTGCTATACCTTCGTCCTAAACTACTCGTCCTTCTTCTCGGCCCTACTATGACCCTCATTCACTACCCATGACCATACTAGTATTATTTTTCTATGATCTAGATCGCGATTTCTTACGGCACAAATTTGTTATCGATTGTTCCCCATCTATACCCCCTTGTGTCTTCTTACCCCTACTAATTCTTAATTTCGAGGACGAAATTCTTTTAAGTTGGGTAGGATGTAAAACCCCTAAATTTCTACTATTTTTATTTTTATTTTTTATTATTAAATTTGGAACTGATTTAAAATTTTGTATTGTACGTCGCGTAGTCGTATTGTACGTCGTGTGCGAAATTTCGTTTTTCGTAATTGCTCGACGAGTGCGAATATGTGCAAACGTACATATTTTTGAAAAAAATTTCTATTTTTTTCGAAGTAATATAGATAATAATTATTTTTAGCTATTATTTTCAAGTTTATGATTTTAATTATGAAAAGCCTTTCATTTATACAGTTATAATAATAAGTAATTTTTCCTATAAAATGGTATATTAGAAAAGTATATTTATGTAAATATTATTTGTACATGCATATATATTTTGTAATTATTTATTAGTTTATTTTAAATAATAATATAATTTTCAAAATTATTATTATTAGTATTTTTGGAAAATATATTTTGAAATTATTGTGGTGATTTAAACCTTGATTTGAAATTTTGGATTTATTTAAATAGTCAAATATTTGAAATTTGATTTATCCCATTGAATTTAAACTAAAAATTTAATTTGATTTAAATTGGATTTGTATTTGGATTTGGAATTGATTGATTTTAAATTAGTAGCAATTATCTATTAGGGACTTAAATCTTTTCCTAATCCTATCCAAATGGGAATTCCCACATCCTATAAATAGGCGGGTACTCATCCATGTATTTCTATTCTCCATAAAATTCCAAAACCAAATGTGCGTGCATCGTGTCCGTGTTCCACCATCCATAATCTAATTCTATTTTTACAATTACATCAATTTCTCGTGTCGGACACATCCCCGATACGACTTCGACTCCACCTGTGTCATGTAGGACACAAACCCAGCCCGTGTTGGGCACCCCGACATAATACAAACCCTAGCCCTAATCATAACACTAGCCCCCTCGGCCCACCGCAGATTAGCCAATTCTACATCATCACTATGCACAACCACCATCCTAAGCCAAACAACACCACCACCGTCATCATCATCTCCACCAGTAGCCACCGCGGCACCCCAATGCCATGACACGACCACCTGCTACTACCTCCATCGAAACCCCGCCATCTACCCCGATCGCCACCACCACCATCGCGGTTTCCAAAACCCCAGGTGCGAACCCCACAGAGCATCCCGACCAAAACTCGCCTCCGAACAGCCTGCCGCCACCACCTCCGACTAAACCCCAATACCATCCCGCAGGCCAGCCTCGACACACCCTCGCCATGCCCCATTGAACCACAGTATAAACCACCGCCACTGTCACGCCCCAGAACCAGAATACTGGAAAGCGGGAGCAGACATAGCCAGCTACGTATATTGAAATGGAAACCACCTCGATATACGGTCACGGCTGTCTAGATATATGAGGGTTTACTACAAGCCAACAGTCTCTAAGGTCATGAACAAGCCTAATGTCTCAATCACAGCAAGTAAGTAAAGTCGCAAGATGTATGATCATTAAATATACAATAATAAGGCGTCCCAAATATCACATATTCAGCTGATCATGAAGCTAGTCGTTACAAAATGTTAGGACTAGCAAGAGTTTAGTCATACATGATCAACCCTAGGATTTGTTAATCATGTTTACAGCCCGTAGGCAGACAGTAAGTAAAAGTGCATCGAGCTAACAGGTGCTCGTCGGCTAAACGCCTCAAAAGAATAGTTTTACAATAAAGTGGGCGAGACAAAAAGGAAAACCAACTCTTGGCCCAGGTTCCGTCTAGTGTTCACCATTGGGCTGGAAGCTTGGTAGATCCTCGGGAGCTGCTCCGAAATCTGGCCACACAAAACCAGCTGGGTCAAACCCCAGAAAGAGCAAGTGCCACAAGGGGGCCAAGAAATAAGAACAAAAGCCAGCAATCAGCACAAGAAAAGATAATATTAAAACTAAAATTAAGAAAAACATGTCAGGATGATATACGACGAGATAACCATGGAACTATTCCGATAGCCAGGTTACAACCCGTAAACCAAACAAGGACCGGGGTTGTAACCCTTCATCTGAACAGGACTTGGTTTCCCACCATTTATCGACAAGATAATAATGTAAGAAAATCAAGACAGGAAGCAATCTTGCACTGGATCAAAACATGACTAGTCTGACTATACCTCATTCAATCAATCACGGCCAAGCAGATACTACGGCTTACTACTTTAACTAACTAGGGTTATCACATGCCTAATTACTAACAAGATGCAGTGAGATTGTTCCACAGCCACAAGCCCTACAGACCATCCAGGTTACCCAGGTCGAAAATTAGGGGTTGAATTCAGGTGGGTACATCGTCCAGGAAACGCATGTACCCTTAGGTAGCTTAGAGGTGCAACATGTAACAGTACGCTGGAAATATGCCCTACTCGACGGCAGGCTACAGATCCCAAGAGCGCCCAGGTAACGGGATTGCCTGTCGCTGTGTCATCTCTTCATGACTACTGGGTTATTCTAGTTATTAGCCTTAATTCATTTTGGTAGGTACTCCTGACCGTGGTACTCAGGAGTGCCATCCTAGATATGATACAAGACTGGACAAGTGGATTTAACAAGCAAGCAAGAAAGAACCACCCACGGTGTCAAGGCAGGTTAAGCTAAATTATCAAGTCATGTTACAAGTCAGGAGTGCGCCGCCACAGCCACTATCAATTTATCAGGATAAATCATGTCAGGGTACTTGTCAGGAGTGCGCCAAGACGGGCCACTATCATGTCAGGTTGGCCATGTCAGGAGTGCACCACTATGGGTCACTGTCGTGTTATGCTAGTTCCTTGCCATACCAAGCCATGTACAATAGTCATTCCAAACATATTAAGTAAAATCAAGTTCATGACAAAAGGCGTAAGGATATAAAATGGGCATAAAATATCTAATAAAATATCAAAATACAGGGCTATAGAAGAGCCAAGCTTAAGGAAATAAAACCAATACTCCAAGAGCCAATGGTTAAGCAAGGGGTCAGGGGGCAGGGCAGCATACGCACAAAAGTCACGCACGCAGGAGAGCTGCGTAGGTGAAAACTCACGCACGCAGGGGAGCTGCGTAGGCAAAAAGTCACACACGCAGGAGAGCTGCGTAAGTGAAAAGTCACGCACGCAGGGGAGCTGCGTAGGTGAAAAGTCACGCACGCAGGGGAGCTGCGTAGGCAAAAAGTCACGCACGCAGGAGAGCTGCGTAGGTGAAAAGTCACGCACGCAGAAGAGCTGCGTAGGTGAAACATCACGCACGCAGGGGAGCTGCGTAGGCGAAAAGTCATGCACGTAGGAGAGCTGCATAGGTGAAAAGTCACGCACGCAGGAGAGCTGCGTAGGAGAAAACTCACGCACGCAGGAGAGCTGCATAGGTGAAAAGTCACGCACGCAGGAGAGCTGCGTAGGTGAAAAGTCATCACGCACGCAGGGGAGCTGCGTAGGTGAAAAGTCATGCACGCAGGAGAGCTGCGTAGGTGAAAAGTCACGTACGCAGGAGAGCTGCATACGCAAAAAGTCACGCACGCAGGGCACGCTCAAGTCTGCGTACGCAAAAAGTCACGCACGCAGGGCACGCTCAAGTCTGCATACGCAAGGGTCACGCTTCCAACAGGAAGCTTACCCAAGTCTGCGTACGCAAGAGACACGCTTCCAACAGGGAGCGTACTCAAGTCTGCGTACACGGCGCTAAAGAGCGCACGCAGCTCAGTGTGCGTAAGCTAAAAAGCTTAGCTCACTGCTCACTGTCTTCTCCAAACAGCAAGGACTCGAAGTTGAACCCAAAGCTTCAAAGCAACATAACTTGGTCATCCGAACTCCAAATCCGGATTTCCAAAGTTCCATCTTGGGTGAAATGGAATCCTCTTCCACATGGAAGCATCAAAACCTAGGAAAATCTAGCTAAAGTAGATCAAAACAAGCAAAACACAAAAATAGCAATAACTTAGATCTAGAGGAATGGAGTCTCCAAATCACAAAAACCCAAGTTCTAATGTTGATCACCATGTCCTAATCTAGCAAATGGACAAAGAAAATAGGGTTCTCATGTGGTGGCAAGGTGCACTTGCCTATGGGTTGGGAGAGTTGTGTAGAGGAAGGAGAAGAAGAAGAAGAAGAAAATTAATGGTGGTTATAAAGAGAGAGAAGAGGTTGGTGGAGTTATAAGAGGGTGTTGTGGTGTGTTGAGGGTGGAGCATAGGCTAAGGTGATCCAACACTCTAAACCAAACCAAACCAAACCAATTAAAACCGAGCCATGCTAAAACCCAAAATACGAGAAATACCGAAATTCCACAAGTCGAGAAAAGAATAAAAATACATGCCAAAAATCCAGGTACGAGTGTAAATACGAAATACGGGAAATACGAAAAATAAGGGTGACAGCCACCCCGGCCATCGCCGGCCGGCCGCGCACAAAAGAAAAAGAAGCCAAAAACCCTAAAATTTTCAACCACCAACACTTACCTCCACCTCTTCGCCGGATCCGTGCGGTCGCTGCCCCTTCTCCTTCTCCCTGGCCGCATCCATCTCGAACCCACGTCGGAGCTCCGGCACCACGCGCAGCCGCACCCCCGTCGTAGCTCGTGCGCCGTCCTCCACCAGCCCACGCTCACCCCCGCTCCTCCGCGACCTTCCCCGCACGCCGCCTGCTCCCTCGCGCCGCCCGGCGTCACCCTCTGCCACCGAAAAACCCTCTTCCTAGCCCGCCGAGCCTCCGCACAGCCCTCCACTCCTCCGATCATCTTTCCCGTTGTCCTCCGTCCGCCGCTTCTACTAAACCCCCGTCGTCGATCGCTTCCTCCGCCTTCCCTCCCGCTCTCACTCAGTTCCCTATTTATTTATTTTTCTTTCGTTCTTTCTCTCATTTGCAGGAAGACAACAATTGATATTTATTCTATTTTATTCTATTTATTTATTAACAGTAAATACTCCTTCTCTTTTTACTTTCTATCTATTCTATTCTTTTATTTTTTATTAACAGTAGATATTTGATTACCAATTGTATTTTATTTTTATATTATATGGTAACCTAATTAGTATTACTTTTTGTAGTAATGTATTTCTAAATGTTGGAAGATTTATAAAGCACTAATATTAATTTGTTCATGAAAGATATGTTAGTAGATTATTTTAGGGTACTTATATATTTTTGACCTACAAATTTATATTTGACAAAAGTTAGTTTGTTGCCCTATCTTGCTAGATTTTAACTACTTCTAAAAATATTTTATATACAATAAGTTTCTAGTCCTTTCCAAGTATTTAGTTTTGACCCATAAAAAAAATATAGTTTCCAAATGATAAATCGGTTTCCTAATATTTTCAAAATTTTCACTAAATTATTTTTACTAAAAGTTTTATATTTATAAATTTATTTTGACAACCTTAAAGTATTTTTAGCCTAAAAATAATTTTTATATTTTCAAGTATTTATCCAAAAAGTAGTTTGACTAATAAAATATATTTTCAAGTATTTATATAAAATATTTTTACTGCGTAAACTATAGTTTTGGACTTAAAACGATTTTACCACTTACAAAATATTTGATATAATAAAATACAATTTTCAAGGTTATAAATAATTTTCTAAATTCATATTATTCGATCAAAATCTTTCGATTATCGTCCAGACCATGACTAACCCCATTATTCCCGTTTTCTCACCAATTATATACTTCCATATGTCTACCCTAACTAATTTAACCCTTCTGGACCCAATGGAACTGTTTGTGCCACCATCAGAGGCCTCCTTGCATAGTGTTGCACCAAAGTCACAGTTCGTGCCACATTGATCATTGCAGCACACCAGGCGTACTATCAGGCAAGATACCTTGTCATTAGTTGTCTATTTATTTTAGCTCATATTTCATGCACTATTTATTATTTTATTTATGCAAAATAAACTGTGTTACATGGCATAACCTGTTCGAACTTACTGTTCATTTATATTTCCTACTATGTATTATTTTTCTTACACATTAAACCTAGATTTAAAGGACCACCTTGGGTGTTACATTCATTGGCCTTGACACATTGTAACACGAAGTTGTGTGTCGCATGTAGAACACGGACATGCATGACTGGCTGGCCACCGGTACGTATAAGCCATGCGATAGGAATAACCGCTAATAGAGGTTGTAATGCTTAGTTTGACTTAGCGGTTAATAGAGGTTTTATGTTGTGGATACAACATAATAGGCATTGGATGGCAAGAACAGTTACTTAATGTATGGGTCATATATGCACTGCCCTGATTGCCGGTTATCTCCAATGGGAGGTACGGTCCAGATAGCCGGTTATCTCCAGTGGGAGGTACGGTCCTGATTGCCGGTTATCTCCAGTGGGAGATACGGTCCTGATTCCTGATATTCCTGATCCGGCCCATGCGTCAAAGGTTTGTTCTTTATTGTATATTCACTATAGTACGGTTAGGTGCCCTATTGCATGCAATCCCTTATTTAATTGAGTAATATTTATTTAGTTTATATGGCATGATATTATGTGTCTTGTTACGTCCCTCTGAGGACCTGGTTATCTCGCCAGGTGTGTGCTCTTGTCTTTCGTAGGTGCCCTAGCTCTATCTGTGATCATCGCTATTTCTTCGAGGATGATTGTACTTGGATCGTCTTCGCTTCGCTCGCCAAAAATCATTTCTTTTCTCATGTATTTTTTCTTTACCTGTTAGTAGTGGATTTGTCTCCGCCCAACATATTGTATCAAGACAATTCATTATCTTTATATGATATCCTTTATTCATTTTTGTGTGGATAAGATTAGTTATGGTTCTACTGTATTTTACAGCTTACGTATATTTATTATACGGCTGGCATGTCTACGTTCCTAGTCCTACGTATTTTAGGACTGGGACGTTACACCCTGAACCACCAGGGACTACACAGTCGCGGAGCCACATTATCAGAAAGGCGGCCAACACAGCCTTCTTTGACAACTTGAACTCAGCCTACCAAATGAAGTGATAAATCGGGGATTGTCCCTCCGGATCATCGCTGTCATCGATATCTTCTGTCTTGTGATCTGGCATCATTTGCTCTATCTCAGATTATGTTGAAGGCTTGCAAGTTGAGAAGAAGACCGAGCCGTCTTCTTCATCTTTCTTAATGAAGACATAGTTAGTCCAAGACCTCGTATGGGGAATGGCCTCCTCGGTCTTGCCCTTCCTTGTGATCCTGTGACAGATGAAGAAGTGACAGATCAACTTTTTGTACATTTCCACCATCTCAGGGTTTTCCTTCTCCAAGTCTAAAAGCTCTTTATCACAAGGAACGTATTCCTCGTACGGCTCCGTTCCCCAGGTGTAGTGTCCCGTTCCGCAAAGTCAATCGGAGGAATCGAAATGCCGATGGCGTTTTGACTTAGCCTTGCAACGGCTGCTCGAAGGCTTGCTCGGTCGAGGCGACTCCTCGCTCAGGGGGGGTAGTTTCAGTGAACTCGCCTCATCTTAGCCTTTACTTAATAACTCGCATGTTTTCAACATGCACATGTAGGCTAATATAAAAGCTACGTATCCATATAGCTAAGGGAATAATCTCGACGGGTCGAAAAGTTTTAGAACATAGAAATGGTCCCACTGTCTGCTTAGAAGTCGGCTCAGCGTGCTTTAAAATGACACTCAATCCTTCGTCCCGTGGCTTGGGAGAAGGAAGTTGGCCTAAGTTGCTAAGTTGCCCCGACCCTCGAATTAGCCTAAGTCATAGGCGTCGTCCGCATGAATGCTTGATAAAGCATGCACGGTCCCGTCGACCAAGGCTTGGCATAGCTTTCGTACGTCCTGCGGGTTTAGTCGTATTGTACAGCTTGTGGCTTAAGTCTAGGCACCCGAGAACTGGGTCGTTCAAGTCGAATGCGTGCACAGCACGTTCCCTTGATGCGAAGTATGGCGTAGCCTTTACTCGTCAAGTCATTCCATAAATAAGTTAGGCAAAGCTATACCGGTCGGTCTAAGCCATTCCTAGCACTGTCCCACTCTATCTGCGGTTGTCAAGTCGTGTAGTCCCTCGAGAGCAAGGCTCATCGTATAAAGTATATGACTTGAGCGATAGCGTCGCCTAGAGAACCAAGCATATCTAAGGCACGAGCCACGGTCGGTTTGGTGAAAAGCATGCCACGGTCAAAGGAAGTCCCCGCGACTGGTTGTCGTCGAGATCGGTCCCGCTACTTGGGAGTCTCGACAAGCCTCGTTCATGCGAGATTGGTCCCGCTATTTGGGAGTCTCGCTAAATCTCGATAAGTTTGGATAAGCAAGTACGCGAGATCGGTCCCGCTGCTTGGGAGTCTCGCTAAGTCTCAACAAGTCACGCACACGAGATCGGTCCCGCTACTTAGGAGTCTCGCTAAGTCTTGATAAGTCTCGTACACGAGATCGGTCCCGCTACTTGGGAGTCTCGATAGAAAGATAGAAAGCATAGACATGGTTAAGAAAGGATTTGATAGATCGAGTTGAGTCTTGTATGGTAATTGGACAACTTGTCGACAAGGTGTAGTCTTCTCGAGTGATCGTCGGGGCACCGGGATTAGGTCGGCCCGGGGGAAGCGAGTTGTGGCTCAAAGTAGGATGCTGGATAACCGCATGGGAGATTCGGCGCCTCCGGGGCTAGCTACCCGCGGAGGGACAGTCTGATATCCCCGAGCCAGTTCAAGATAGCTTGACATTGCTAGTGACCACTCATGTAGATGGGTCGACAGAATAGCGGCAAACCGCGTGTATGCCTTTGGATTGGGTCTAGAACTTGAATACAGGTCTAGTCGATAACACAATGTCGGGGCCAAAGATTGGGCTGCAGCATAGGCACCGTGCTTGGCACGATACTTGGCATCATGATGTTCATGAAATCGACACTAGGTTTAACAAGTCTTGTCTAAGTTGGTTTATGAGTCGAGCAGAAAGACCGCGAGGCGGTAGCATGGATAAGTCTTGGTAAGTTGCGAGGCACGGCCTAAATCTTGATGCACGAACAAGTCTAAGCAAGGTCTAGAGGTACGACCTGCACGAGTCATTCCCTTGACGTCGCTGGCACGAGAATTGGTCTAGAGGCATTTGAGTTTAAGTCAAAGTCTTGGCACGGCCGAGTTCGCATAAGTTGCTCCTCGGCAAAGCACTATCTAGTGTGTGTTGAAGTCATGACTAGAGTATAGCACGACCCTGCCGTCACGAGTTGAAGTTCGGTCAAGTACATAAGCGATGAGGCACTGCCTCGATCGGAACACACGTTGGCATTATAGCACGACCATGTCGTTGCACATCGGTTTGGTCAGGCATCGTAGTCTTAAAATTGATCCTAAGGCAAGACTAAAAAGACAATCGTAAAGGGATTTAAGCTGCACAAAGTAAATAAACGTGTCGGTTTTGTATGGGTGGGCGAGGAGCTCACTCCACCAGTACAGTTGAGTACTGACACCCACACAGTTTCCATGTACAGGCACAGGTAGAAGCTCGTGGCTCGGAGCTCACTTGGATGCGTCGAGGCACAGAGTTCCTTGGCGAGTCGAAGTGTGCGGCCGCATGGACTCAAGGCTTATACGGGACATAATGTATGGACATCGCCTTCCGAAGCTTCCGCTGGCTCAAGCGTTGTATCGAGAGATGAGAGAGAGCAGAGTGACTTATAAAATGACAGAAAAGTGAGCACGAGAGACTTGTAATCATGGCCTTGCGTCTATTGTAATCTGATTGTTCAATAGCAATAAAGAGTTCTTTTGAATAACTTGTATTTTGCCTTTAAATTTCTGCTGCATGTTCAATGTTTCTGCTTGGGACTTCTGTACGACGACCCCGTCGCCGTCGCTGTAATCGGCCGTTATGAAACTTCCTTGCACGAGCACAATCTAGGGTCGTGCGACATCACGCCTTAGCGAGGACGATCGCTTCTATGGGAGAGGGGCGTGACATAATGGTATCAGAGTATGGCTTTACGTCCTTGGACTTTCAATTGAATTCTTTAACTTCGATGTTTTCGCGAACTCTAAATGTTGCTTCCACAAGTTGTTATGTTGGTGCGCTCTCTCTCAATTGTCCCATGGGATGTCCATACAATAAGTCTCATATTTTCAAAAGCTCGTACGAGTACTCGGTTGAACGGGACCGATAGGCGAAGGCCTTTGTGCCAAACTACGACGGACTTGAGTTGAAAGAAAATTGTTGCTAAAAAGTTAGCAAACACATTGCATGTTTGAACGACCTTACGCTAACAATAGTGAACGAGTACACGAGACCGAAGTATAGTTCGAACGAGATGGTTATGCACACAGCCTTTGGCAAAGTTGTGCCGAGTATCGCGCACGTAGACCTTTTGGTGCGAACGAGTTTGCGAGCGAGATTGACTATCGCTCGGACGAGAATAAGTGAGACGTAGAATGTATGTTGATAGAGACGCTACTTGACCAACGCTAAAGCGAACACGAAAAATGGTTCTTAGACCTTGAGGAACGGGCGAACGCATAATTGAGCATGTCGATTGTGAATCGTATGACCTTTTTGAGGATTTGTGGAATGACTTGACCCCGAGTGGTGTATGTGATAGCTTCGAAGAAAAATAAGAGTACATGTCGACGACTAGTCGAGTGGCTCGAACCCTGAGTGGTGTATGGACGTTATAGAAATTATCCGAGCAAAACTAGAAGATTTACGGATAGTATGAGTATGTCGACAAGCGATGATATCGCAAAGCCTTAGAACGAGTAGCACTTAGTTGGTCATGATTCGAGAGTCACAAACGAGATATCGTTCGAACGATTTGCGAATGGTAATACGAGTTACGAAATGGTTGAATGGAGATTCTAAACGATAAAATAAATGGATGACTTGATTGAAGAAATCGATATAGATCGTATATGAGAAGTTAGCACAATTGGATGACAGCGTGCACGAAAGGTTTGACTTTGAAGTTACGCAATAACTCTAAGGATTGGATTGAATGTCGTTTGATGATTTGAGTTAGCAAGGAATGTTGCAAATTAAGGAAATACGTTGGTCGATGACTTAAGATAGACGGATAAACAATACGTGAAATTGGGTTGAAGAAATTGATGTTGTGAATGATTCGAGGAATAATAATCGAATTTGCATTTGAATGTCGAGGAGATTATCCAGTCGGATGCTAGCATCATTCGTACGACTCAAAATTCGTTACAAAGGAAGATCGTCAGGTTACGCATATCATCGATGGTATTGAGGCGTATCAAAGATCGATATACGATAACTCGGGGGTACTCTGACACGGTGAATGACGATCGCACAAGTGTTATCGTTCTGATGGATGCAATACTTAGGATTTTGATTAAGACGAAAGTTAAATGAAAGTGATCTTGTCTTGATGGTTACGCAGACAACCACAATGTTGACGTCTTTGTCTTATGTGAGCGCAACTCCAGCCTCGCACATGCGTCGCACCGATTAGGGCGATCACTCCGCGTGAGCGCTGGTATGGTGATTCATACAACGGGGATGATTGAACTAGCATGGCGTGACAATTTGTGTGCTTCGACTTATGGTTTGACACGAAGGTGGACTCGAGAATGACTTAGCATACGTGACGATCGAATTTGAGGATTGCGTAGGTCTAATCCACATATCGAGAATGAATTAGTCCAGACGCAAGCAAGAGTTACGCTCCGATGAGAATGATTATTCCGTGGGAGCGTTGCATGGTAATTCATAAACCACCATGGATAATCGGACTCGCGTGAGATTGGGGTGCAACATATTGTCGAGCTAGACGACCTCGTGATCGAATGCATGAATTGGTTAGAATTGGTGATTTGGACAGAATCGAATATGTGCAACGCGTACCTTGATGCGAATTAGGTGATCGTGCTCGATGTTTAAAAATCTGAGTGACACGAGCTTGGATAGAAAATCTCGTACTACCGACTATGGTTTGACCCTAGGATTGGGGTCAGTATTGGCATTATTGTTAGGGAACTATGATTCCAATCCTGACATTGATTAGCCTTGAGAAATGGCCTAGCTGTTAGGCAAGACGCCCATGTTTAAAGAATTGGCATGGAAAAGATTGATCTTGATGAATGGTATGGATAGATGGAGTGAAACAGGAATATAGGAATGCCCCTCACGAGATTCGGCTGACATACATATATTTCAGGGACGCCTGAGTATGTGCACGATACGACTCGAGTGTGAACGACGAATTCTCCATCATGCGGCTTGGTTGAATGCATGTATTTTGGGGACACCTGGAATGCGTGCACGATCTAGCCAAGTGATAGGTTAAGTTCAAGCAAGACTAGAGGAATGGAAGAGTGTCGAGAAATTTGGAATCGTGTTAGAGAAAGATTTGATAATCGTGCGAGCGTGGCTCAGAATCGAAGAAACGCGTAGGCGGAGCGTGTACGATAAATTATGGCGTACCCTGCATGACTGTTATAGTTCCGTGTCTAAGTCTCGATTAAGTCTTGGCCATAGAAATGGTAGGATGGCTTGCCTTCAGGAAAGTCTCGAGGACGAGACTTGTTCTGAGTGGTGTATGTTGTAGTATCCCATCCTGTAAAGTCAATCAGAGGAATCGAAAGGCCGACGTCGTTCTGACTTAGCCTTGCAACGGCTGCTCGAAGGCTCGCTTGGTCGAGGCAACTCCTCGCTCAGGTGAGGTAGTTTCAGTGAAGTCGCCTCATCTTAGCCTTCACTTAATAACTCGCATATTTTCAACTTACGTATGTAGGCTAATATAAAAGCTACGCATCCACATAGCTAAGGAAATAATCTCGACGGGTCGGAAAGTATTAGAACATAGAAATGGTCCCACTGTCTGCTTAGAAGTCGGCTCAGCGTGCTTCAAAATGACACTCGATCCTTCGTCCCGTGGCTTGGGAGAAGGAAGTTAGCCTAAGTTGCTAAGTTGCCCCGACACTCGAATTAGCCTAAGTCATAGGCGTCGTCCATATGAATGCTTGATAAAGCATGCACGGTCCCGTCGACCATGGCTTGGCATAGCCTTCATACGTCCCATGGGTTTAGTCGTATTGTACAGCTTGTGGCTTAAGTCTAGGCACCCGAGAACTGGGTCGTTCAAGTCGAATGCGTGCACGGCACGTTCCCTCGATGTGAAGCTTGGCGTAGCCTTTGCTCGTCAAGTCGTTCCACAAATAAGTTAGGTAAAGTTATGCCGGTCGATCTAAGCTGTTTCTAGCACTGTCCTGCTCTATCTACGGTTGTCAATTCGTGTATTCTCTTGAAAGCAAGGCTCGTTGTATAAAGTATTTTACTTGAGCGATAGCGTCGCCTAGAGAACCAAGCCTATCTAAGGCACGAGCCACGGTCGGTTTAGTGAAAAGCATGCCACGGTCAAAGGAAGTCCCCGCGACTGGTTATCGCCGAGATCGGTCCCGCTACTTGAGAGTCTCGATAAGCCTTGTTCACGCGAGATCGGTCCCGCTACTTGGGAGTCTCGCTAAGTCCCGATAAGTCTGGATAAGCAAGCACGCGAGATTGGTCCCGCTGCTTGGGAGTCTCGCTAAGTCTCAACAAGTCCCGCACACGAGATTGGTCCCGCTACTTGGGAGTCTCGCTAAGTCTTGATAAGTCTCGTACACGAGATCGGTCCCGCTACTTGGGAGTCTCGATGGAAAGATGGAAAGCATGGACATGGTTAAGGAAGGATTTGATAGATCGAGTTGAGTCTTGCATGATCATTGGACAACTTGTCGATAAGGTGTAGTCTTCTCGAGTGATCGCCGGGGCACCGGGATCAGGTCGGCCCAGGGGAAGCGAGTTGCGGCTCAAAGTAGGATGCTGGATAACCGCATGGAAGATTCGGCACCTCCGAGGCTAGCTACCTGCGGAGGGATGGTCCGATATCCCCGAGCCAGTCCAAGATAGCTAGACATTGCTAGTGACCACTCATGTAGATGGGTCGACAGAATAGCGGCAAACCGCGTGTATACCTTTGGATTGGATCTAGAACTTGAATGCAGGTCTAGTCGGTAACACAATATCGGGGCCTAAGATTGGGCTGCAGCATAGGTACCGTGCTTGGCACGATACTTGGCGTCAGGATGTTCATAAAATCGACACTAGGGTTAACAAGTCTTGTCTAAGTTAGTTTATGAGTCGAGCAGGAAGACCGCAAGGCGGTAGCATGGATAAGTCATGGTAAGTTGTGAGACACGGCCTAAATCTTATGCACGAACAAGTCTAAGCAAGGAATAGAGGTACGACCTGCACAAGTCATTCCCTTAACGTCGCTGGCATGAGAATTGGTCTAGAGGCACTTGAGTTTAAGTCAAAGTCTTGGCATGGCCGAGTTCGCATAATTTGCTCCTCGGCGAAGCACTATCTAGAGTGTGTTAAAGTCATGACTAGAGTATGGCACAACCATGCCGTCCCGAGTTGAAGTTCGGTCAAGTACATAAATGATGAGGTACTGCATCGATCGGAATACACGTTGGCATTATAGCATGACCATGTCGTTGCACATCGGTTTGGTCAGTCGTCGTAGTCTTAAAATTGATCCTAAGGCAAGACTAGAAAGACAATCGTAAAGGGATTTAAGTTGCACAAAGTAAATGAACGTGTCGGTTTTGTATGGGTGGGCGAGGAGCTCACTCCACCAGTACAGTTGAGAACTGACACCCACACAGTTTCCATGTACAGGCACAGGTAGAAGCTCGTGGCGCGGAGCTCGCTTAGATGCGTCGAGGCACGGAGTTCCTTGGCGAGTCGAAGCGTGCGGTCGCATGAACTCAAGACTTATACGAGACATAATGTATGGAAATCGCCTTCCGAAGCTTCCGCTGGCTCAAGCATTATATCGAGAGATGACAGATATCAGAGTGACTTGTAAAATGAAAGAAAAGTGAGCACGAGAGACTTGTAATCATGGCCTTGTACCTACTGTAATATGATTGTTCAATATCAATAAAGAGTTCTTTGGAATGACTTGTGTTTTGTCTTTAAATTTCTGCTGCATGTTTAATATTTCTACTTGGAACTTCTGTGCGACGACCCCGTCGCCGTTGCTGTAATCGACCGTTATGAAACTGCCTTGCACGAGCGCAATCTAGGATCGTGCGGCATCACGCCTTAGCGAGGATGATCACTCCTATGGGAGCGGGGCGTGACACCAGGGCAGCTTTGATATTGCCTGCATCTTATGTAGAGCCTGTAGGGCCTAAAAATCAAGCTGCGTCATGTATTTACTACTCAGCAAACAAGTTGTGTCCCAAAAATCAAGCTGCGCCACTGTTATGAAGCTCAGAGATCAAACTGCACCACTGATCAGGTTGTGCCACATATCAGACTATGCTCAGTCATATTGCGACAAAGTTTACGTTGTATCTGATATTTAATTGCCATCATTACCTGACATCACTGACAGTTGACAGCATAGTAAACGAAGAAAATCTCTTCGAATCCCTCAAAATATCCGGCTCGAGGAGATTTTATTGACAGCTATCCTGCACACCTTGTGAGTTGTGCCTAGGCGCAATCTGAGTAAATTCCTTAGTTGCGCCTAGGTGCAATCCGGATAAATTATTTTCATATATTCAAAAGTTGCCACGTGTCTAGGTGCAGCCCAATCAGGAGCAGTTTGACTCATTGACTGAAGCTTGCGCAACCTGATAAAGTTGAGACAACATACATTCTTAAGCAGGATGACGTGGTACACATGCCACTAATCTCTCAAAATGTGTCTACTACTCTGTACATGACCATGCACATCTCAATCACATGATGCCATGCGTCTAAATACAGTTAGTACACGATTGTTAACTGAATGGAAGTTGGTGCAACATAAGGTTGGCGCAAACCAAAGTGGCACAGTTCAGCCTCGTGCACATCAGAATAACTGCTAAAATAGTTATTTCCAGAACTCTATAAATAGAGTTTCCAACCATTATCAAAGTATCACACAGAGATCAAGAATTCTTGTAAATTTGCTGCTGCGTTCTCCAGAGGCTCTAGTCTTCAAGTTCACATAGTCCAAGGGATAAAGCGATCGTCTTCTGATCGGATTCCTAAAGTTGTACTTCCCCAGAATTCAAATTGTACTCTTGTACCCTTTTTTAAAGTTTGTAATAAAACTTTTGTTTTTGCAAACAAAATGGCGACTCTGCTGGGGATAACTTTCTTCTTCGATGAGAAGGTGACAACTCAATGTGATGTTGCGTCGATCGGCAAGGCGCAGACAACTCTGGTTGTTAAAGTCAACCAGACAGCCTTTGAAGCTATATTCAACAAGAAGAGCAACAAGCGCACTATGGCTATCACTAAGGACAAAACTGTGTGGACTCCTAGGTCTTCTACAATTGCTGTTGCTCAGGCGTAATCTGCCTCTGTTGCCAAGGTGCAATCTGTCTCTGTGGCTTAGGAGCAGTCTGCGTCTGCTGCCCGTGTGTAGGCCACTCTCACTACTGTCCATGCGTAGTCCACTCTTCCTACTGCCAAGGTACAGTCCACTACTCCCCTTGCTGCCAAGGCACAGTCTGTTCATGTTGTTGGTAAGGCACATTCTACACATGTTGCTGCCAAGGTGCAACCAGTAGCCTATATTGCTAGGGTGCAACCAGTAGCCCATATTGCTGTGGCACAACCAAAGCAATTAGTTATTCAGGCACAGTCTGCTGCTCTGGCGCAACCCAAGGTATCTAGTCTTTTGGCTATTCCTTCCTCCAATTCTCCAATTCTGAACTTGGAGAAACAATGTTCTAGTGCTAAAACTAGACAGAACAAAAGGAAAGGCCATGTTATACTTCCTCAATTGGTGCAACCTGTGCCTAAGATGGTCCCACAACAAAATAGAGGAAATGCTTCTTAGCTAACCCTCTACAAAATAAAGGAAAGCACCCATTGGTCTTTTCTCAAACTTCCCTAGTCTATGACTCAGAGGAAGACATATCGGATTCCATTCCTTTAAACAGAGGTCTTCAGATCTCTACTATGGGAAGGAATACTGATCAAAGAGGCATCTTGCCTACCCCTATGGGGTCTGGTCAAGATCTTCCAACCTTGCAAATTTCAAGATCCAAGCAAGAAAAGTTGATGGTATCTCAAACAGAGACACCCGCAGCAGAATTCTCTGATTTACGTGCTTATCTCAATAGGCATCCATCAATATCAACTTCGGTGAAACACAAGAATTCTACGCCAAAGGCCAATCTGTACCAGAAACAAAAATTTGAAGAGAAGGACCCAATCACTTATGCTAATGAGTTAAGTACCTCTTTGTACACTCAAGGAACTAAACATCTGAAGAATAGGAGGCATGTTCCTAATATCATTAAGGAAATGTTCCTCTGACTTCTTCTCGTCCTGTAGTGGTAAATGATCTCCGGGAACGTCTTACACAAAGACGAGAAATTACAGGAATGTCTCCTCTACCTCTAAATCACTCTTCAGATCGCCACTGCCTTAATGAAGTGGTCATCAAGTGTAGTTGCCAATCAGCTAAACGATCTATTTTTGATCGTCTGAACTATGTTTCAACTATTGAACCTATAATGGAAGATGAAGACGAACCGTTATATGCTTCTGTCAACATGACTTCCCAAGGCACTGGGGTGGAAAATGTCCAAGACGTAATGCGTTCCGTAATCCCAGTCAGCAATACTTAGATCGGATTCATACATCCAGTGAAGGGGTCTTTCAATACACCAGATCAAGAAATCAAAATTTGAACCAAGGTGTCTTTAATCAAGAAGATCTCCCCATAGCTCATCTAGGAGAGGACTCTTTATCTGAGTTTGATGCAGATAGTGAAAGTTCTGAACAAACTATCTCGTCAATAGCAGCAAGAGAAGTGATGGCATATGATATTACAAAAGATCAAGATGCTTTTAGTTCAGCCAATCAAGAACAACAAATTGTTGCACTAGAGGACAAACTAAAGACTATGGCTGAAATGGTCGTAAGTACGCACACTATAATCGTAGCTCAATATACAGTACCACCGATTATAAACCCTGCTACAAATCCTGAGCTTATAGCATCTTCTGTACCTGTTAATATTAGTCTGGGGGTACCACCTCCTCAGGTTGCTTCGGTACCAATTCAAGCTGATCCCAGTCAGTCTGGTGCTGGGGGTGGTAATTACTATGATGTTCCTCCTCCTAACAATTCAAATCAACCCACCAATTCACAAACATCAGGAGATGCTAATGAGGCTGTAAAACTCTTACGCACTCAATTTGAGGCCTTTAAACAAAAGGATGGCCTACAAAGACTTGGCATAAAACAACCTTATCCTACAGAATGGAAGGAAGTTCTATTCCCTCCTAAATACAAGCTTCCAACCATTATGTTGTTTGATGGCAACACTTCTCCAAGTCAGTACATTAATCACTTTGAAGTGATGACTGACCAATTACAGCCAAATGATGCTCTCCTTACCAGAGTGTTCGTCGGTTGTTTAGCCAGTACAGCATATGAATGGTATCGTAGCTTGCCTTATAGCTGCATAACATCTTTTGCTGGCTTCAAACAAATATTCTTGGAATGGTTTTATGAGGGAGTCAACGACATGACGATGTCTGCCTTTATTAAGACCAAACAAAGAAATAATGAATCTACAAAGAGTTTTATTGAAAGATTCCGTCGAGAGGCACTGAAAATACCTTTAGGAACCCCATCTGCTGTAATGATAGGCAACTGCAAATCAAACTTGTTGCCTATTATCAGCATGTAGACGGGATCAACACAATTTCAAGATTGGCCTTCTTTCATTGTGAATGCCAAAGCGGCAGAGGTCAGTGCTGAAAAATTCAAGCAGTTAGGAGTTCAAATGACTCATCCTAACCAAGATGAACATTCTACACCCGGTGGTAATAATCGCCAGAATAACCACAAGGGTAAAGAAACATTGGCTATCAATCTCAAGGGCAAGGAGTCATTGGTTGTTAATGTTGCAGCACCCAGTTCATCAGCACCGCCATAGAAAATGCCTCGTCCAAAAGAAGAGTATTCTTTTGATGAAGATGACACTTTGAGCATCTTCGATTGCTTAATTAAAAGTAATAATCTTCAACTGCCAGAGGCAAAATAGCCAGATAAAGTAGGAAAAATAGATCACCCTAAATATTGTGTTTATCACAGATTTATAGGGCATCCAACCCGAGCATGCTACGTGTTCAAAGGCAAAATCCAGGAGATGGTCAACTATGGAGCGATTACTCTTCAACAGAATGAGAAGATAGTGACAGCTAATGTTGTTTCTGTGCAATTTGGTTACTTTCCACCATAACTTGTACAAGATGGTGTTGTCCCTATCCCAAGGGCTACTCTCGAGATCGTGAATCTCCTATCTCCTCAAAATGAGGGTCTTGTTCCACTATCAACTGACAAATGAGAGATCATGTGGATTCATCCAGATCTAGTAGCAGATTTTGAAATGCCTTCCTCTTCCAAGCAAAAGAAGCATTCCAAAACTAAATCCAAGAGCTGCAACATGGTATCCTTTGAACCAGTAGCGGAAGAAAAAATTCTAATTGGCACTAGATCTGGGAAACCTTATCTTCGAGAATATCCTGAAACTTAAGAGAATTCTGCCCCATCTCCTGATGTTCCTCCTACATCATCTTCTCCTGCTAAGAATATACCATCTACATCCCTGCCGGTAGTAGAACCAACTCCCCCTAAACCGACATCAGCAGACAAGGAAAAACCACATGTTCGCTTTGACAAAGCACTGAAGAAGTCCTCATCTCTTGGACTTGAAAAGCCATATAATTTTGACATACTGGCTCAATTAGCAAATACTCCAGCAAGATTGTCAATCTTTAAACTCTTACGCCTCTCAAAAGAAACTCGAAAGACGTTAAGTGAAGCTTTGATGCAAGCTGATGCTTATCTTACTCTTCTCAAGAAGCCTGAAAATGAGCCGGTCAGTTGTGCACATTGTCATAGTGTATTTGAATTAATGCCCAATATTACTTTTTCACACGATGACATGTTAGAATACAATCGTCCTCTCTATTTCACGGGGTATGTGGACACCATGAAAGTCGATCGCATTCTGATCGACCCAGGGTCTGCTCTTAGTATCATGCCGAAGTCTTTACTGGATGCTTTGAAGATCCCAGTACATAATCTTTCTACAACTATCACTACCATCTTAGGGTTCAATCAAAGAAGAAGTGAACCTTTTGGAAAGATACGCCTGAAACTTCAAATCGGCAATCTTCGTACAAAGGTGACTTTTTATGTAATTGACAATTATGGCTCATACAATACTTTGTTAGGAAGGCCATTCCTCCATGAACACAATATTGTACCTTATACTCTCCACCAATGTTTCAAATATGTGGATGGTAATGGAGAAGTCCAAAAAGAGGTTGCAGGTCTGAATCCTTTCAAAGGAGTTGAAGCGTACTGCAACGATTCTTGCATGTACAAAAAGGAATTCATGAAGGTGGTACTGGCAATGGACACAGATAAAGAATAGAAAGGCATACCAAATGATACTCTGGTGATCCCTGTCAAAGGGCGTATTTCCTGTCCTCAGTCTTCCAAACCACTGACTATCTATCGTCCTTCCCATGAGAAGCAGCTTCCTAGTGTTAATCAGGAACAAATAGAGCTCACCTCCTTCTGAGCCACTTGTAATCGACCTTCGTTGTAAAAAGCTTCCTCCTCCTTCTCCCTCTTCTTCTCCCCCTCTGGTTATCAATCTGACTAAGCCTGTTAAGGCTAAAGGTCATGTTGTCAATAATGGTGTAAAAATCAATAAAGCATCTCCTTTGCAGTATATTGATGTCTCTTACTATACTCAATGTTACTTGGATATGCTAGATAGCTTTAAACCACTTACAATAGGAGTCGTATCATCTCTGTGAAATGTGGTATCATTGGATTTATTACAAGAATCGTACTTCTTAATACCGTCTCGAAAGAAAGATGAAAGGCCTATACTTTTTAATAAAAAAGAGAAACAAAAAATTATGCTCTATAATGATAAAAGAGATGATACAGGAAGACTACAATTACGTCGCTATAGTCCACAATCCAAAGCAATCATCCGTAAAATGGCTATGATTTCAGAACATGACTCAATAGCTGTAAAGGAAAGCGAACTCCTATTCGTATTTCTGCTCCAAAAAGAAAATCACAACAATACTAGAGTAAAACAAAGCGGGGATTAGGTTACACTTCACCACTTCCGACTCTAGAACCTTCCGAATCCGATGAAGAAGAACGATCTAACTCTTCTGATTCTATCTTATGGGATTCTGATACCAGCATTGGTCATGTTCATCGGGTGATAGTATCTTCTAACATGGTGTTTGCCGAATTCTTGGAAGATGACGAGGATGACATTGAAGAAGCTCCTGAAGTGGACCCTTAGGCACAAAGAATGGACAATCAGTGGGAACTTCGTTTTGAATAATGAGAGCCACCTACTGAGGATCAACTAGTCTAAATCGATATTGGAGAGAAGGACGTATCACGACCAATCTTCATTAGCAAAAATCTTCCAGAGGATGATAAAGAAGAATTAATTCACCTTATTCGTGAATATATTGATGTCTTCGTCTGGAGTTATGAAGATATGTCGGGATTAGATCCTCAAGTTGCAACTCACAAACTTAATATATTGCCGAATGCCAAGCTAGTCAAACAACAGCAACATCTATTCAAGCCTGAAATGATGGATACAGTTAATGATAAAGTCAAAAAGCTTATAGCTTATGGTTTTTATCAGAGAAGAATAGCATCCTGACTGGGTAGCCAACGTTGTACCAGTTTTGAAAAAGACCGAAAAGGTTCGGGTTCGCATAGACTTTCGGGATCTCAATAATGATTGCCCAAAAGATGAATTCCCACTCTCAATTACTGATATCATGATCAATAATACATGTGAATTCGAACGGATCTCTTTCATGGATGGGTTTTCTAGATATAATCAAATCCGAATGAATTCTGAAGATGAAAAACATACTTCATTCCGTACACCTCGCGGAGTATACTGTTATGCAGTCATGCCTTTCGGTCTTAAGTACTATCTTTCGAGATCATTTGTGAAAGACTGTCGAATGCTATGTTGACGATATTGCTGTCAAAAGTCGTCTAAAGGAAGATCACATTCAAGATTTAAGTACTATTTTCAATCTAATATGCCAGCATCAACTCAAAATGAACCCCACCAAATCTTTCTTGGGTGTCTCTAGTGGCAAATTTCTCGGATTTGTCATTACCTCTAAGGGTATACACATTGATCCCGAGAAGATCAAAGCCATTCAAGAGATGCGTCCTCCACGCAACCTAAAAGAACTACGAAGATTCTAAGGTCGACTTGCGTACATCAGGCGGTTTATTTTGAATTTATCTGGATGTTGCAGACCATTTACTCAGTTAATGAAGAAAGGTGTATCTTTCGTTTGGACGGAAGAATGTCAACGAGCATTTGATGACATAAAGCAGTATTTAATGAGTCCACCGGTTCTTGTGCCACCGATCTCAGGAATACCTTTCTTAATGTTTGTCCGGGCAATGGATCATTCATTGGGAGCTTTGCTGGCTCAGAAGAACAAAAAAGGTCATGAACAAGCCATCTACTACCTTAGTCGAACAATGATTGGAGCTGAACATTGTTATAGTCCGGTGGAGAAGGAATGTTTAGCCTTAATGTTTGCCGTTCAAAAGATAAGACATTACATCATAGGCCAAACTATTCATGTTATATCCCGAGTCAATCCTCTTCGGGTCTTAATGAAGAAACCAAGTACACTAAATTCCAGGCTTGCTACGTGGGCCATATTATTAGCACAATATAATATGGTATATATTCCTCAAAAGTCTATAAAAGGCCAAGCACTTGCTGACTTCCTAGCAACTCATCCTGTCCCTGAAACATCTAAACTTTATGACGAGATTCCAGACGAAATATTGGAATCAAATATGATCTCTGAAGAATTTCCTACTTGGCGTTTATTCTTTGACGGAGCATCTAGAATTGGACCTGGAGGCACCCTGGTTGCTGGAGTAGAAATTGTTCTTGTTTCACCAAATGGATTAGCTATTCAGAGAGCTTATTCTTTAGATGAGTCGTGCTCCAACAACGTAGCAGAATATAATACCTTGCTCATTGACTCCAATTAGCCAAACAGCTGGATATTGAATATCTCGAAGTATATGGTGATTCTAAACTGATTGTTAATCAGGTTAGAGGCATATATGAAGTTCGCAATCAAGATCTGGTACCATACCATGAAGTAGCTATCAAAATAGCTTATTCGTTCAAAGGGTTCTTCATCGAATATGTATGTCGTGCATGCAATACAGAAGCTAATGCCTTAGCTAACCCAGCTGTGGTATTGGCAGTTCCAGTCAAAAGACAACAAATGGTTGTTATCTCCAATAGAGAACTATTTTGTGTTGAAAACAACCATAACATTGAATTCATCAATTCAACTGAAGTCAATGTCATTAGCGAGGACTGGAGAACACCTTTAATTGATTTTGTAGTACATAACATATTGCCAAAAGATTCTAAGGAAGCCATAAGTATTCATCGCCGATCACTTTGATTCTATTATAATCATACTACTAAAACTCTCTATCGAAGAACTTTTGATGGATTACTTTTGAGATGTCTTGCTGGTGATAAAGCAAAGCAGATATTACGCAAAGCTCATGATGGCGTTTATGGAGTACATCAGCCTGATCCTAAATTACAGGATCGTATTCGACGTATGGGCTATTACTGGCCCTCTATGGTATCAGATGCCATTGACTATGCAAGGAAATGCCGAGCATATCAGATTCATGTAGATTTCATTCACCAACCGTCAGAGTTTTTTTATCCGATTGCTGTCTCATGGCCCTTTGAAGCTTGGGGCATGGATATAATTAGTCCTATCAATCCTCCTTCATCTAAAGGACATCGGTTCATCCTGGCTATAACCAATTATTTCTCTAAATGGGCTGAAGCTATACCTCTGGCTGAAGTAAAAACTAGTAGTATCATTAACTTTATCAAACATCATGTGATATACAGATTTGGTGTACCTCGTCAAATTATCCATGATAATGGACCACAGTTCGTTAGTCAAAAGTTGACCAGGTTCTGTGATGACAACAAAATTAATAATTTTGCTTATACGGCCTATAATCCTACAGCTAACGGGTTAGCCGAAGCATTCAACAAGACTATTATCAAACTCCTTAAAAAGTTTATTTCTATTAACAAATGTAATTGGAGTGAGAAGCTTGGAGAATGTCTATGGGATTATCGCACTACAGTCCGTAATCCTACAGGTTGCATACCTTGTTCTCTAGTATATGGATGCGAACCTGTCTTATCACTAGAAATTCAAATTCCTTCATTGAGAATCGCCATTACTAATGAACTTACTACAAAAAATAGTGATCATCTTCGGCTGCAAGAATTGGAGGCGCTCGACGAGAAAAGGCTACTGGCTCAACAGCATATTAAACTTTATCAAGCCCGGATTTCAAAAGCTTTCAATCGCAAAGTCAGAGTGCGAACATTTCAGAAAGGCGAGCTAGTTCGTACAGTCAGACGTCCTATGACTATGACTCATATAAGCAAAGGCAAGTTCGAGGCAAAATGGGAAGGTCCATATGTAGTAAATAAAGTTTTCTCAAATAGAGCCTATCAATTAACAGATATGGATGGCAAAGTTGCTATGATGCCTATCAATGGCAAATTTCTCATGAAATATTATGTATAAAAGAAAATATACTTCATTTTTAGAGAAATAATGTAAATAAAGTTTATTTTATTCAAAAGCAGAATAGAATTGCATAATATTAAGGTCGGGGAGGAGGCCCCGATCCTTCATGATTAAATACATAGTTTGTCAACAGTTCAAACATCTTGTTGTCTGAACCCACTAGGAATTTATAAGCAGCCATCCTTAATGCCTCTTCTTCGGCAGTCTTTCCAGGCTCCACTAGCTTGGCAATCAAGTCCTGTCCTGGTGCATGAGCAGTTGAGCCTTCACCCCTTTCTTTCTGAGAAGGCTTCGGAGGCTCAGCAGGATGCATCTCGGTCTTTCCTTCGATCTTCGGAGTGAGCAAATCTTTAGAAGAAATTTTTGGTACAGAAAGAAAAGAAATTGACGATATTTATGAAAGTTTTGCTCTATTTATAGACAGAACAACTAGGTAGTCAGTTTCGAGAACTGATGCGACTTTCTGAAAGAAGTCCAACGGTTCATTCATTTATAACTATTCATTCATTTATTCTCTTCCTCGAGAATCGAAACAACTGTTCGTTCATTCAGCATCTTTTTCTAGAAAATCGAAGTGACTGTTCATTCATTCACTTTCTTTGACTTATCATTCATTTGGCATTGATTGTCTCTTATTTTAAGTAATATGAATTCACGTCCTCCATACCTCTGAATTCTGATTATTTACATCAGCAACTTGTCACATCCATATTTCTTCTGGATTCTATTTTCCATATCATTACATCAAAATCAAATCATAAAAAAGAGAAAATCATTCTTTATTCCTTCTTTAAAAATATAGATACATCTTAATGGAAATCTACTACATCTTAGATTTTATTCTAAGTATAACAAATGAAGGTCTGTTACATCTTTGGATCTTCTTATTAATGCCAGTTCTTTGTCATCTCGTCCTGAAGCAGCGAGCAAGACAACGAAATCAACTGTGGTCTTCTCTCTCAAAAAGATAAGAGGAGAACCACATAGTACAACAGCTCAAAGATAAGCTGTTGTCAATACAACTGGTGGAGAAAAGACGACCCATCATGAAAACTAGGAATTTGATCATTCTCGTGATACAATTCCTAATTCTGTCTCTCCACCATCCAACTCTCATGTATAAAGGCTCTTCCTTCCATCTGAGGAAGACCCTTCTGGAACATAGAGAGTCCTGAGCTATCTGATTTGAGTGTCAGAATCACATGAGCTGCCTGATGTGGGTGACAGAAGAATGCTCTTCATAGCATCCAGGTCGCCGATGCCAGTTTTGAAGAAGCTTGTCAACCAAACTTCTGCAAATATTAACAAAGAAAGAAAAGTTAGTAAAATCTATCAAAACTGAGCGCCTTTGATCAATAGGCACATATCAACAGTGTGCACCTCTGACCGAAGTCAGGCACTGCATTGCAGTGTCTGCCTATTCTCAGAACAACAGGCGCATATCAACATTGTGCACCTCTGACCGAAGTCAGGCACTGGGTTGCAGTGTGCACCTATTCTCAGAACAACAGGCGCATATCAGCAACATGCGCCTCTGACCGAAGTCAAACACTGAATTGTAGTATCCTCTTCTCATAATTTCAGGTGCACGTCTACAATATGCGCTTTATTTTTACAAGTCAGTACCTGTCTTCAAAACTGTCTTAGTAAAAAGTGGCTCAAAGTAAACACAACTCATGAATGACGCTCATTTGTGGAAACCACTGACCCTTTTGTTAGGACTTACCATCAAAATCAACGATGTTTGTGCTGAAGAGCGTCAATAATATAGAGCACAGCAAACCAACATCCGGAGGTGCGGCATGCAAAAGAATATCATCAGGTTGAAGTGGCGCAAGTGAACTTGTGGGTATTGAATTTTTGCTGGACAGTGGGACCTTGTGAGAAGTCATCTTCTAATAAAATAAGAAAGCATGAATGTCTCTTTCCTTTCGTTTTGGCTATCCTTTTAAAAGCGTTGAAGATGTGAACAATACGTTGTTCTAGGAGTTTATTTCGGGAAAGAACTAAACAAGAGGCGCTCTTAACCACATGCTGGCTGTCATGTGTCTATCAAAGAAAAGCAAGCATTGAATTAGTCAAAGAAGCACATTTACGTGCACCACTTGAATTACAAAACCGTCGTACAATTAATAGCCACACATAAAGATGCCAGAAATTATAAATTTCATTTCATAAAGAGGGGTAGAACCCTACAGACAAATAGGATCTGACATATGAAAAGAAATAAAAAAGCTGGCACGCTTAACATTTTTTTTCTGTTCTTCATCATTGGTCTGACGAAGGGCAGCATCCAACTCTTGCATGTTGTGGATCCCCGAGCGACGCATCAGACTAAAGAATCCCTCCGAATCGTCGTGCTCTTTAGAGGAAAGTGATAGCCCACCACTCGAGTGATGGAAGACTGTTGGATTTAAACCAAAATAGTCTAAAAAGTTTACCGCCCTCAGTGATGGGTCAGCCTCCAACAGATAAGTCATAGGCATGACAACAGGTTTTTCTTCAAGGGACTTGACGTCAATGTCAGCACTGGTCTCCATCTCCTTCTTCTTAAGTGCCATTGAAGTACAAAAGTGAAGAATGAGTGTAAGGACCTTTCCCTATATATATAACCAACCAACTCTTCATATTCCTCATAGAAAATCGAAAAATCATCAATGAAACTCGAAAAGACGAAGAGAAGATCGAATGTTTTCGAGAAAAAATTTATTATGACGGTTGGGCATTGACTGGCGCAATCTAAGCAAAACTAACATGATTCAAAGTATTTCAAAACTTTGAAGTATTCTTAAAGTTTCGAAAACTTTGAAGGGGGTCTTGTAGGGCCTAAAAATCAAGCTGTGCCATGTATTTACTACTCAGCAAACAAGTTACGCCCCAAAAATCAAGCTGTACCACTGTTATGAAGCTCAGAGATCAAACTGTGCCACTGATCAGGTTGTGCCATATATCAGACTGCGCTCAGTCATATTACGCCAAAGTCTACGTGGCATCTGACATTTAATTGCCATCATTACCTGACATCACTGACAGTTGACATCACATTAAACAAAGAAAATCTCTTCGAATCCCCCAAAATGTGCTGCTCTAGGAGATTTTATTGACAGCTGTCCTGCACACCTTGTGAGTTACGCTAGGCACAATCTGAATAAATTCCTTAGTTGTGCCTAGGCACAATTCGGATAGATTATTTTCATATATTCAAAAGCAGCCACGTGTCTAGGTGCAGCCCAATCAGGCGCAGTTTGACTCGTTAACAGAAGCTCGCACAACCTGATGAAGTTGAGACAACATACATTCTAAAGCAGGATGACATGGCGCACATGCCACTAATCTCTCAAAACGTATCTACTAATCTGTACACGACCATGCACATCTCAATCACATGATGCCACGCATCTAAATACAGTTAGTACATGAATGTTAACTGCATGGAAGTTGGCGCAACCCAAAGTGGCACAGTTCAGCCTCGCGCACATCAGAATAACTGCTAAAATAGTTATTTCCAGAACTCTATAAATAGAGTTTCCAATCATTATCAAAGCATCACACAGAGATCAAGAATTCTTGCAAAATTGCTGCTGTGTTCTCCAAAGGCTCTAGTCTTCAAGTTCACATAGTCCAAGGGATAAAGCGATCGTCTTCCGATCGGATTCCTAAAGTTGTACTTCCCCAGAATTCAAATTGTACTCTTGTACTCTTTTTCAAAGTTTGTGATAAAACTTTTGTTTTTGCAAACAGAGCCAAACCCATCTCCCCACCTGGAGTGAAGAAATACAGGTGTAATAATTGTACAACTCCACCAATGCGATAAATATAGGCCAATTCACTTTTATGCCATGTTGGGTGGCTCTAACGGCATAAAATAGGCTAGCAGCTTTTAGGGTATCCTCGTAGGTCGAAAGCACCCATTCAGTAAGGCCACTCTATAATAGGACGGAGTACCTCCAACCTTCCATCTGTAACTTCCCTTTCGGATACGACTCCTTCTTTGACATCATCAGATTGGAGAGGGTCTCGACAGCATAAGGATGAAGATCAGTTGGAACATCGTTTATTATGGCCCTAGGATGCAGCCCCCTCATGGAATAGAATGTGGAGCCCTTGACACACTTGAAGGTGTCTTTCTTCCGGTCACCAGAGTTAAATTGGATCTTTCTAAAGATGACTCCATGAAGTTCAGGGGTCAGATCCTATTTTATTTGTCTCCGGACAACTAAATCGGTAAACGCCGACAGAGGGTATTAGCATTCCATAGAGGGCGACCATATTCTCAGGTTGTTTAATCTGACCACCAGAGGGTCCCTTAGACGTTTCGGCTCGTCACCCTCAAACTCCAGGCTGTCATCGAACAGAAAGTATGTTCTTTTGAAGCTCCGCTCCCCTCCGAGCATGAACTTCTCATTGTTCATCATATACTTTAGGAACGTCTTATCCTGTTCAAGGATAGCAATCATCCGTACCGAAGGCTGGTTTTGGCTGATCTTAGCTTGAACGTTCTTGATCATGGCAGTGATGAGGCTTGAATCCAGAGCATGGCGAGCAGAACTGAGAGGAATCCCACCAAGAGCTGGGACAACCATGTCAACTGCAAAAACATAACAAAAAGTCAGAAAAAAGACTACTCCTAGAAAAACATTCTATGCGCCTGAACTCTATGCTCCCACATGGCCTTTGGGCGCATAGTAGTCCTTTTTTAACACAGAACATTCTGCGTGGGCGCATAACACACATCAAAAGTGTGCGGGCACATACATCTGTGGGCGCATAAGAATGCTCACAGAAGCTTGCTTCTTTAGGCGCATATCAATGGTTATGCGCCCAAGCGAAGATCAGTCCGAGCATCGCAAATGAACGCTCGGGACTTGGTTTTAAGGACAGTGCCTCACCCAGAATGGGCTCTTGGACCAGTAAAGACATTACCGAAGGAGAAAAATCGCTCGGTGTAGCCTCCTTACCCTTTGCGAACCTCTTAGGAGTCGAAGCAGCCTGGGGAGACATGATTTCACGAAAAAAGAGGAAATAAGAAAACTCTTGGAAATTTCTGAAAAAAGGAGAGAATGAATTTTCTCTCTCCTCGGGCTTATTTAAAGGTAAAATATGGTACTATGCGCCCACGTAGACTATGCGCCCACATGAACTATACGCCCACTATGGTCTATATGCCCACGCAGAGACTTGGTCTTTTGCACATTATACGGCTACTACATGCTGATGTGGACAATGTACGAAGGATTGACCTCTTCAAATTTCGCTCCGATGAATCTGTCAGTTCAGATTTTCGAGGAAGATCTCAACAGATCACAGTTTGACAGCCTGGCAAAATTCTGTGCACCCAAAGAGGGAGTTTGCTATGCGCCCAGACAGTCTCCCATGCTTCTTTCAAACTCTTTCGAACTCGCTCGAATATCAAAAACTTTGAAGGGGGTCTTGTAGAAGCATAAAAATTTTAGCATCATGCATCCAAGCCAGAGGTAGTTATGCGCCCAAGACAAGAAAGGCCATGCGCCCAAGACTGGAAAGCAAGCTATGTGCCCAAGCCAGAGAGTGGCGGACAATCGCAATGCAAAACTCTATGTGCCCATCACTATGCGCCCACGTCCAGTAGTACCTATGCGCCCACATTGCTCCTCCATAAGGAGGCACATAGCCTTCTTCCATACTATGCGCCCAAGTCAGGAGAGCTCCACGACTCGGTCAACATCCACGATCAGTCGTGTACCGAAGCATGCGGCCACGTCAGTCTCACGAGCAGTCGTGCACCAAAGCATGCGGTCACGTCAACCCTATGATCAACCCATGATCATGCAGTCTTTATGCGCCTACACCCTATGCACCCAAAGAATGACTATGCACCCATAGGTAAAACAGTATATTTTCCCTATGTGCGCATAATAGCCATTTCAGTACAAAATGACTATAAATAGAGGTCTCATACCTATTCAAAATGACAGAAAGAAAAGCATTTCAGGAGCCAAATTGCTGCACTTCTAGCCAGTGAGCCGAGAGTTAGCAATTTTCTCAGGTTTTCTCCTATTTTTGTAAATCGAAGTGTCAACAGAGTAAAGGAGCATCTGCCGCTTGATCTCCATCGTCCCATTTCCCAGAATTCTTTTTGTATTCGGGGATTTTCAGTACAGGATTTCTCAGGCATACTCGATTTGTGGTGCCCTGTGCCAATAAGAAAAGACAGTGCTTCTTCTTTTTTGTGTGTGTCTACAGTAGCCATAGACATGCTTGACGGAAGCGCTCGATGTAAGCTCGAACTACTCTTTTTTCCTTATGGGTGATTTCCATAAGGGAAGACATTGTCATGTCCATTCCACCGTCATATAATCGGAAGAGAAAAAGATGTTTCACATCCTCGAAGGAGGATATGCAATTATCAGGGAGGCTGCAAAACTATTCGTAGGCCACCCCCTTCAACGCCCCGATGAACAGACATGTGAGTAAGGCATCGTCTTTCGATAAGTGCCCCGTCATGGATGTGAAGTATGTAAGATATCGACAGGGAGACTCCTTTTCGTCTAATGGCATCAGCGAATGTGGTTTATACTTGGAAAGATAAACCACGTTGTTCCACTCAGGAGGATAGTGATGTCAGATCTCGAGCTTCGGACGACCGAGGGAGCGATAGACCAAGGCAGAGTATGTTGATCGTCCCCAAGAGAGTAGACAATTGAGGGAGGGTATTATGATTCGTTCCCGAAAGTACACATTGGGGTGGAACATTTTATTCCCCATTGGCATATGGGTCAGTACTGGCGGATGTAGGAGCCCTTGTCGGAGATTGGGCTGCCAAGGTATTCCAGATGTCAAATACGACTTGTGTCAAAGTTTGCATGGAGGTAGAGAGAGTTTTAAGACCCGTCTCCAGGGTATCCATGCGATGTAGGAGTCTTGGGCCTAAGCTTCTCCTTCTTTTCCATTTCTACCCCTGTCATATAAATAGGCAAGACGTGTGATAAAGTAGATGGAATAGTAGATCTTTTTCTTTCAGCCTCACTGTCTTGAGGGAAGGCTGACATCTGGGCTTCCTTCTTTGAATCCCAAAGTTGGCTACCCCCATCCACCTCGGTGTCAGCTCCCTGACAGATGTTCTCATCTTCGAATGAGGTAATATTGTGGATGATCATGGTCTAGCTACCCCCAGCCTGTATTTCCGATGTGGTCTTTACTTTTGATTGGGTATTCTGGAATACCCAGGCAGCAGGGATAATTGTCTTATTCCCTCATGGTCGGCTCTTCGATATACCAGCCGAGGCCGGAGGGTTATTGATTTTTACATTTCTCCTGGAAGCAGAAGAATTGGAGATGACATGGCACGAGGCGACCAAGAGTTCTTCCTCATTTTCGATTGGCATCCTCTTTCCAAGACATTGTCGGATGGGTGCCGCAGGTTGCAATCGCTGGAACACAGACTGTCTTAGTGGTGGAACTACTGTCTTACAACAACAGTAGTTGATAGTGACTGTAGCATAAGTATGTCCCGTGAGGGATACGTTGTGTATAGTAGTCATCTCTCTCGATCTACGTTTGTGAGCGAGCACAATACATAGATCGTGTGAGAAGAGATTTATATTTACACCCTCTTCAGGCGCATGGCAAGGCCAAGTGTCAGGGTGTGTATGTGAGTGATGCACCCATGACTTGGTTCCAGCATATGAGATGCGCCCAAGTGGTTGGTAGGGGAATAATATATATTTTGAGTCGAACCCACTTCATGCGTATAGCCCATGTAGGCGCATGGGTTCGACACCACAAGATTTTCCCTCTGACTCAGTTCCAGCACATGAGATGTGCCCAAGTGGGAGGGGAAATTTGAGAGTTGACACATTCTGGACGCATAACCGTCTGAGTCAACTCTGTACAGCTTTCCATCAGTCGCGCGCATGACTTTCAGCGAACGTTCTGGCTTCCTGCTGTGTCACCACTACTTTTCTGGAACAGGAGTATTTTTGACTTTTTCCTAATTACTGTTAATAGTGTGGTTTCATATTATATTTTGAGTGCTAATTATTTTTTGAAAACTAAAATTTATATTTTGATTAATTATTTAAATAGTTAATATGGTGCATGTGTTATACTTTGAATATGATTAATGGTTAGCCTTTAGATTAGAATAGTGATTAGTGATCCTAGAAGACCCAAACCCACTTGTCATGACCACACAACAAGATGATTAGGACTAGCCTAATTGAACTTTATTTAGTCTCTAGCTAGATTAGAAGAATTAGTTAGAAGGCTTAACTAAACACCTCATTAGGAAGAGAGGTTTAATCCCTAACTTGTCATGACTAAAGAGAAGAGCTTAGTGGACATTTCCTATTGCCCAAAATCCTAACCCTAAACCCCTATGGCAGGCCACATTGTTTATAAAGCCCCACTTTATCTTCTTCCTCTTTCCATTTTTATTTCAAGCCCCAATTTAGGAGCTTTTTCCCCCAAATTGCTCATACACCCAAATTTTCTTCAAATTGAGCCAAATTCGTTTCATTCTCTTCCCCTTGGAGAGGAGAAGCCTCTATTGGCAAGCTAAGAAGAGAGTGGAAGGATTTGGTGCCTTGAAGCTTGGTGGAGATCTAGATCTAGGAATTTTACATTGGAAATCTATCTCCCTTTTGGTATAAGCTCTCTAAACCCTTCCATTTTATTTCATTTGCGTAACTACATTCATTTAGGATCCCATTTGCATTAGGATACTATTAGAGAGGAGTTGAGGCTCTCCTCTTCATATTTGAAGGTTTTTCCTATTTTATTTTGATATAAATTGGAGAAATCGAATTTGTGACCACCAAGTGTTCGATACGTATCCCCAAAGGAACTTCGTATCCTTTTTGAGTCGTGATTGGGTGTATGTTTCCTAAATAGGATACGTAGTGTTGCGTCATGGTATCTCATGATACACATGGTTAGATTTGGGTATATACATGTATTTCTTTTGTCTAAAACAATCCAAATTCGTCATAATATTCATCCACATTTTTAGTAGCCATAGCAACTTAGAAATACCATAACTTTTAGCTCAGAACTCCAATTAATCTCCTATTTTTTTGAAAGAACCATATCGAAGTTAGCTTTCCAAATATATAAATATTAATAGGCCAAAATCATTCTAGAACTTTCTGTAAAACTGTTTGAGTATCAGTTATCTGAAAGACGAACGCATTTCGGTGTTTTCGCGATTCTGGAAGCTTCCGGACACAAAAATACGATCTGTTTGAAGTTTCGGAAAGCTAATACAAAGGGCTACAACATACGTTAATCCTATAATTTAGTGAAGGTCTAATTAGTATAGTATTGATTTTAAGTAAAAAAAAGTGACTATACGACATAGGCATTTTGTGTAACCTATGAGCCTATGTAGTATCGATATTAAGTGAATATAGGTACCATAGGTTGTCGAGTATATGTATGATATAGTACATATATATGTATATATATTATTGTTATATAATATGTGTTAGTTAGTGTGTGTTAATGTTGATACAAATGGTTATCAAGTAAGCCAAATATAGATAAGTTATGTGTCAAGGTATTAAAGTTTTGGGCAAAATACTAGTGTGATACTTGGGTACCATGAGGATATTGGTATCGTGACACTTAAGTATCATGAGTAAGGATAAGAGAGTATTGGAACTTGAGTAAGGTATCCTATTTGGTATCAAGTATTAGTATTAGAGTTAATTGGGATATGTTAGAGTTATCTTAGAAGTTAAGATAATTAGTGTATATAGATATCTTAGTATTTATGATATATTAGAGTTAGAAGATTAAATGGTTAGTTTGTTAGTTAGTGTCTAGTAGATATTAGAGTTAAGATAGATAGTATCTTAGGATACTACATGTTAGTATCTTAGGAGTAGATAGTGTATCTTAGATTTACCTTTTACCTTAAGGTAATGGTTTACCTACAAGGTAAGGTATTAGGTTTACTTTCAAGGTAAAGGGGTTTACCTAGATAATAAGGTTAGATGTTAAGATATTGGTTAGCTAGTAGCTTAGGATAGATACTAGATATCTAAGATTGACATTGGTAGCTATGGTATTTATACCTAGACTAAGGTATTAGACTTCCCACCAAGGTATTGGTATTGGGATACCAATAGGACCAAGTTATATTGGTATATTTTATGGGTAGGTAAAGGTAATGGTATATGTAATAGGCATTGGGTACATTCATGTATATATAAAGGATAAATTGGCTAAAGTAATCCTAGATAGTAGGTAACTAGTAGAGATGTAAGATATATGTATTGATACTTGGTAATATTAGGCTGATACCTTCAAGGTATAGACCTAGAAATGAGGTATTGACTAGCATGGACTAGAAAAACTAGTTTATGCAAGGTATTGACCTTAGAACTAAGGTATTAACTAATAGTTAAGGTATTTGAGATATGGGCTAAGGGTAAGTGGATAGTATCTATAAATGATATATGTGATTTGGGATACCATAGTGTATGTGGCTTGTTGAGAATTCATACATGATATATATGTATATGATATAGTACTATAAGGTATCCTAAAGTATGTGGGTCTATGGTTAGAATTATGACTAGCTTAGATAGAGTTGACCCCTTTGACTAGAAAGTTGACCAAACCCTAGATGATGTTGACTTAGTTTGACGAAGAGTTGACCAAGGGTTGACTTTTGACCTAGAGAGGCATAGTATCATGTAGATTGTATTGTACACTTTAATTATTATACATTGAATACATTATAACCTGTATTGCTCTAAATAGGACCTTGTGACTCCAGTTTGGACATCTATACATATCAGTCGCTCAAGGTATCAGGCGAGTACATTCTCTGATAGTTTTTTTTAGTATTTGATATCTACTGTGATTATTGTATTTAGCGATGCTATATTTGATTCTTGACATGTTGGTCACACGAACTGGTATTTCTGGATTCCGTCTTGAGATGTTACCATTGTTATCGTATTGACATCGTATATGACTTGTTCATTAGATATTGTACATGATAGTTTCATAAAACATTGTTTGTGTATCGTACATGTCATGGTTGGATCCACTGTAATAGTTGAGGCGGAGGAAATCCTAGTAAGAGATGTGATCAAATTCCTATTGTTATTGTTAGACAATGTATGCATTAATCGTACGCCTCACACATGATTAACCAGACCATATAACTATTGTTCAAGTTTTCAAGCTGATCATATCTTGAAACTAGTATTTCAAACACATAGTATGTATAGTTTCCGTCATATTCTCTGAACTGTGCTTATATTTTGTCTATTTATTTCTATTCTTGTACATTGTACCCTTCACATCGTTCATCCTTCATAGTACCGTTGTCAGGATATGATTACATGTTAGTAGCTGTATATTTCTCATCACTTATCGTACTCTCTACTTGTAGTTTTATAGTTTTTATTATTTTATTGGAACTGCTATTGGTTTATGTATTCGTTCCAACCTGACTGGATACGTTGACAAAATATTACAGATGATTTAGATGACTGTCCTACCTACTACGAGGCTTACGAGGGTGGCACATAAGAGCCTGAGGAGGATCCTGCATAGTAGAGGGTGCCCTCAATATAGTTTAGAACTATTAGTTTTCATGTTATATCAGATTGTTCCATTTGTTAGTTTAGACTTATTTATATTTAGTGTATGTACACATTTGTGATGGACAGCTAAACTTGTATGATGTGATAACTCTACTATTTATTCAATTTCTTCCTTTTATCTAATTCCATATCGTGCTCTATCTTTCTTAGACTTGTGATTGAGATTATATAGTTGAGATGTCATATTATACCTCCGTGCGGAGATGGCAAGTTATATGATTCATATTATTAGTTGATAGATATTGTAGACGACCTATACAGTGTTCTACCGCCGACACTGTGGCGTAGGCTGGACGTACCTACGTTCTCGTGCCCCTAAATAGGGTGCGGGTCGTGACACATTTTTGTGGTGGCCCATGCAGGTCAGAGTCGTAACTAGTACGATTTCGTAGTGATGCTCGACTTAGAGTGCTGCTATGAGCCTGCTATTAGGATATAGGATTATGCTGTATAGAGAGTTACTCTATCATAGTTAGGACTACTTGAGAAGATTCCTGGGATAACCCTTGAGAATCTCATTATAAACTATCTCGAAATTCGATTCCAACATTTTTTGTCTACTTTCCTTGTTCGTTGTTGAATTTGATTCTTGGTGTTCTTTGTTGACTTGATTTTCTACCAAGGTAAAACTTATGGTCTAGGTTGCCTCAGTTATGGAATCTAGAGTCTTCTACAGCCATATTAGCTGGCATGGCAATGAGATAGAGTCTGATTTTGGATGTATTTTTTGGGTGTGAGAATTTAAAGTTTTTGCAGCCAAGCATACGGTAATGCGAAAATTTTCAATACCATGATTCTAGAGGTATGTACGTTAGTTGCGGACTCTATGGATTATCGCAGCCATACTTACTGGCGTAACAAGGATTCTGGTAACATGGTTCTGGATAGACGGGTAGGATTATCAGATTGCAGAATAGATATCATATAGATGATGCCCTAGTATAATGGAGTAGAATATCAGTGTGGATGTTACTTGAGTATCATGAAGTAGATAGAGGGAGCTAGGCCACCTGTGGCACAGCACCATACCCCGTACCATCAGCGGGATATACCCTAAAGGGACAGGGCTTTTGTGCTGACAGTCGAGGAGACCAACGCTATGGGTGACGAGTTAGCAGGTCTGTCTTTCCTGTTCTTCTTTTCTATCTTGTTGTGTGATTTCATTAGTACCTGTCAGGATATTTTATGATGTGCTAGATAGTGTAGTGACCATGTTTGAGACTATAAAATCACGACTAGTGGAACCATGATCTTGCATGTTATTAGATAGAATTTTCTTGACTTCGATTGTTGGGGGTTTGACCTAGAATGAGTACAACCAACTTTAACTTTCGAGGACGAAATTTTTCTAAGGGGGGGTAGATTTGTCACCACCACTTTCCTGGAACAGGAGTACTTTTGACTTTTTCCTAATTACTGTTAATAGTGTGGTTTTATATTATATCTTGAGTGCTAATTATTTTTTGAAAACTAAACTATATATTTTGGTTAATTATTTAAATAGTTAATATGGTGCATGTGTTATATTTTGAATATGATTAATGGTTAGCCTTTAGATTAGAATGGTGATTAGTGATCCTAGAAGACCCAAACCCACTTGTCATGACCACCCAACAAGATGATTAGCACTAGCCTAATTGAACTTTAGTTAGTCTCTAGCTAGATTAGAAGAATTAGTTAGAAGGCTTAACTAAACACCTCATTAGGAAGAGAGGTTTAATCCCTAACTTGTCATGACTAAAGAGAAGGACTTATTGGACATTTTCCATTGCCCAAAACCCTAACCCTAAACCCCTATGGCATTCCACATTGTTTATAAAGTTCCACTTCATCTTCTTCTTTTTTCCATTTTTATTTCAAGTCCCAATTTAGGAGCTTTTTTTCCAAATTGCTCCTACACCCAAATTTTCTCCAAATTGAGCCAAATTTATTTCATTCTCTCCCCCTTAGAGAGGAAAAGACTCTATTGGCTAGCTAAGAGGGGATTGGAAGGATTTGGAGCCTTCAAGCTTGGTGGAGATCAAGATCTAGGAATTTTACATTGGAAATCCATCTCCCTTTTGGTATGAGCTCTCTAAACCCTTCCATTTTATTTCATTAGTGTAACTACATTCATTTAGGACCCCATTTGTATTAGGATACCATTAGAGAGGATTTGAGGCTCTTCTCTTCTTATTTGAAGGTTTTTCTCATTTTATTTTGATACAAATTAGGGAAAATCAAATTTGTGACCACCAAGTGTTCGATACGTGTCCCCAAAGGAATTTCGTATCCTTTTTGAGTCAAGATTGGGTGTATGTGTCCTAAATAGGATACGTGGTGTTGTGTCATGGTATCTCATGATACACATGGTTAGATTTGGGTATATACATGTGTTCCTTTTGTCCAAAACAACCAAAATTCGTCATAATATTCATCCACGTTTTTAGTAGCCATAACAACTTAGAAATGTCATAACTTTTAGCGCAGAACTTCGATTAACCTTCCATTTTTCAAAAGAAGTGTATCGAAATTAGCTTTCCATATATATATATATATATATATATATATATATATATATATATATATATAGGCCAAAATTATTCTAAAACTTTCTGTAAAACTGTTTGAGTATCAGCTATGCGAAAGACGAACGCGTTTCGATTTTTTCGCAATTCCGGGAGCTTTCGGACACGAAAATGCGATATGTTTAAACTTTTGGAAAGCTAATACGAAGGACTACGACATACTTTAATCCTAGAATTAGTGCAGGTCTAATTGGTACAATATTAATTTTAAGTAGAAAAGTGACTATACGACATAGGCATTTTATGTAACCTATGAGCCTATGTAGTATAGATATTAAGTGAACGTAGGTACCATAGGTTATCGAGTATATGTATGATATAGTACATATATATGTATATATATATTATTGTTAGGTAATGTAGCACCCAGTTTCCTAAATGAGGGTAATTTTAAAATTTTGTGTTTATAATTATTTTAATAATGATATTTAATTCATGATATGATTTTTGCTGATTTTAAATTATTTTAAAATTATTTAAATCAATGACTTGTGGTTTTGACGTTTTGCTAGTGAAATCCTAGAGACTGTTTGACCTAGAGCCTAACCATGTGATTATGATATTTTAATGTCATTTTTGGCCTAAGGATATTTTTTGCATTTGACCTCTTTGAATTATTTTAATATTATTTTATTATTTATGATATTGTTTTGGGGTTATTTGAGTCGGGTTCGAATTTCAACTCAATCTGACTTGAAACGGAGACCCGGGGGTAATTTGACTCTAGTGGGACCCACACACTAGTTAGGCATGGCCCACATGATATTAATTTTAGTCCACATGATAGAAATATTTTAGTTAGAGGTTAGACTAATTATTATGGATAAGGTTAGTGTGATTAGAGACTTTAGAATAACTAATTTAGCCCCAACCAATTATCCCTTTCCTAATACTCATAGAATAGGTTAGTAGGAGCTTTTGGACTTTTTCTAATAGAACAAAACCACCTTTATGGCCAGCCACAATAAGGATAGGGTTGAGCCTCCCATTTGTCATTATCCATCTATTTTTCTCTCTCTTGTTCTTCCCCAAATTCCTAGAGAGCAATCCCTAGCAATTTCTCCACCAAATTCTTCCATTTCACCATCAAATCTTCTTCTTTCCTTCTCCATTCTAGCCAAGGAGGAAGCTACCCAAGTTTGGGAGGATTCGGAGCTCGTTCGTGTCCTTTTGGAATCTCTACGTGTCGGTGTCGCTCCGGGAAGGTTTTTCTTCGATTCGACCTACCGGGAGGTATAAATCCCTTCTCCTTTTTATTTCCTCATACATATAGGTCTATTTTGAACCCATAGAAATGACCCCCATGGTTGTATCTCCATTTGTGTCCATTTTGTGTCCATTTGGAGGTCATAGGAGTGTCCTTTGTGTTGTGGATGTGTTCATGTTACATATATAGATTTATATATATATATTGTAATGAGAGTGTATCTATATTTATATATGTAATAAATGGTTCATGATGATTATATAATCAAGTTTGTGAGTGTGGTTCCTCATATTATTATTGCTATTATTGTTGTGGATAATTAGGATATATATTGTGTATTCTTTTGGCTCAAACTATCTAAATTCGTCATGATTTTTATCCACGTTTTTAATTTCAGCCCTAACTTAGAAATGTCATAACTTCTAGCTCAAAGCTCGGTTTAATCTCCCGTTTGTTTTAGAAGAAGCGTATTGAAGTTAGCATTCCAAAAATATATATTAATAGGCCTAATTCTTTCTGTAACTTTCTGGAGAATTATTTGAGTGTCAGCTGTACGAAAGACAAACGCGTTCTCGGTGTTCTCGCGATTCCGGGAGTTTTCAGAAACAAAAATGCGATCCGTTTGAAGTTTCGAAAAGCTAACACATAGATCTATAACATACTTTAATCCTAAATTTTAATTCATGCTGAGATGGTACAGTATTGATTATTAGTAGGAGTTATTATTCGGCATATGTATTTTGTGCACCCTTGTGTGTAATATAATGTTCTATTTAATTTTAACCTATGTTAATATATATACATTATGTAATTAAATAGAGAATGCAAGCATGAGTAAATGATTAAATAAATGATGTATGAGGTGATAATGTAAGCATGTATAAGTATGGCTTGTAATGAATATGTAGGTTCCATAGTATGTAATGTATGGTGCATATAGTGGTGCAAGAGAATAAATAAATAATGAATAAATGCAAGCATGAATGTAATATAATAATAGATATAATGTATATAATATACAAGTTAATGAGATGTAATGTTCTATGTTAACACAAATCCTATATTATCTCATGTACCCCCTTACACTATGTTGACACTATCACACTTGACACATTGTTCACTTACACTTTGACACTCTTTGATATGTATACACTATATATGCCCATTTAACCCTCACTTGCCCCTTTGCCATGTTCACATACACACACATAGCCTCTTAAATAAGTATTTATGAATATAGTTAACTTAGCTATGTATGTATATTATATATATGTTAGCATATTGTGTTGTAATATATAAGTTTATATAACCATTTGAAATGCCATGATTATGGACCTAATGTTGAATACCAATATATGCATGTGTATATATGTGTAGACATATATAGCTTAAAGTAATAGATTACCTAGTGTATATCGAATGTGAATTCTTGCCTATTTGAGTATTGAATAATTGCATGCTATATAGAGTCGGGTGTATGTTGGCTTGTATAGCCTTGTATTGATGTGTGCTTGCTAGGATAGTCTTGGTTAGGCCTAGTAAGACTTGTTGGGTTAGGACATGACCTAGTTTGACCTAGTTGACTAATACAGTTGACCAGAGTTGACCAAGGGTTAACTTTGGCCTAGTTTGACCTAGATTCATATAGAATGCATTATAGTACTTTATATTACCCTTCTGGACATGTTGTGACTTGTGTTGTTCTAATTAGGAGCCAGACACCTCTCCTTGGACACTATCTTTACCTTGGACATTCAAATATCAGGCGAGTATATTCTCTGATCATTTCATATCCTGCTTAGAATTATATTCCTGCTTTAGATTACTATACTTGATGCTGTCACGACATTATCACGGATTAGTACTATATGGATCTCTTCATGCGATGTTATCCCCCTCGGGAGCATCGGGTACATTGTGTCATGTGCGTTTCACTTTCATCATGTACTCCTGTGCTTCCATTTTATATGTGCACTCCTGTGAATCTTGTACTCTCATGTTCACGGAGCCCCCATGTATACTATCATGTGCACCCTATATGGGCCCCATGTGATATCCTGTGCAATAACATAACCTGTTTAGATCCTTGTGTATTGATTGGAGATACGGGGGAGTGCTAGTAGTTGTGTGAACAATTCCATTGTAGTGTAGATCCTGTGCACCTCGATATCCTGTACAAATCTGTCATGTTCACATGTGATATCTCGTACTCTGACTCACTAGCCACTGTTAGTTCTCTATTTATAGTAGATATTTCTGTTACAGTTCTCTCTCTTGTTTAAATACTGTATTTCTTCAGATCCTGTATTTTACTCTACTGCATGATTATATTTTTTAACCTGCTATGATCTGTTGAGATGTACTGTACTCGCTCCTGTCCTGACTGGACCTGTTGATAAATTTTACAGATAGCCTGGAGGTTGCCTGCTAGCCTAGAGGAGACAGTAGAGGTTGCATAGATAGCTAGGTTTTTTCTTATAGTTTATTTTCAGTCATCTTGAGTTGTATTTATGGATTACTGTATTTGGGTTTTGAGATGTATTCTGAGTTTGTATCTTAGACACTTAGACTTCTATCTGTTGTATCTCTTTTTGATTTCATGTTTTATCTATCTTTCTTTATGCTCTACCTTAGATGTGATTGAGTTTACATTCTGCTATGTCACCCCCATTCGGGGAGTATAAACTGTTTAGTCTTATACTGTTAGATGCATTGAGACCTAGGACAGCGTTCTACCGCCGACACTGCGGCGTAGGCTGGGCGTTGTTACGTTCTCGTGCCCTAACTCTAGGGTGTGGGTCGTGACACGTTTTTAGTGGTGGCCCATGCAGGTCAAGTTTGTGTAGTGGTATTCGAACTAGAGTGCCACTACAGCCTGCAGTAGGATTAGGATATATTTGATACTCAATCACAATTAGGATCTCTTGAGAGATTCCTGGGATGACCCTTGAGAATCTTGTTTAACTCCGATTTGAAAACTCTTTTCTTTTTCCTTGATTTGATTTATCTTTACTTTCTGCTATTGAATTTGATTTTGATGGATTATTATTGAATTTGAGTTTGTATTTATTGATTTTGATGAAGATTGTTGAAATTTGAATCTTGATGTTAGCTATAGCATCCGAGTTTGTAGTTATATGATTTGAAGGATTTTGTTCTTTTCTGAATTTTGATGTTCGTTGATAAATTTGATTTTTTTTGGTATTCATTGTTGATTTAATTTAATATTTGGCAAGATGAAATTATATGGGCTAGGTCATCTAAGTTATGGAAATCTTGTCTTCTATAGTCACATTAGCCAGCATGGTGAGGACATATAATCTGATTTTGGATATATTTCTCGGGTGTAGAAATTTAAGGTTTTCGTAGCCAAGCTAGCGGCATCGCGAAAATGTTAACTACCATGATTCTAGAGGTATGTGCATAAGTCAAAGACTCTGTGATTATCGTAGCCTTGCTCACTAGTATGACGAGGATTTAGAGTACCATGATTTTGGATAGACGCATATGATTATCAGATTGTACCTTAAATATTTTCGAACATGTTTTTGCTACTTTTGTTTCAGTCATTCAAAAAAAAGAGAAGGAATTATTGTTGTTTTGTTTGTTTTGTTTCTCATTGTATACTTAGGATGTAGCTTTAGCTATTTTTATAAACCTTGTGTAACTTCTTACAAAAATTTATTTCTTCTTAATACAATAAACCAATGATTTTGCTAGGCCTTATTTTGGATTTGGTATTATAATTCTTGTTTCAAAAAAAAATGGGTCCCTCTTTTAAATAGATAAGCAGAACATATTCTATTATCATTCTTTTCCTGCCAATATTTTTACTACCATCATTCCCTGTCTTATATACCTGTCCTGATTATATCAATTCCCTATCTCGTATATAATTCTGTCAGCTATACCTTGACAACTCTTGAATCTTCATATCATTTTGCCTGAGAAATGTTAAGAAAGTGACGTAAATTATGTAGCTCAGAGAAGACGTAACTGGTTATTTTATGATGATCTAAAGGAAATCAAATGTGGAGTATTCCATATGAAAACTTGAGATAGAAATGTGGTAAAAGTCTCGAATAGAATAAGGAGATGTATATTGCCAATCTGGAAACAATTACATTTAGAGAAATTTTGGGGTTATGAGATACTTTATATGTGTATTCAAAACTAATGAGGATATCAGAGGTCAACCTAGTTTTGAGAACTTAAAAAATTTTGGTTATTGATTCTGGGGAAAACTTTTACTCTGAGGCTATGTAGAAGGTTAGTAATGGAAAAGAGAAGTTAATTGTGTTTAATAAGGATATTAAACAAGATGTCGCGAGGAAATGACTAGGGATAGAGAGAGAGCACAAAGTTTTGGAAGTTTAGAGATTGTTGTGAAATATTTTAGAAGAATAATATTCAAGGGTGTATGTCGAAGAAAATACGGAAGTTGATTTTATGATGAAAGATAAGTTTTGTAAGGCCTAGAGATTTAAATTAAATAATACGAGGAGAACAATTTTAACAAGTTCAAGGAATTCATAAAAGGAATTTAGAGGTTTGGGGTCAAATTTAAGACAAGGTGAAAGAACTTGGAAATTTAAATAAATAATTAATGTTGATTCCTAAATGTGAGGGTTGTGCTTCAAGAGTGATGTTTGGAAATTGGAAATTGCCTACGGTAGTCATGGTAAGGGTTTAAGTAAAGGTTAAATTTTCATATGGAGACTGGTGAGGTAAAGATTTGATTGACAAGTTATGACCAGATAAACTTAAGAGTATCAGAAGCAGATGACTAACTCGATCTTCATTATTTTTGTGCATTAATTACCACCTCTTGAACTCCCACTTTCTAATTGAGATCCTTGACGTTCCTTATCGTGACTTTGATATTCGGAATGTAATACTAGCTGTTACCCTCCAACAAATCTTATATGCAAGACCTAGACGAGCTCACTTTCGTGTAGGTATATCATGTCCCACTAAAATCCGTCTTCTTGTACTCTATTTTCTTGATATGATTTTCTGGTCAATTGGCTAAACTATAACCTCTACCATTATACTAAATTTCTTCTTATTTCAATTAGAAATCCAGCCTTGACTCAATTCTTTCGACCCGACATGTGATGGTGTTCTGCTTGTTTCCTTAGATGCTTAACCTTGTACCTTATCTGATTACTTGACCCGTTGGTTAAGAAACTTGGACTATGTAATTCTTTTCATCATTACCACCCTTATATCTTGTGCTGCTAAATTAGCCTTAGTTTTGCAAGCTTATCTATTTTCGAGCTTGATCATGACATATTTTATTGGGTGGCCACCCACTAACATATTGTCTAATCAGAACCGGTACATGATGGTTTGATCAACCTATTGCACTTTGGTTCATTTTTTTTATGTATCAATCTACGAGAATGGAGACATAGTTAAACTTGACCCTAGAGTCTCATTCGCGACAGCCTTGACAATTCTCCTTGAAATCTTTTCATCGCCTATGAACCTCGTATTCGTACTCAGTCGAATTAAATTTAATCATGACCTGAACCTCCATCATTGGATGCTCGTGCTCATACTTTGATTTCATTGATTTCTCTTCTTGCCCAAATCTCGTTTTATCCCGAAATTGATCAACTTAGATCGTGTCAAGACAAAAATCTATTTGTGATTTGTTGTGCCTAAATTTTCAATTTTTGCCATTTTATGGAATAGTAACCTTTTAATAATTTCTTAGTTGCTTGTTAATGACAATTTTTATATAGGATGGTAGACAGCCCTACAACCTTGATGATTGTTGTTGTTCCCTTACCTTCCCAATTAGGACACCCTAGATTATTTGTGTTGATACCATAGTACTGTTTTGACCTAGAATGATTAGTGTACCTAGGTGAGACTTCCAACTGCTACAGTATGCCCTGACCTTGTATACTATTCCTTCAAATTGCATGATTTAGATAAAAAAAATTTAGACCTTGATTGTTGGGAGATAGGGACGTCACCCCATTAGTATCAGTTGTAGATATATATAGGTTAGTCCTTGATGTGGGGATGTGTATCTATAAACATGTAGCTTATGAGATTTATGAGAGATTATAGTATCAGCCTTGATGGGATGTACTAGTCTTTTGGTGAGCATAAATGTGTTATGAGAGATAGGGGCCTATATGTCTTAGTAATGCATCGTTCCTATGGTAATAGAATGTATTAATAGATGGTTAATAGGAAGATAATAGTTTGAGCATACCTATAGCCTATGATCAGTTCTTTTTTATCCTTAGTTAAGACTACTTTAAAATAGGTCCAGTCCCTTGGATATAGATTCCAGTCCATATTCTATTGAAGTTTCATTACCGCCGTACAACAGAGCAGTATTAGAGGTATTCCTAGATTGACACTTTTTAGATGTCCGTTTATTATTCCAGTGTTAGGAAGTGTTACCTTAGATATTGGGTAGGTTAGAGGCTCTAGAAGGAGTACTATCGATCTTAAATTTCGAGGGCGAAATTTTTCTAAGGTGGGTAGAGTTGTAGCACCCAGTTTCCCAAATGAGGGTAATTTTAAAATTTTGTGTTTATAATTATTTTAATAATGATATTTAATTCATGATATGATTTTTGCTGATTTTAAATTATTTTAAAATTATTTAAATCAATGACTTGTGGTTTTGACGTTTTGTTAGTGAAATCCTAGAGACTGTTTGATCTAGAGCCTAACCATGTGATTATGATATTTTAATGTCATTTTTGGCCTAAGAATATTTTTTGCATTTGACCTCTTTGAATTATTTTAATATTATTTTATTATTTATGATATTGTTTTGGGGTTATTTGAGTCGGGTTCGAATTTCAACTCAATCTGACTTGAAACGGAGACCCGGGGGTAGTTTGACTCTAGTGGGAGCCACACACTAGTTAGGCATGGCCCACATGATATTAATTTTAGTCCACATGATAGAAATATTTTAGTTAGAGGTTAGACTAATTATTATGGATAAGGTTAGTGTGATTAGAGACTTTAGAATAACTAATTTAGCCCCAACCAATTAGCCCTTTCCTAATACTCATAGAATAGGTTAGTAGGGGCTTTTGGACTTTTCCTAATAGGACAAAACCACCTTTATGGCCAGCCACAATAAGGATAGGGTTGAGCCTCCCATTTGTCATTATCCATCTATTTTTCTCTCTCTTGTTCTTCCCCAAATTCCTAGAGAGCAATCCCTAGCAATTTCTCCACCAAATTCTTCCATTTCACCACCAAATCTTCTTCTTTCCTTCTCCATTCTAGCCAAGGAGGAAGCTACCCAAGTTTGGGAGGATTCGGAGCTCGTTCGTGTCCTTTTGGAATCTCTACGTGTCGGTGTCGCTCCGGGAAGGTTTTTCTTCGATTCGACCTACCGGGAGGTATAAATCCCTTCTCTTTTTCATTTTCTCATGCATATAGGTCTATTTTGAACCCATAGGAATGACCCCCATGGTTGTATCTCCATTTGTGTCCATTTTGTGTCCATTTGGAGGTCATAGGAGTGTCCTTTGTGTTGTGGATGTGTTCATGTTACATATATAGATTTATATATATATATATTGTAATGAGAGTGTATCTATATTTATATATGTAATAAATGGTTCATGATGATTATATAATCAAGTTTGTGAGTGTGGTTCCTCATATTATTATTGCTATTATTGTTGTGGATAATTAGGATATATATTGTGTATTCTTTTGGCTCAAACTATCTAAATCCGTCATGATTTTTATTCACGTTTTTAATTTCAGCCCTAACTTAGAAATGTCATAACTTCTAGCTCAAAGCTCGGTTTAATCTCCCGTTTGTTTTAGAAGAAGCGTATTGAAGTTAGCTTGCCAAAAACATATATTAATAGGCCTAATTCTTTCTGTAACTTTCTGGAGAATTATTTGAGTGTCAGCTGTACGAAAGACAAACGCGTTCTCGGTGTTCTCGCGATTTCGGGAGTTTTCGGAAACAAAAATGCGATCCGTTTGAAGTTTCGAAAAGCTAACACATAGATCTATAACATACTTTAATCCTAAATTTTAATTCATGCTGAGATGGTACAGTATTGATTATTAGTAGGAGTTATTATTCGACATATGTATTTTGTGCACCCTTGTGTGTAATATAATGTTCTATTTAATTTTAACCTATGTTAATGTATATACATTATGTAATTAAATAGAGAATGCAAGCATGAGTAAATGATTAAATAAATGATGTATGAGGTGATAATGTAAGCATGTATAAGTATGGCTTGTAATGAATATGTAGGTTCCATAGTATGTAATGTATGGTGCATATAGTGGTGCAAGAGAATAAATGAATGATGAATGAATGCAAGCATGAATGTAATATAATAATAGATATAATGTATGCAATATACAAGTTAATGAGATGTAATGTTCTATGTTAACACAAATCCTATATTATCTCATGTACCCCCTTACACTATGTTGACACTATCACACTTGACACATTGTTCACTTACACTTTGACACTCTTTGATATGTATACACTATGTATGCCCATTTAACCCTCACTTGCCCCTTTGCCATGTTCACATACACACACATAGCCTCTTAAATAAGTATTTATGAATATAGTTAACTTAGCTATGTATGTATATTATATATATGTTAGCATATTGTGTTGTAATATATAAGTTTATATAACCATTTGAAATGCCATGATTATGGACCTAATGTTGAATACCAATATATGCATGTGTATATATGTGTAGACATATATAGCTTAAAGTAATAGATTACCTAGTGTATATCCAATGTGAATTCTTGCCTATTTGAGTATTGAATAATTACATGCTATATAGAGTCGGGTGTATGTTGGCTTGTATAGCCTTGTATTGATGTGTGCTTGCTAGGATAGTCTTGGTTAGGCCTAGTAAGACTTGTTGGGTTAGGACATGACCTAGTTTAACCTAGTTGACTAGTGCAGTTGACCAGAGTTGACCAAGGGTTGACTTTGGCCTAGTTTGACTTAGATTCATGTAGAATGCATTATAGTACTTTATATTACCCTTCTGGACATGTTGTGACTTGTGCTGTTCTAATTAGGAGCCAGACACCTCTCCTTGGACACTATCTTTACCTTGGACATTCAGATATCAGGCGAGTACATTCTCTGATCATTTCATATCCTGCTTAGAATTATATTCCTGCTTTAGATTACTATACTTGATGCTGTCACGACATTATCACGGATTAGTACTATATGGATCTCTTCATGCGATGTTATCCCCCTCGGGAGCATCGGGTACATTGTGTCATGTGCGTTTCACTTTCATCATGTACTCCTGTGCTTCCATTTTACATGTGCACTCCTGTGAATCTTGTACTCTCATGTTCACGGAGCCCCCATGTATACTATCATGTGCACCCTATATGGGCCCCATGTGATATCCTGTGCAATAACATAACATGTTTAGATCCTTGTGTATTGATTGGAGATACGGGGGAGTGCTAGTAGTTGTGTGAACAATTCCATTGTAGTGTAGATCCTGTGCACCTCGATATCCTGTACAAATTTGTCCTGTTCACATGTGCTATCTCGTACTCTGACTCACTAGCCACTGTTAGTTCTCTATTTATAGTAGATATTTCTGTTACAGTTCTCTCTCTTGTTTAAATTCTGTATTTCTTCAGATCCTGTATTTTACTCTACTGCATGATTATATTTTCTAACCTGCTATGATCTGTTGAGATGTACTGTACTCGCTCCTGTCCTGACTGGACCTGTTGATAAATTTTACAGATAGCCTGGAGGTTGCCTGCTAGCCTAGAGGAGACAGTAGAGGTTGCATAGATAGCTAGGTTTTTTCTTATAGTTTATTTTCAGTCATCTTGAGTTGTATTTATGGATTACTGTATTTGGGTTTTGAGATGTATTCTGAGTTTGTATCTTAGACACTTAGACTTCTATCTGTTGTATCTCTTTTTGATTTCATGTTTTATCTATCTTTCTTTATGCTCTGCCTTAGATGTGATTGAGTTTACATTCTGCTATGTCACCCCCATTCGGGGAGTATAAACTGTTTAGTCTTATACTGTTAGATGCATTGAGACCTAGGACAGCGTTCTACCGTCGACACTGCGGCGTAGGCTGGGCGTTGTTACGTTCTCGTGCCCTAACTCTAGGGTGTGGGTCGTGACAGGTAATATGTGTTAGTTAGTGTGTGTTAATGTTGATACAAATGGTTATCAAGTAAGCCAAATATAGATAAGTTATGTGTCAAGGTATTAAAGTTTTGGACAAGGTACTAGTGTGATACTTAGGTACCATAAGTATATTGGTATCGTGATACTCAAGTATCATGAGTAAGGATAAGAGAGTATTGGAACTTGAGTAAGGTATCCTATTTGGTATCATGTATTAGTATTAGAGTTAGTTGGGATATATTAGAGTTATCTTAAAAGTTAAGATAATTAGTGTATACAGATATCTTAGTATCTATGATATATTAGAGATAGAAGATTAGATGGTTAGTTAGTTAGTTAGTATCTAGTAGATGTTAGAGTTAAGTTAGATAGTATCTTAGGATACTAGATGTTAGTATCTAAGGAGTAGATAGTGTATCTTAGATTTACCTTTTACCTTAAGGTAATGGTTTACCTACAAGGTAAGGTATTGGATTTACTTTCAAGATAAAGGGGTTTACCTAGATACTAAGGTTAGATGTTAAGATATTGGTTAGCTAGTAGCTTAGGGTAGATACTAGATATCTAAGATTGATATTGGTAGCTAAGGTATTTATACCTAGACTAAGGTATTAGACTTCCCACCAAGGTATTGGTATTAGGATACCAATAGGAACAAGGTATATTGGTATATGTTATAGGTAGGTAAAGGTAATTGTATATGTAATAGGCATTTGGTTCCATGTATATATAAAGGATAAATTGGCTAAAGTAATCCTAGATAGTAGGTTACTAGTAGAGATGTAAGATATATGTATTAATACTTGGTAATATTAGCTATTATGGCTGATACCATCAAGATATAGACCTAAAAACGAGGTATTGACTAGCATGCACTAGAAAATCTAGTTTACGCAAGGTATTGACCTTAGAACTAAGGTATTAACTAATAGTTAAGGTATTTGAGATATGGGCTAAGGTTAAGTGGATAGTATCTACAGATGATATATGTGATTTGGGATACCATAGTGTATATGGATTGTTGAAAATTCATACATGATATATATGTATATGATATAGTACTATAAGGTATCCTAGAGTTTGTAGGTCTATGGTTAGAATTATGACTAGCTTAGATAGAGTTGACCCCTTTGACTAGACAGTTGACCAAACCCTAGATGTTGACTTAGTTTGACTAAGAGTTGACCAACGGTTGACTTTTGACCTAGAGAGGCATAGTATCATATAGATTACATTGTACACTTTAATTATTATATATTGAATACATTATAACCTGTATTGCTCTAAATAGGACATTGTGACTCCAGTTTGGACATCTATACATATTAGTCGCTCAGGATATCAAGCGAGTACATTCTCTGATAATTGTTTTCAGTATTTGATATCTACTGTGATTCTTGTATTTAGCGATGCTATATTTGATTCTCGTTACGTTGGTCTCACACAGATTGGTATTTCTGGATCCCGTCTTGAGATGTTACCATTGTTATAGTATTGACATCGTACACGACTTGTTTATTAGACATTGTATGTGATAGTTTCATAAAATATTATTCGTGTATCGTACATGTCATGGTTGGATCTACTGTAATAGTTGAGGCAGAGGAAATCCTAGTAAGAGATGTGATCAAATTCCTATTGTTATTGTTAGACAATGTATGCATTAATCGTACGCCTCACACATGATTAACCAGACCATATAACTATTGTTCAAGTTTTCAAGCTGATCATATCTTGAAACTAGTATTTCAAACACATAGTATGTATAGTTTCCGTCATATTCTCTGAACTGTGCTTATATTTTGTCTATTTATTTCTATTCTTGTACATTGTACCCTTCACATCGTTCATCCTTCATAGTACCATTGTCAGGATATGATTACATGTTAGTAGCTGTATATTTCTCATCACTTATCGTACTCTCTACTTGCAGTTTTATAGTTTTTATCATTTTATTGGAACTGCTATTGGTTTATGTATTCGCTCCAACCTGACTGGATACGTTGACAAAATATTACAGATGATTTAGATGACTGTCCTACCTACTACGAGGCTTACGAGGGTGGCACATAAGAGCCTGAGGAGGATCCTGCATAGTAGAGGGTGCCCTCAATATAGTTTAGAACTATTAGTTTTCATGTTATATCAGATTGTTCCATTTGTTAGTTTAGACTTATTTATATTTAGTGTATGTACACATTTGTGATGGACAGCTAAACTTGTATGATGTGATAACTCTACTATTTATTCAATTTCTTCCTTTTATCTAATTCCATATCGTGCTCAATCTTTCTTAGACTTGTGATTGAGATTATATAGTTGAGATGTCATATTATACCTCCGTGCGGAGATGGCAAGTTATATGATTCATATTATTAGTTGATAGATATTGTAGACGACCTATACAGTGTTCTACCGCCGACACTGTGGCGTAGGCTGAACGTACCTACGTTCTCGTGCCCCTAAATAGGGTGCGGGTCGTGACACATTTTTGTGGTGGCCCATGCAGGTCAGAGTCGTAACTAGTACGATTTCGTAGTGATGCTCGACTTAGAGTGCTGCTATAAGCCTGCTATTAGGATATAGGATTAGGCTGTATAGAGAGTTACTCAATCATAGTTAGGACTACTTGAGAAGATTCCTGGGATAACCCTTGAGAATCTCATTATAAACTATCTCGAAATTCGATTCCAACATTTTTTGTCTACTTTCCTTGTTCGTTGTTGAATTTGATTCTTGGTGTTCTTTGTTGACTTGATTTTCTACCAAGGTAAAACTTATGGTCTAGGTTGCCTCAGTTATGGAATCTAGAGTCTTCTACAGCCATATTAGCTGGCATGGCAATGAGATAGAGTCTGATTTTGGATGTATTTTTCGGGTGTGAGAATTTAAAGTTTTTGCAGCCAAGCATACGGTAATGCGAAAATTTTCAATACCATGATTCTAGAGGTATGTACGTTAGTTGCGGACTCTATGGATTATCGCAGCCGTACTTACTGGCGTAACAAGGATTCTGGTAACATGGTTTTGGATAGACGGGTAGGATTATCAGATTGCAGAATAGATATCATATAGATGATGCCCTAGTATAATGGAGTAGAATATCAGTGTGGATGTTACTTGAGTATCATGAAGTAGATAGAGGGAGCTAGGCCACCTGTGGCACAGCACCATACCCCGTACCATCAGAGAGATATACCCTAAAGGGACAGGACTTTTGTGCTGACAGTCGAGGAGACCAACGCTATGGGTGACGAGTTAGCAGGTCTGTCTTTCCTGTTCTTCTTTTCTATCTTGTTGTGTGATTTCATTAGTACCTGTCAGGATATTTTGTGATGTGCTAGATAGTGTAGTGACCATGTTTGAGACTATAAAATCACGACTAGTGGAACCATGATCTTGCATGTTATTAGATAGAATTTTCTTGACTTCGATTGTTGGGGGTTTGACCTAGAATGAGTACAACCAACTTTAACTTTCGAGGACGAAATTTTTCTAAGGGGGGTAGATTTGTCACCACCACTTTCCTGGAACAGGAGTACTTTTGACTTTTTCCTAATTACTGTTAATAGTGTGGTTTTATATTATATCTTGAGTGCTAATTATTTTTTGAAAACTAAACTATATATTTTGGTTAATTATTTAAATAGTTAATATGGTGCATGTGTTATATTTTGAATATGATTAATGGTTAGCCTTTAGATTAGAATGGTGATTAGTGATCCTAGAAGACCCAAACCCACTTGTCATGACCACCCAACAAGATGATTAGCACTAGCCTAATTGAACTTTAGTTAGTCTCTAGCTAGATTAGAAGAATTAGTTAGAAGGCTTAACTAAACACCTCATTAGGAAGAGAGGTTTAATCCCTAACTTGTCATGACTAAAAAGAAGGACTTATTGGACATTTTTCATTGCCCAAAACCCTAACCCTAAACCCCTATGGCATTCCACATTGTTTATAAAGTTCCACTTCATCTTCTTCTTCTTTCCATTTTTATTTCAAGTCCCAATTTAGGAGCTTTTTTTCCAAATTGCTCCTACACCCAAATTTTCTCCAAATTGAGCCAAATTTATTTCATTCTCTCCCCCTTAGAGAGGAAAAGACTCTATTGGCTAGCTAAGAGGGGATTGGAAGGATTTGGAGCCTTCAAGCTTGGTGGAGATCAAGATCTAGGAATTTTACATTGGAAATCCATCTCCCTTTTGGTATGAGCTCTCTAAACCCTTCCATTTTATTTCATTAGTGTAACTACATTCATTTAGGACCCCATTTGTATTAGGATACCATTAGAGAGGATTTGAGGCTCTTCTCCTCTTATTTGAAGGTTTTTCTCATTTTATTTTGATACAAATTAGGGAAAATCAAATTTGTGACCACCAAGTGTTCGATACGTGTCCCCAAAGGAATTTCGTATCCTTTTTGAGTCAAGATTGGGTGTATGTGTCCTAAATAGGATACGTGGTGTTGTGTCATGGTATCTCATGATACACATGGTTAGATTTGGGTATATACATGTGTTCCTTTTGTCCAAAACAACCAAAATTCGTCATAATATTCATCCACGTTTTTAGTAGCCATAACAACTTAGAAATGTCATAACTTTTAGCGCAAAACTTCGATTAACCTTCCGTTTTTCAAAAGAAGTGTATCAAAATTAGCTTTCCAAATATATGTATATATATATATATATATATATATATATATATATATATATATATATATATATTAATAGGCCAAAATTATTCTAAAACTTTCTGTAAAACTATTTGAGTATCAGCTATGTGAAAGACGAACGCGTTTCGGTTTTTTCGCAATTCCGGGAGCTTTCGGACACGAAAATGCGATATGTTTAAACTTTTGGAAAGCTAATACGAAGGACTACGACATACTTTAATCCTAGAATTAGTGCAGGTCTAATTGGTACAATATTAATTTTAAGTAGAAAAGTGACTATACGATATAGGCATTTTGTGTAACCTATGAGCCTATGTAGTATAGATATTAAGTGAACGTAGGTACCATAGGTTATCGAGTATATGTATGATATAGTACATATATGTATATATATATTATTGTTAGGTAATGTAGCACCCAGTTTCTCAAATGAGGGTAATTTTAAAATTTTGTGTTTATAATTATTTTAATAATGATATTTAATTCATGATATGATTTTTGCTGATTTTAAATTATTTTAAAATTATTTAAATCAATGACTTGTGGTTTTGACGTTTTGCTAGTGAAATCCTAGAGACTGTTTGACCTAGAGCCTAACCATGTGATTATGATATTTTAATGTCATTTTTGGCCTAAGGATATTTTTTGCATTTGACCTCTTTGAATTATTTTAATATTATTTTATTATTTATGATATTGTTTTGGGGTTATTTGAGTCGGGTTCGAATTTCAACTCAATCCGACTTGAAACGGAGACCCGGGGGTAGTTTGACTCTAGTGGGACCCACACACTAGTTAGACATGGCCCACATGATATTAATTTTAGTCCACATGATAGAAATATTTTAGTTAGAGGTTAGACTAATTATTATGGATAAGGTTAGTGTGATTAGAGACTTTAGAATAACTAATTTAGCCCCAACCAATTAGCCCTTTCCTAATACTCATAGAATAGGTTAGTAGGGGCTTTTAGACTTTTCCTAATAGGACAAAATCACCTTTATGGCCAGCCACAATAAGGATAGGGTTGAGCCTCCCATTTGTCATTATCCATCTATTTTTCTCTCTCTTGTTCTTCCCCAAATTCCTAGAGAGCAATCCCTAGCAATTTCTCCACCAAATTCTTCCATTTCACCACCAAATCTTCTTCTTTCCTTCTCCATTCTAGCCAAGGAGGAAGCTACCCAAGTTTGGGAGGATTCGGAGCTCGTTCGTGTCCTTTTGGAATCTCTACGTGTCGGTGTCGCTCCGGGAAGGTTTTTCTTCGATTCGACCTACCGGGAGGTATAAATCCCTTCTCCTTTTCATTTCCTCATGCATATAGGTCTATTTTGAACCCATAGGAATGACCCCCATGGTTGTATCTCCATTTGTGTCCATTTTGTGTCCATTTGGAGGTCATAGGAGTGTCCTTTGTGTTGTGGATGTGTTCATGTTACATATATAGATTTATATATATATTGTAATGAGAGTGTATCTATATTTATATATGTAATAAATGGTTCATGATGATTATATAATCAAGTTTGTGAGTGTGGTTCCTCATATTATTATTGCTATTATTGTTGTGGATAATTAGGATATATATTGTGTATTCTTTTGGCTCAAACTATCTAAATCCGTCATAATTTTTATCCACGTTTTTAATTTCAGCCCTAACTTAGAAATATCATAACTTCTAGCTCAAAGCTCGGTTTAATCTTCCGTTTGTTTTAAAAGAAGCGTATTGAAGTTAGCTTTCCAAAAACATATATTAATAGGCCTAATTCTTTCTGTAACTTTCTGGAGAATTATTTGAGTGTCAGCTGTACGAAAGACAAACGCGTTCTCGGTGTTCTCGCGATTCCGGGAGTTTCCGGAAACAAAAATGCGATCCGTTTGAAGTTTCGAAAAGCTAACACATAGATCTATAACATACTTTAATCCTAAATTTTAATTCATGCTGAGATGGTACAGTATTGATTATTAGTAGGAGTTATTATTCGGCATATGTATTTTGTGCACCCTTGTGTGTAATATAATATTCTATTTAATTTTAACCTATGTTAATGTATATACATTATGTAATTAAATAGAGAATGCAAGCATGAGTAAATAATTAAATAAATGATGTATGAGGTGATAATGTAAGCATGTATAAGTATGGCTTGTAATGAATATGTAGGTTCCATAGTATGTAATGTATGGTGCATATAGTGGTGCAAGAGAATAAATGAATGATGAATGAATGCAAGCATGAATGTAATATAATAATAGATGTAATGTATGCAATATACAAGTTAATGAGATATAATGTTCTATGTTAACACAAATCCTATATTATCTCATGTACCCCCTTACACTATGTTGACACTATCACACTTGACACATTGTTCACTTACACTTTGACACTCTTTGATATGTATACACTATGTATGCCCATTTAACCCTCACTTGCCCCTTTGCCATGTTCACATACACACACATAGCCTCTTAAATAAGTATTTATGAATATAGTTAACTTAGCTATGTATGTATATTATATATATATTAGCATATTGTGTTGTAATATATAAGTTTATATAACCATTTGAAATGCCATGATTATGGACCTAATGTTGAATACCAATATATGCATGTGTATATATGTGTAGACATATATAGCTTAAAGTAATAGATTACCTAGTGTATATCCAATGTGAATTCTTGCCTATTTGAGTATTGAATAATTGCATGCTATATAGAGTCGGGTGTATGTTGGCTTGTATAGCCTTGTATTGATGTGTGCTTGCTAGGATAGTCTTGGTTAGGCCTAGTAAGACTTGTTGGGTTAGGACATGACCTAGTTTGACCTAGTTGACTAGTGCAGTTGACCAGAGTTGACCAAGGGTTGACTTTGGCCTAGTTTGACCTAGATTCATGTAGAATGCATTATAGTACTTTATATTACCCTTCTGGACATGTTGTGACTTGTGCTGTTCTAATTAGGAGCCAGACACCTCTCCTTGGACACTATCTTTACCTTGGACATTCAGATATCAGGCGAGTACATTCTCTGATCATTTCATATCCTGCTTAGAATTATATTCCTGCTTTAGATTACTATACTTGATGCTGTCACGACATTATCACGGATTAGTACTATATGGATCTCTTCATGCGATGTTATCCCCCTCGGGAGCATCGGGTACATTGTGTCATGTGCGTTTCACTTTCATCATGTACTCCTGTGCTTCCATTTTACATGTGCACTCCTGTGAATCTTGTACTCTCATGTTCACGGAGCCCCCATGTATACTATCATGTGCACCCTATATGGGCCCCATGTGATATCCTGTGCAATAACATAACCTGTTTAGATCCTTGTGTATTGATTGGAGATACGGGGGAGTGCTAGTAGTTGTGTGAACAATTCCATTGTAGTGTAGATCCTGTGCACCTCGATATCCTGTACAAATCTGTCCTGTTCACATGTGCTATCTCGTACTCTGACTCACTAGCCACTGTTAGTTCTCTATTTATAGTAGATATTTCTGTTACAATTCTCTCTCTTATTTAAATACTGTATTTCTTCAGATCCTTTATTTTACTCTACTCCATGATTATATTTTCTAACCTGCTATGATCTGTTGAGATGTACTGTACTCGCTCCTGTCCTGACTGGACCTATTGATAAATTTTACAGATAGCCTGGAGGTTGCCTGCTAGCCTAGAGGAGACAGTAGAGGTTGCATAGATAGCTAGGTTTTTTCTTATAGTTTATTTTCAGTCATCTTGAGTTGTATTTATGGATTACTGTATTTGGGTTTTGAGATGTATTCTGAGTTTGTATCTTAGACACTTAGACTTCTATCTGTTGTATCTCTTTTTGATTTCATATTTTATCTATCTTTCTTTATGCTCTACCTTAGATGTGATTGAGTTTACATTCTGCTATGTCACCCCCATTCGGAGAGTATAAACTGTTTAGTCTTATACTGTTAGATGCATTGAGACCTAGGACAGCGTTCTACCGCCGACACTGCGGCGTAGGCTGGGCGTTGTTACGTTCTTGTGCCCTAACTCTAGGGTGTGGGTCGTGACAGGTAATATGTGTTAGTTAGTGTGTGTTAATGTTGATACAAATGGTTATCAAGTAAGCCAAATATAGATAAGTTATGTGTCAAGGTATTAAAGTTTTGGACAAGGTACTAGTGTGATACTTAGGTACCATAAGTATATTGGTATCGTGATACTCAAGTATCATGAGTAAGGATAAGAGAGTATTGGAACTTGAGTAAGGTATCCTATTTGGTATCATGTATTAGTATTAGAGTTAGTTGGGATATATTAGAGTTATCTTAAAAGTTAAGATAATTAGTGTATACAGATATCTTAGTATCTATGATATATTAGAGATAGAAGATTAGATGGTTAGTTAGTTAGTTAGTATCTAGTAGATGTTAGAGTTAAGTTAGATAGTATCTTAGGATACTAGATGTTAGTATCTAAGGAGTAGATAGTGTATCTTAGATTTACCTTTTACCTTAAGGTAATGGTTTACCTACAAGGTAAGGTATTGGATTTACTTTCAAGATAAAGGGGTTTACCTAGGTACTAAGGTTAGATGTTAAGATATTGGTTAGCTAGTAGCTTAGGGTAGATACTAGATATCTAAGATTGATATTGGTAGCTAAGGTATTTATACCTAGACTAAGGTATTAGACTTCCCACCAAGGTATTGGTATTAGGATACCAATAGGAACAAGGTATATTGGTATATGTTATAGGTAGGTAAAGGTAATTGTATATGTAATAGGCATTTGGTACATCCATGTATATATAAAGGATAAATTGGCTAAAGTAATCCTAGATAGTAGGTTACTAGTAGAGATGTAAGATATATGTATTAATACTTGGTAATATTAGCTATTATGGCTGATACCATCAAGATATAGACCTAAAAACGAGGTATTGACTAGCATGCACTAGAAAATCTAGTTTACGCAAGGTATTGACCTTAGAACTAAGGTATTAACTAATAGTTAAGGTATTTGAGATATGGGCTAAGGTTAAGTGGATAGTATCTACAGATGATATATGTGATTTGGGATACCATAGTGTATATGGATTGTTGAGAATTCATACATGATATATATGTATATGATATAGTACTATAAGGTATCCTAGAGTTTGTAGGTCTATGGTTAGAATTATGACTAGCTTAGATAGAGTTGACCCCTTTGACTAGACAGTTGACCAAACCCTAGATGTTGACTTAGTTTGACTAAGAGTTGACCAACGGTTGACTTTTGACCTAGAGAGGCATAGTATCATATAGATTACATTGTACACTTTAATTATTATACATTGAATACATTATAACCTGTATTGCTCTAAATAGGACATTGTGACTCCAGTTTGGACATCTATACATATTAGTCGCTCAGGATATCAAGCGAGTACATTTTCTGATAATTGTTTTCAGTATTTGATATCTACTGTGGTTCTTGTATTTAGCGATGCTATATTTGATTCTCGTTACGTTGGTCTCACACAGATTGGTATTTCTGGATCCCGTCTTGAGATGTTACCATTGTTATAGTATTGACATCATACACGACTTGTTCATTAGACATTGTATATGATAGTTTCATAAAATATTGTTCGTGTATCGTACATATCATGGTTGGATCCACTGTACTAGTTGGGGTGGGAGAAATCCTAGTAAGAGATGTGATCAAATTTCTATTGATATTGTTAGACATTGTAAGTGTTAATCGTACACCTCACGCATGATTAACCAGGCCTTGTAGCTATTGTACAAGTTCCCAAGTCGATCATATCTTGAAACTATATTTCAAACACATAGTATGTATAGTTTCTATCATATTCTCTGAACTGTGCTTACATGTTGTCTATTAATTTCCATTCTTTGTACATTGTATCCTTCACATTGTTCATCCTTTATAGTACCATTGCTAGGATATGATTACATATTAGTCGTTGTATATTTTTTATCACTTATCATACTCTCTACTTGCAATTTTATAGTTTTTATCATTTTATTGGAACTACTGTTGGTTTATGTATTCGCTCCATCCTGATTGGATACGTTGACAAAATATTACAGATAATTTACATGACTGTCCTACCTACTACGAGGCATACGAGGGTGGCACTTAGGAGCCTAAGGAGGATCCTGCACAGTAGAAGGTACCCTCCATATAGTTTAGAACTATTAGTTTTCATGTTGTATCGGATTGTTCCGATTGTTAGTTTAGCCTTATTTATATTCAGGATATGTACTCATTTGTGATAGACACCTAAACTTGTGTGATGTGATAACTCTACTATTTATTTAGTTTCTTCCTTTTATCTGATTCCATATCGTGCTCTATCTTCCTTAGACTTGTGATTGAGATTATATAGTTGAGATGTCATATTATACCTCCGTGCGAAGATGGCAGGTTATATGATTCATATTGTTAATTGATAGATATTGTAGATGACCTACCTAGCGTTCTACCACCGATACTGCGACATAGGCTAGACGTACCCACGTTCTCGTACATCTAAACAGGGTACGGGTCATAACATTGTTGCTATCATAGCACATTGAGGGCACATGGCCCGTACCGTCTTGGATTTCTTCGTACTAGCCCGTGAAGGCGTAAAGTACTCAGAATCCAACTTTTCCTTGCCTTGGTGGCAAGTGATTATGTCAAAGACAGAGAGCTTTCTCTGCACATCAGATCCCATGTACGAGAGTGTGGCTGCGCCTTTGTTCTTTTGGCGCTTCCTTTTCGACTTGGATGAAGCAGGTTGGGAGTTGCAGTCAACACTGCACTTCCCTGACAGATGTGCTGCCCCAAAAATAGTGTTTTGCTTGTTGGTGGAGTCAGCAGGAAGGGGTGGCTGCGTCGGCGTAGACCCTTCAATGTTGGTACACGGTGCATCACCTTTGGGTACCCAGACTCGGCAAGTCTTCTTCAGCTTTGGCAGTCGCTTCAAAGGACTCGTGTTGCCTTTAGAGATGAACTCCTCGTACGCTTGCTGGTCGAAGCGCACAACCAGCATCTTCTGGGAGGAGCCAAACTTGTTGTCGTCAAATTACGACACAACTTTCTCGTTGGAAGAGAAAGTCGTCCCCAACAGAGTCGCCAGCTTGTTTGCCATTGAAAAGTATTTGAGGAACTTCTATGTATAACAAACGAAACACAACAAACTCTGGATCCTCGACGAGATCTTTCAAGTACAATTTGTTTCTTCTGGGGACGAGTGGCAATGAAGGGTTGATTCTTTGCTCCGTTGGCGATCTAACGACAACCAGGAGCCAGATGCAAGTCTTTGGCTGGACGGTGATTCAGCTCTCCTGAAGTAAGCTCTGACTCTCTGAATGTGTGAATAAATTCGGGGGGGTTTAAATGAAGGAGTGATCCTTCAATTTATAGGCGATGGAATGATCCATTCAGCGTGCATGTAAGATGCACGAATAAAATTTTGGCATGTAAGAACGCTCTGCATATGACTTTGTTGGGCGCAGGGTCACTGTGCCCGAAAAGCTCGAACTGAATCTGGTGTAACTGCACTGTTGGGCAGTGAATGAGCTGATACGTGAAAGTTTTTGAGATTCGTTTGTTGTTGAGATCTTGGGTGGTTGGCACCCGTTCATGAGCATAAATGAGTCAATAACGTATGGTGCCTGTACATTGCTCAAAGATTTCGTCTTATTGTAACTGGATGATTTGATGCGCTTAGGGGATTCAGCGCATAAGGAGACTTAGCATATGATAGCAAGCCTGGGCGCATGGCTTTAGGGGCGTATGCTATATTTGGGTGCATGGCTCTCGAAGCGCATGCGAGATTTGTTTGGGTCGGCTACGTGGCAAAGCATGGCTGTGAGTAATGATTACGCATACGCATGTTGATATAGGCGATCCTTCATTTTATGTGAAAACTATCATCATTACTTCCTTCAAGTCGCGTACTACTAACTTCGGACATTTAGTATTAAATTTTTGATGGACGGAGAGCCAATCTAGGCGCATCGCCTGTTGGGCGCATATTCCATAAAGTGCATTAGTTGTGAGGTGCATGAATCTGAGAAGCGCATCAGTTATGGGGCGCATCATCTTTGGTCAACCATGTCGGGCTTTTTGAGGCTCATAGTTAATGACTTTGACTTGGTTGAAATTGAAATAGCAGATTCATTTCCATAAATGCTAGGTTCATCTTCGGGGAGGCTGCCACTTGGCGCATGGGTTTGGTTCTGGCTTAGCTTACAAATAGGTGTGTTTTTTACGAGAGAAGAACTTGCTCATTCTCGTTCCACCTGACTCTATGTCACGAATGAACTCGACTCTTTACGGCCGTGAGCCTCCTCTTTGGCAAGTTGGTAGGCTGTGGGTTGTTGGATATCCTCGTTCAAAGAAGCTTCAAATTTGACGACGAACTCCATCAGAGAACTGAGATGCGCCGAGTTAGCTATGGACAGAACAGTCTGTGCTCGTATACTTCATTGGCAGCATTCTTCCCTAAGAAAACATCTAGTGCCAAGATGTTAATTATTGGGTTTTGGGTTGGTTGCCAACCCATATTCTGCTCAATAACAGCTTCATTCGGAGGGGATGAGCCAGTGTTAACACAAAAAAGTGATACGCCCCTGACAAGGAAGTGATTCGCTCGTGACGATGAAGTGATGCTCCTATCCATAGAATTTAGAGTAGGCTGTAGTAGATTTTCTATGTAATAAAATGTCCATGTAATATATTTTCAATTAATTAAAAATCTTCTTTTTTTCATGCACCGTCTTTTACTGCTCTTTTTGTGATGTGCCAAGCTTACTCTATGTCTCTGGCGCATGTCTTTTACAGCACATAGGGATGCGCCCTCTTTGGACTAGATTTCTAGGCACATTAGTTTCCATGCTTCTACACTAGTCTTGGTCTTTTATAGATAGTTTCAAGGCCAGTCTTACCATATATAGAGATAGTCGTCTAGCCTAACTCAAACCTTCATACTCTATCTAATACTTCTATGTCATCTATCATTATAATATTAACACTCGATAAAAATCCCTCTAGTACTTCTATTCAAGGTTATATCTTAGGCAAAGGGTAGCATAGATTAGTCTAGTAATCTTAGGGTCTCTCGTTAGGGTCAAATCCTATAATGTACTATATTCTAACGTCCATCTTAGGAAAATATCTATAAAATTCTACCACCTTATATATTTACCTAGTCCTATCAAGCATAGGTTTCTATGTCCTCTAGGTATAATTTCTACAACAGAAGAATACCATTTCTACCAACTTGGTTCATCTAGTATATGTGTCTATCTCTATCTTTCTCGTCTTTAGACGATCACCCTCTAAAATATTCTATCCCTCTTTACTTTTATCACATAATATAATTGAAATAGCTTATCAAGCACATATGTTCGTCTTTCCGAAATAAGAAAAGACGAGAATTCGATATAAGGAGGTCAAGAGAAGTATATTTGATTACAAATGCGAGGTTCAAGGGCAATAGAAGAAATAAAAAATTCAATGGCAGTTGTGGATTGAGATTATAATACACTATCCTATTGCAGTCTCGTTCGGTACAGTAACGTAACCGAAACGATTTAATCTCGACATGCACGGGCCACCACAAAAATATATGACACCCCAGTCCCAAAATACGTAGGACTAGGAACGCAAGCATGCTAGCTAACATGATCTAGAATAAGTTTTTCATTAATGGACTTACGCTATATAGTACGCTAAAGAAGTGTACTAAACCTATGCTATCGCAACTATATCTCAATCCACATATATAGATAAATTAAGTAAGAATGAATGATATGTAATATAGTCGGCCGTCATATAATACACATGTTCGAGCAAACTTGAGAACAAAAATAAGTTTGCAAAGCTAGGCTAATAAGCAGAGTATATGATGATAAGAAATATATAAAACACGGAAGAATGATGAAATAATACCAGAAGCAGTACATAAAGCAGGAAGACACAAATATACCATCTATCTATCTATCTATAAGTGCTTCACAATAACCTGGAGAGATCACCAGGTCCTTAGAGGGATGTAACAAGATACAAAAGGAACATGCCATAATATGAACTGAATAAATATAAACATAAAATAAATAGCTTGGATCACAACATGGTCCAGTATGCCACCATCGAAGTAGTGAACCACCCATACAGCTTGACAAGGACAAGGGATGGCAAACTATTCCGTGATAAGACACTATCCTATGCCATAATATGAACTGAATGAATAACCCGAACCACCACATGGTCTACTATCTTATCATCAAAACAATAAACCACACCTATAACCAAACAAGGACATGGTGTGGCCCTCTATTCCGTGATAAGACATTGTCCCATGCTATGGTTAGGGATAAGTAAAGCATCTCACCGTACTATGTGAATCCATGTTGACAACGACATTGGGCGTATGGGTAGGTGATAAGCATATAGCACCAATTCACAAGCCGGCATCGGATCACGAGCCGATGCTATTAACTATGAGCTACAAGCCAAACAGGCAACTATGAAACTATGAGGCTCATGACTCCATAGTCTCCTCCAGAGATTATACAGTCTAAAGGGGTTGTCCCATATGCATACTAGTAGTCTTTTCCGCCTATGAATGGTACAAGTCATATCCATGACTCGAACAACCCATATCTCAATGCGAGTCACCAAATTAGACACAAGTCTAAATTTTACATGCACTGACACACGAACCGCTCGCACCGGTAGCCAGTCGAATGTGAAAGCTCATGCCAACACAATGAACCCTCACTCACAGTGGCATGTAATGCTACGTGTTATGGCATAGAAGTTATACAACTTTTAGGAAACACCTTCTATACAACTAAGTCACACAAACACCTATCATATTGATGCCATCATCGATATTGTCCAAGTCATACTCGGACGTAAACCACTATAACTACTACCAAAAGAAAAGAAGACAAGACATAAATATTTAAATTGAACAATTAATGGCAAGGTATCTTGCCTAGAACTTCGGAAGTAAGGTAAATCACTGTCTGGCTCCGACTGTACTCGAATGATCACGAACTCCTAAAATATAAATAACTAATAAAATAAATACTAATTCTAGTATAACATTTCTACCATAAATATACAAATTATTTATAGAGCTAACTAGTTTACAACTACATATATACGCCCTCTACATGAAGTATCATGCCAACATAAAAATAATACTTCATAATGTAAAAACATTTATTTTAAATTATGAAATAACAATATAAATATTTATGGAAAATTATCTAAATTTAATACAACCACTATATATATATATATATATATATATATATATATATATATATATATATATATATATATATATATATATATATATATATATATATATATATATATATATATATATATATATATATATATATATATATATATATATATATAAAATATATATATAAAAAAAAAAATATATATATATATATATATATATATATATATATATATATATATATATATATATATATATATATATATATATATATATATATATATATATATATATATATATATATATATATATATATATATATATATTTATGAAACAAGTAAATATATACATATTCTAGCTATTCTACATACACATGTAATTATGCTATTAGATAAAAGTAATATTTTTATGGACTAAAAATAGTAATTACAAATTCTGGAATATTTATTAAAGATATTTAATCATAATATTTATAGAAAAATACACTTTGACTAAATATTTCCCCATAATATATAATTTTATTTCTAAAAAAATAAACATTATTTATATTTTATATATAAATATTTTAGGAAAAACAAGTCCAACACAAACTAGTTCAAAAATCACACAACTATGCCATATGGGGTTCCAATTTGGAAAGCGAATCCACACAAAAATATAGAAAATAAATATTCTGGAAATAATCAAAATAAATTAGAGAAAATATGATTTTCCATCTTAATAAATCATATTTAAATTATATTAAACTCTTATGAAGTTTAGAGATCAAGCAGTCGGGTTACGATGGACTTTTCAGTGTCCAAAAAACTAGTATCATAGAAATGATGCCATAAACATATAAATATGTGAAACTATAAACAAAAAACATTATAGCTGATTAAGAGTGATTTAGAGACATTACCAATGATTTTTTTCGAGATCAAATGGGTTCAGAAGTCGTCGGAAAGTTCCTCACACCGAAAATTGGTCAAATCTGGACCAACTTTGGTGCAACAGACGCCACGGCCAAACCGAGTAGAACGGTGTGAGTTAGCAATTGGACATAAAGTAGACACATAGGTATATCTATTAGTTTTGGTTTCAGGAGAAATATATGAGAAAAAGTAGATGAAACCCATTGGAGAAGATGACCAACCTACTGGTTCGTACAAAATTATGCTGTTGGAATTGGCTGAATTGTAGGACTATTTTAGTATACTAGAAGGGGTAGTGGACATGTGAGGGTTTGATAGGATTTTAGATGTCGTGTTAGCTTTGCAACGAATATTCATGGAGCATCACGGAAGGTCGGAAAGGGGTCAAACTGCCGTTATGCCACAAGGTGTCTCCAACGGCCAAAGCTGAATGCAGTTTCGGGATTTATAAGGTGGGGAGTAAGGGTGGCTATTTTTAGGAGTTTAATATATAAGATTTTTGTCTCATATAAGTTTAGATTAATATGGAGGAGGTTTAGATTTATTTGGTGAAGATTTGGTCAACCAATCAACTAATATGGCAAGATGGGTTAGTGGATTTTCATATTTGGAAAGGTGGAAGATTGAGACAAAGATACATGGGTTTAATGCATGTGGACTGCTATTAAATGTCCAAAAATTAGTTAAATATATCTTTAATTGATTTTGGCAACCCTAGATAGGCTCCACTAAGTTGGGTAGGCTAGGTTTTGGTCCAAACAATTATTCAAATCGAATTGAACACCAAAAAGACAATAAATGGGTCTCATGTGCCACATGAAAATAAGTAGCACATAAAAACTCAATTGAGTGGGACACTATTGACATGTGTGTAGTAGACTCAAAATATGTCAAAATCATATATTGGATCGTTTAGCTTGGAACGATGTTGAGTCCCGAAATGTTGGGTCAAGGTTTACGGTAGATAGGAAATTGGTATAAGTTAACCCGAAAGTTGTGCGATAAAAATAGAATGCAAGGAAACATGTTTGAGTGGGACATGATATATCAAAATAAAGATAAACTTGTGTAGGTCAAAACACAAAGGTTGTTTCTACATTTGGCATTTCTTGTGCTCCAAAAATCAAAGCTACAAAAAGAGTATTTAATCATTAAAATAATAGAGGAAAAATCTATTAATAACTATATTAATTAAAAAAGTAAAAATAAATTAAAAAACAACTCTAAAATTCAGGGGGCTTACACACGTTGCAAAAAAATTAGTGACTTTAGAACATATCAAAATTATGAAATTGACATGGAACACTGATCTAAAATAATGACAATAAGTTACTGGATCTCTAAGAAGTGGATCTGAGTAGCGGGTTGCAAAATTGAAGACACGTGTGGAATTGTGGGGCCCACAAAATAGCAATTTGAACAAGGTTTACATAATCCAACAAAAAACATAACCATAGTACAAGTTCGACGATGTGAATCCAACGTCGCAAGTCTGATCTCAATTCGATGATCATTCGAGAATTGGGTCTCTATCGATGCGACAAATTGACGAATTATGACGAATGCAGATCAAAATATTCGCTCACGGTCAACCAAATTCGATTCCATCAAATCGTACCCATTCGGGAACTCCTTATGTGCATTTCAATCCACTTCACCCATAACGAGATGGCTCATGTTAGTGGGATGATGTGTTGTTCGAAGTGTTTTCTATAAAAATAGTAATTTTGGTCAGTTGTACTTGGTCAGATATCATCGGTCGATTGTCAGAGTTTGTCGAGGGTCGAGGTTGTAGATCCTTAAAAACATGGACTTTGCATAAAGCCCAAAGTTTGCTAGAAGCTGAAAAAATAACTCCTCAAAAAAAGTTAGGTTCTCCCAAACTAAGCTACTTCGCCAAAACAGCTCAAAATAGGCTACCTCACTAAAATTTGGCTCAGATAGCAAAATTAGCTTCTTTACTGAAAAGAAAATTCTCACAGAAAATCTCATTCGCCAATAATATAAAATAGCTAATTCGCAGAAAGAGCAAAGCTCGCTAAAAAGCCCCTTCGCCAAAAAATTGCACGAAAACTACCACGTAGCCATTTATAACGTTGACAACACAACTTTTGATGCATCTACCATTAGGATTCCCTCAACAAACAGAGCAGATGCAACAGTAGAGGCGCCAGAGCACGTGTCCTATCAAATATTTGATTGCCTAATGAATTAAAAACCACATGGCCGCTTTATTTATAGTAGCATTAAATGCCAAGCCACGTGGTCACGTCTTTGTTAGAAAATTTTAACCCTTTGATTCATGAGATGAAAATGATAAATAAATTAATTTTCGAAGTGTACCTGAATCCATTGCTTGACTTGATGGATCTCGAAACGAATGTCTCTTTATGTGGTTCGATCTTCCAACTTCCTACGACCGTTAGTAACAAAGATGTATTCTTTGTTCCTATCTCTGTTGATGGGGACGTATAAGAGAAGATAAAATTCTTTCTTTGGTGGTCATATAAGTTGGAGACCATCACCCCTAATGAACACACACACACACACACACACACACACACACACACACACACACATATATATATATATATATATATATATATATATATATTAGATATTTTTAATTTGGCCACTCATAAAATTAGATTTATCTCCGGTATCTACAAATTATTTCCATTACAATTTTGCCCCCAAGTCAATTCTCCAAATATACCACTTTAATTATGCTTAATTATTTAGATATGCATAACACATTTAATTTTACATGTGTGACCCTATTTAATAGATAACTCCAACAATCTTCCACTAGGCCACATATGTAACCTTACAAATATCTCTAATGAACACACACACACACACACACACACACACACACACACACACACAGATATATATATATATATATATATATATATATATATATATATATATATATATATATATATTAGATATTTTTAATTTGGCCACTCATAAAATTAGATTTATCTCCGGTATCTACAAATTATTTCCATTACAATTTTGCCCCCAAGTCAATTCTCCAAATATACCACTTTAATTATGCTTAATTATTTAGATATGCATAACACATTTAATTTTACATGTGTGACCCTATTTAATGGATAACTCCAACAATCTTCCACTAGGCCACATATGTAACCTTACAAATATCTTAACCTTAATGAGCTCAAAAATTGTTATCTTAACCTTAGGGTATATCAAGATAATCTCGTTCATTAACCATATCAATATAGGATCAAAGCGACCTTCGTCACATTTAGCGTAACTAACCCATCAATGGTCACATATACCAATATAGCTAAACGATACAGATCAATCATGGATGTGTAGCATGAAAATTACATGCAATGTGATCAACACATGTCTATTTTCAACTGGTCCTCCTTTACTTTAATGATATCAATACTTTAACATAGTGAAAACAGAATGAACTGAATTTTCTATATATTCGATTAGAAAAATATCCAAAATACTAAAATACATAAATGTGTCCAAATCCAAATATATAGCACCAAAATAATAAAATACAAACTCCCACTATATTGTCATATCCTCAAATAAGATAACACCTATATGAGCAGTGTTCTCATGAAAGACATTAGGTGGTAATAGTTTTGTGAACGGATCCGCTAACATGGAGTTTGTCCTAATATGCTATATGGACACTTGATCGTTCTGAATTATTTCCTTCATAACTAGGAACTTTATGTCAATATTTTTGACTTTTATGAGCTTATGTTGTTATTAGAATACAGTACTGCTGGTTTGTTGTCACACTATAATTTGAGTTGTCTTTCTACACCCTCTTGTAGGTGCACCCTTGTGACAAAATTCGAGAACCATATTCCTTGATTAGATGCCTCACATCATGCTGTAAACTCTACTAACATAGTAGAAGATGCTACGAGTGTCTATTTGATACTCTTCCAAGATATATCTACACCAGCCAACATGTAAACATAACCTTATGTGAATCTCATATTGTCTTGGCATCCAGCAAAATTGGAGTCGAAATACCTTATGATCTCAAAATTATCTGATCTCCTAAAAAGAGCATATAATCATTTGTTCTTTATAAATTACTTAAGTAACCCATTTAGTTGTTATCTAATTATCCATCCCAGATTTGTTTAAATATCTGCCTAACATTCCAACTTACGCAACATTTGAATGCGTACACACTTAACATACATTAAACTTCCAATAATTGATGAACATGGAATCTATCACATTTTTTTAGTTTTAAGGCTATTCCAAGGGCACTTGATTGAGACTGAACTAGTCTCCTTTAGCGACAAGTGTCACCTGGTTTGTATTTAGTATTTTAATCGGTATATAAAACTAGAAAAACATGTCTACTCCCACTGAACTAAACTTGTGATACACACAATCTTCAATAATGTTTATCCCAAAACCAAATAAGATAATCACTTGGTGAAATTTGAAATGACATTGGCGAGAAGTTTGCTTGAGTTCATAAATGGATTTTGTTACTTTGCAAACCATATTCTTTGGGTCTCCCGACACAAAGTTTTCTGGCTACACAATATAAATTATTTCATCAATGTTATCATTGAGAAACGTCGTTTAATATTTATTTAATGGATATGCCATGTTGTCATCCATTGTCTCAATCCACTTTTGAGAATTTGGAACTTTCTATGGCCTGACGCAAGTTGATTGAATCATCTTCCAGTATTCTACAGTCTTTCTCACGTTCATGGAGAAATATGAAAAAATTATTTGAAATTATTTTTTTTCTTTCTTTGGTGGACCATCTTAATGGCACTGGTTCTTGAGGTTATTGAGTTTGTTCCTCGAAAATAATTATCTCATCTTGAATGAGGGTGCTGCTATGTTGTCTTGTTGAGATAGCTTAACATCGACTTATAGAGATAATTTGACATTATTTTGTTGAGGTTTCGGATTCACTTCTTGATCAATGACAGGTATAGAAACTTGCACACTGTCAAAAGTGATAATAGGAATCGATATCGATTCTTTCTCAAAGACAACGTCCCTGACTTAATTTCTCCCCCAAATTGAACATCCTAAACAATATAGCAGTTTCCGTCAAAAAAATTATCATTTTTGTCTTTAGTACCACGTGGTTCCAAATACAAGGTTTCTTTATAGGATGCAATAGTTTCAAAGGAATATAGATTATCATAAACATTAAAAAAACTATCGACAATATTTTGAATTTAAACATAGATCAAGCTTTATTGTTTTCAAATGAACAATGATAACTAGATTTGTCCAATAAAAAACTGAAACTAAATTTCATCTAAAAGACGGTAGAATAAAATTTAAAAAAATGTCTATCAAATCCAATTAATAACCTAAAAATGTCCTATTGCTTCCACTTATACCGACTTTTCATCACCCATATAGATGTGTTTTTCACCATCAATTGGCTTTACGTAGCTCAGGCATCCCTTTTTTTTACACGTCATGCGTGGTACTTTGTGTATTCCTTCTTAACAGCTTCTGTATTCTTTCGCTTAGTGTAACGCCCAGTCAAAAATACGTGGGACTAGGTAGGTAAACATGCTAATCGTATAATAAAATATATGTAAGCTGTAAAATACAGTATATAGATAGCCATGATTTACTAAACTCATCTATAAAATAAAGACTAAAGATATTATAAAATTAATAGGAATTGTCATTGTACAAGTTGTTGAATGGAGACAAATCCACTACCAACATGAAACTAGAAAGAAGGAAATAACAAAATAAAGTTTACAAGCAGCAAATGATGATCCAAGACATGTCATCTTCGAAAGGAATGAGAAGATCATGACCCTGGCAGGAACTCCTACGGAAAGTCAAGAAAACACACACACCTAGAGAGATTACCAGGTCCTCAGAGGAACGTAACAAGATACATATAAACATGCCTACTATGACAGTAAATAATATGCATGGAAAGACAGGAATAGTACAAGAAATCAAGGCTAGACAAAATATAGTACAAGAACAAAACATGGGAGAAATGACATGCCATTGAGAATCGTACTAATAAATGCGATTAAAAGTAAATCGAGGTAAACCGCAGCCCGGGTGGTTGCTAACGGCCCTATAGATTATAGCCCGGTGGTTGCTAATAACCTATAGTAAGTCTCTGTCGTAGCCCAGTGGTTGCTAATGATTGAGAGTGGTCAAGTATAGTCACGTCTATAACAACAAGGTCTTCGTCTAAAACTACGAGTCAATAAAGTCATCTCAGGTCAAGTCAAGTCTAAATGATACATGGAACATAGTCAATTAAATGATAAGGAAAATGGCATATGACTAAACTACTCTGAGACACTCACATGGACAAGAAAGTAAATATGACCAGTAATGATATAAAATAGAAACAATCTACGTGCATGTAAAACTAGAAAAGGAAGCAAGCAACATGAGCATGAACAATATAATATAGAAAAACAACAGATAAATAAGGAACATGCATAAAATAAATTGTATAGTTCAGCAAGGTATACTTGCCCGGTATGATTTCTGATGTGGTACGATGATCATAATGGCATATAATTGACTTTTGTGTTAGAATTTCGTAAGATGGCCTCCGATGATGGGACAGACTGTTCTATCGAGTCCAAAATAGTCCAATTAGCCATGGTCGACATAAGGAAGTCCAGTTTCGGATGAGAATAGGAAATACGATTAGACGTGATCAGTCATGATAATCAATGGGACTTTATGGAGAAAATACTTATATTATTTTAAAAAATATTTATAATACTTGAAACTCTATTTTATTACCCCAAAATATTTAGATAAATACATACTTGAAAATATGTTTTAATTTGGAAACTACCCATTTTATTAGTTGAAATAATTTTAGAAAAATACTTTCAAAATCTAGGAATATCATTTTTAGAGAAAAAATAATCTAATTAGGTAAAAAATATTACAATAATATTTTTAGGTCAAAAGCTTATCTTAAATACCACGAAATAATATAAATACACATTAGCCAAAAATAAATTTAAACTTTTAAAATTAATATCTTAAAAAAATTGTCAGCTTTCTGAAACATCAAACGGATATCAAAACCGAGTTCGGGATCTCCCAAAATCTCAAAAATAGTGCGACACATTGATTTTCAGACAACTGTCACTCAAATAATTTTACAGAAAAACTATATTACGAATTTGCTAAAATAAATTATTTATTATCGAAGCTAACCTCAATATGGTTCAAAAAAAATAAAGGAGAAACGGAGTTCGGAGCTGGGAGTTATCGCTCTTCAAAGCTGCTACAACTAAGGCTAATTTTTATCACGAATTTTGAGTATTTTGGATGAAAAAGAGAGGAGTTGTGATAGTGGAAAGACACCCGGGGTCGGACCCGAGGCCAACACAGGCTGACACGAAGAGGGTGGACACTGACACGGTGCACACATAATGGTGGTGGAAAAATTTGTGGAGAAAAATTTATGGAGAAAAACAATGGAAAGGCACCCCTATAAATAGTGTGGAGGAATCCTAATTATATAAGGATTAGGAACAATTTAAATTCCACTTGATAAATCTCACATTAATTTAAATCTATTTAAAACCATTTCTAATCCAAATTTAAAACTACCCAAATCTCATCTTTAATTTAAAACTATTTAAAATCTACTCCCAATTAGATTACAACAAATAAATTTAAAATATCTTTTTATAAATTAAAAATAATTCTAATTAATTTAAAATACTTTAAAATAATACCAAATAATTTTTCTAAAACCAAACTTTTACAAAATATACATGAATTTATTTTCATATGCATCGCACGCAAATAGTACAAATTATTTACATAAATATTACTTTCGAAATTAGTATCTATACTTGTATATCAAATAAAAAGAATTTCATAATAACAAAAATAAGTTTGGCAAATTCAGGATGACATATTTATACTCGAACAAACATAGAAAATATTTACCTTATATTAGATCGAAACAAAATAGTTATTTCTATATTTATGAAAATTCTAATAATAAAACTTTTGTATAAAAATAATTAAATACTTTATACATACGTATTCGTATTCGTCATAAATACCAAAATAAATAAATAAATTTATTGTGAAATCTTTAGGGGCTTATAATCTACCCAACTTATGAGAATTTTGTCCTCGAAATTAAGAAATAACTAGGGTAGGTAGGACTGAGAAGGTAGATGGATTTTCTTATTACGGTAACACGATGGAGATGGAATGACATTTAACGAAAATAGGCAACTTGAATAACTAGAAAATAAAATAGAATAGTCGAGAAGACGATGACATCCAAGCATGTTCTAATTAATAACCAAAGAATAGAATATAGTAAAACAAATTCAAATAATGGTGAACCCCATCTCAAGATACCTAGTACATCATTAATATCAAGTCTTTGGACAATGATATTAACTGTAAGTGGTACTCTTGGTGTAATGATCAAACGTTAATAATAATTTGTGTCCAATAATAAGTCTATCTTTGGATCAGATTATTATTCACATATAAACTTTACAACTGTCACACATTTATCACCATAGGTATGTGTGCAATTTGGCCAAGTATACCGGCTAATACTCGGATGAATTTACACACACAAACATCCAACATCTCATATAGACTATCTACACAAAAAGGTCAGTTTGGCGACATCATATTTCAATTGGCCTAGTTAGAATGTTAGACAAGTATTGTTAGTCATAAAGAATCACCAAATAATTCTTATGTACCTGCATATTCAATAAAACAATCATAGATCAACAAATTAGATTCTACCGAAAATATATAGCAACAGATTACATCAAATATTATCCCATGAGGATTATATAAAAATAATCTATTGAAGTTATCTACAACAATAGATTACATCGAATAAAATAATCGTAAGTATATGAACCTTTTTGCATGTCATTCAAACACAAAAATTATTTTAATTCTTGATAATCTGTATAATTTTTTTTATTAAAAAAAACAGTAACATTGAGAGAGTATTTTACAAATGTATTAGTATGGAGAACATGGATTTATCTCTATACCTATCAACCTTTGTGCATGTCTTTGTGTTTGTGCCCGTCACGCCAACGTAGAAACTGATGGACGGCACCAGAAGCGTAAATCTCAGGTTCTTCGGTGCGTGGGGGCCATCAGAAGCAGTTATGAATTATGGTGGGTGCATTTGTAATAATCAATGTCTAAACACGATCATTTAGCACCAACTAAATCAACAATTATGGTGCTCAATTACTAATTTTGAAATATAAGGGACCTTCTATAATTTTAATATCAGGGACCTGTAGAAAATTTTCCTTATTACCCTTTCATTCTCACGTCGGTAGCTACTGTTGCTTCCTTCTTCCTTTTTTTATTTTTATTCAAACAAATTTTGGGTATAAGTTGATACCCATGTAAAGTAATGGGGTTGAATATATCAGCTAGCTAAGTAAGCTAAGGGGTGGCTCTTCATTAATGGAAATAAAACATCTTCCCATAGAGAGCACCAAAATAATCATGATCATCATACATTGATATGACAAAGAAAACCAACGTTGGCAGGTTAGGGGTCGACCATGTAGGAGAAAAAAAAAAAAAAAAAATCTTTAGGGGGCGTTTGGTACGCGGTATTTTTTTTTTTTATTTCCGAAAAAATTTAAGGTGGGAATCTATTACCATGTTTGTTTGGTTTATAAAAAAATTATTCTCGAAAATTATAAATACCCGGGTAAATAGTTTACCTACAAAACATGAGAATTCTATCCCTTGAGAATAGGTGGGTATTTTTTTTGTCCGGGCAAAAAAAAAATTGTCTAAATTTTTTTCTTTTTTTTGATCAATTTTGATTAGTTTTGAACAGTTTTTCTTTTTTTTGTCGTTTTTATCACTTTTTTTCCTTTTTTGTCGTTTTTACCAATTTTTTGTCGTTTTAAGCGATTTTTGTCGTTTTTACCCATTTTTTGTCTTCTTTTGTCACTTTTTGATTATTTTTTGTCGTTTTTTTTCTCATTTTTACCAATTTTTTGTCGTTTTAAGCGATTTTTTTGTCATTTTTACCCATTTTTTCGTCTTTTTTGTCACTTTTTGATTATTTTTTGTCGTTTTTACCCAATTTTTGTCCTTTTTGTCGTTTTTTTTTGTCAATTTTTGTCGTTTTAAGCGATTTTTTTGTCGTTTTTGTAGTTTTTTGTTATTTTTACCGATTTTTAGTCTTTTTTTGTCGTTTTGTCGCTTTTTGGTCATTTTTACTGATTTTATGGCATTTTTTTGTCATTTTTGTCGCTTTTACGATTTTTTGTCGTTTTTGTCGCTTCTTGGTTATTTTTTGTCGTTTTTAACTGATTTTTTGTCATTTTTGTCGTTTTAACCGTTTCTTTTGTCGTTTTTAACGATTTTTTGTCGTTTTAACCGATTTTTTGTTGGTTTTTATTGTTTTTGCCGCATTTTGATTTTTTTTGTGGTTTTTACCGATTTTATATCGTGTTTTCGTTATTTTTGTCGTTTTTACCCTTTTTTGTTATTTTTTTGTCGTTTTACCCTTATTTTGTTATTTTTTGTCGTTTATACATTTTTGTCGCTTTTTGGTCATTTTTGTCGTTTTAAACGATTTTTTGTCGTTTTTAATCGTTTTTGTCATTTTTTGTTATTTTGTCGTTTTTACCATTTTTTTCGTTTTTACCGGTTTTTTTATATTTGTTCATTTTTTTCGTTATTATTATTTTTTATTTTTTTTCCCGGGAATATTTATATTGTCATCAAACATGGGAATGTAATTTTCCAGGGAATTTAATTCCTTGGAATTTGATTCCCGGAAATATAGAATTTCCGGCTATATAGTATTCCGCATACCAAATGCCCCCTTATTTCTAACTGCTCCTTATAAGAATAATATTTCTCTCAAGATTAATTTATAAACTCAATAGGGGACGTATATAAATGTTCGGTGGGATAAACTCAATAGGGGACATATATAAATGTTCAGTGGGATAAAAAGAAAATTGATCGAACAATCAAAACCTTAAATTAAATTTGATAAAACAATCTAAGGCTCTTGAACAACAACAAAATTTGATTCTGAAACTTCGACCTCATAAATCAAACATGGAGGCTCTGATACCAATTGTTAGAAAATTTTCACCCTTTGATTCATGAGATAAAAAAGACAAATAAATTAATTGCGGAAGAGTATCTAAGTCCATTGCTTGGCTTGATGGATCTCAAAATGAACGTTTTTATGAGGTTCGATCTTCCAACTTGATACGACCCTTAATTACAAATATGTATTATTTATTCTTCTCTCTGTTGTGGAGATGCAGAAGAGAAAAGAGAAAGGCTCTTTGGTGGACATATAAGTTGGGGACCATACACTACAAAAATACTGTAATTTACCTGATTTTACCGACGTCAGTCAAAATATTGCTATTTAGCGATGGAATACCAACTAACTAGTGACTGATTTATTATAAAAATTACAGTATAACTAAATGCCGCTAAATTGGTCGGTAGTTAGTCACTAAAGGACTAGCAGCGCATTAGCGACGGAAGATCCCGTCGCTGAGCTGCTGTAAAAAGTTAGACACAACCTTTCTTTCCCCATTCTCAAATTTTAACCCCTAAAATTTTCCCCCCAATTTCTTCTCTCCTCCGTTCCCCTCTCCTCCTTCGACCTCCTCCACCTGTGACCACCTACTCCTCCTCCTCGGCGACCTCCCCCTCTGTTCCTCTTCCTCCTCCTCCCAACCCACTCCTCTCCGTCCCCTTTACAGCCCTCCTCCGTTCCCCTCTCCTCCTTCCGACCCCCTACTCCTCTCCACCCCCCTCCTCTCCGCCCTCCAACTTCCCTCTGACCCGCCTCTCCGTCCCCCTCCTACATCACCCCTCCCCCTTTCTGCCCCCTCTACAGCCCCCCTTCCCGCCCTTTGCACCCCCTCCTCGAACCCCCCTCCCCCCTCTCCGACCCCCTCTAAAGCCCCCCTCCTCGGTGCTCCGGTCAGCCCCCTCTCTGCGTGCCCCCTCCTCCTTCATCTTCGATAAATCCCCTCTTTGCATATGTTCTTTTAGTGTTTTTATATTTTTAATTTTGGACACGGTTAAAGATACATATGTAAACATTAGCTATGGTTTTGGACACGGAACAAATACAATGGAGATATGGTTTTGGAATCATGGGAATAGCTAGGGTTTGGGCTTTCGTAAATTATTCAAAATTCATAAAATTGGAATTGGATATCCGATATAGATATGATACAGCCGATACTAATCCGATGAGGTTGATACCAATCTTATACGGCCAATACCATTCCTATACGGCCAATACCAATCCTATACGACCGATACCTATCGGATATGACGATACCAATTCGATAATGCCAATACAAATCCGATACGGCCGATACCGAACCGATAGGCCGATACTAATCCGACATGGGCCGATACTAATCCGATACGGTATATACTAATAAGAACCAATTTTGATACCGATACTCATAGGAATGGTCGATATTACCGATTTTGATATCCATACTTATAGGATTAATGGTCTGATACCGATTTCAAGGCGGGAGTGGATATACAACATAAATGGTCATGCTTGATTGTTACAATTATGTACTATATTAAATTTTACTTATATTTACAAACATATATGGTACTTGGTGCAGAATTGGTTTAAACAATGAATCGATACTTAGTTAACCGTTCGTAGATGTACAATCGGCGACATGAGAGCAAGATTGGTTTGACGGATGATTTCAAGGCGGGCATCGAGGAATTTCTGAGATACGCCAATAGTCAACCTTATTTCATGGACGGAAGGCTCATAAAGTGTCTTTGTGTCAATTTTCATAATATACCATTCAGAGAGGTAGATCTCGTGAGAGAGCACCTCTACAAGAAGGGTTTCGTACCGTACTACAACGAGTGGACGGCTCAAGGAGAACCTTTGTTTCCGCAATATCAGTCCTCCTTCAATACGGAGGTGGGAGACCCCACTCTTGGAGACTACTTCCAATATCGACATTGAAACTTGGCACGTGAGTTGGTATTTGATGCGGCTTGTGTCGGTCCAAGTTTTGATCCGGAGGATCCGAATCCTGTTGTAAAGGAGTTCTATGATATGTTCAACCATGCCGATACTCCGTTATATCCAGGTTGTAATTCTCATTCTGTCATGTCGGTGGTGATGCGGTTGTTGAACCTCAAGTCTGATTTTAACTTGCTGCAAGAATGCTACAATCGGATAATTCAGTTTGTTATAGAGTTGCTGCCAAAAGGAGCGAAGGATTTGCCAGAAAAATTTTACAAGTCGAAGATGATGATACGAAAACTCGGATTAGGCTACGAAAAGATAGATTATTGCCAAAACGGCTGTAGGTTGTACTATAAATAAGAGAACAATGATAAAAAAATGTATTTTCTGTCATGAGGACCGGTACAAGCCCATTCGGGGCAAAAAAATCAACTGTACGAGAAAGGTTGTGCCCCTATAAATACATGCAGTTTTTGTCGATCACAAAGAGGCTACAATAAATGTATATGTCCTCGAATATTGTAGAATACATGACATGGCATAGTAAAGAGCGGAAGATGGATGAAGGAGAATTATCTCACCCATCTGATAGAGTGGCATGGAAGCATTTTGATCGATGTCATCCTGGATTTGCTACAGAGCCTAGGAATGTTCTGCTGGCTTTATGTTCTGATGGATTCACTCCTTTTGGACAGTCGGGGGCTCACTACTCTTGTTGGCCGGTAATTTTGACCCCTTACAATCTACTACCGTGGATGTGCATGAAGACTCCTTATATGTTCTTGAAACTTATCATACCTGGTCCAAAAAATCTAAAGAAGAATATCGATATCCACGCGCAGCCATTGGTTGTAACGCTCCAGTCCCAAAATACTTAGGACTATGTACGTATCTATGCCAGCTGCATACACACGAAGTATACTCCAATATATGGAAACTCGTATGTATACATAAGCTGTAAAATGCAGTAAACCAAGAGTAATCTAATCTCATCCACAAATAAAGAATAAAGATATCATATAATCAACTGTAATAAGTCTTTGTGCAATACGTTGGGCGGAGACAAATCTACTACCAACAAGTAAGGAAAAATATACATGAAACTGAAATAAATTGGCGGGAGTAGCAAAGGAAGACCCAAGACACGTCATCTCCGAATGAATAGAGAAGATCGCGACCTCAGCTAGAACACCTGTAATATCACAGAAGCATACATGCCTGGAGAGATAACCAGGTCCTCAGAGGGACGTAACAAGATACATAAAGAACATGCCACATAATTGAATATATATACTATGTCATAAATTACAAGTAAAGTAAATAGTCCTACTCGTAACAAGATCCCATATCTCATCATCGAAACAGTGGACTATCCCTACAACCAAACAAGGACAAGTGGTAGCACACTATGTCGCGATGAGACATTGTCCCAAGCTACTAATGGGACGGGGTGATATGACGTTTGACGAGGGTTACCTGAACAGTTGGTGCTTTCCCAGGTAGCTTGATGTGCATGGGAGGCAATTTCTGAGGCGGTTTGCCTTTGAGTCAGATCTTCAAAGGAGCGTCGGAAGTCACTGGCTCCATGTCCGGCTCTGCTGCCGTTTCTGCCTCATCGTCAGCATCATTGGCTTCCTCCTCGTCAGGTGACTTGTACAAGGTGGAATGAAATGAATTTGGCGAGCGAAGCGAAGACGACCCAAGCGCAATCATCCTCGAAGAAATAGCGATGACCACGGCTAGAACTAGAACACCTGCGAAAGATAAGAGCACACACCTGGCGAGATAATCAGGTCCTCAGAGGGACGTAACAAGACACATAATATCATGCCATAAACTGAATAAAGTTAGCTCAACAGAAAATTATATATGACTAAACAGATAAAGGTTCTTAAACATTCTATGTAAAAATGTAATTTGAAGACAACGTTCCACACAAGGGCTCCCGAGACTAGAAACACGGCACGTTAGCGTTTCAACCAAGGCACTATTGGCGTCTAGAGAAAAGTAAATGCACGGCCCATTAGCACTCGAGTGAGAACTAAGGGGCGTCTAGAGAAAAGAAAATGCACGACCAATAGCTCTTGGGTGAGTCACTAACGGCAGCTAGACGAAGGTAAATACTGTTTCAACCGAGGCACTAGTGGCATCTAGAGAAAAGTAAATAAGTGCACGGCACACTAGCTCTCGGCTGAGTCACAAATGACAGATAGACGGAAGTAAAGGTGCGAAAGCCCCTGCGCCTAATAACTGTCTTCACCCTCTCCATGCACTACTCGTGCTGAATCCACACCACGATATTTCTAATAACTGTTAAGTCTTCTAGACAACTATATTAGCAGTTATATCCTAACGCTCGTCCTGTACGCACCGATGTACGGTCGGTACGCAAGTCCAAATCTATATAAGACACGTGACTTCGTGGTACACAAGTGTCGGCCCATGAATGCAGCACAAACAAAGGTGGTCCCTTAACTCTAGGCCAAATGCATAAAGAAAACTAAAATATAATAATTTGCAACTACATATAGTTTTGAAGGGACAATAATTAAAACATGCATGATATTGAGCAAGAAATTAAACAGTGAAGGCAATGTGTCTTGCCTGGTAGGACGCCTGGTGTGCTACAATGATCAAGCTGGCATGAACTGCGACTTCGGTGCAACAACTATGCAAGGGAGCCTCTGATGATGGCATGAACGGTTCCAGTGAGTCCGGAACGGTCAACTTAGTTAGGTTTGACATAAGGAAGTCGAAGATTGGCGAAGTAATATGAGTCGTGGGCAGAAGGATAATCGAAGTAATGAATCATTAATATATATATATATATATAAATATATATATATACAATTTTGGAAAAATATCATTGAAAACTATATTTTATTAGTGAAAAATATACTTGAAAATAGTTTATACTAGTTTTGAACCTCATCAAAATATATGCACGAAAATTCGGAGAAATCATTTTTATGGCTGCAATCATAACTTACTTATATATTTATTTGTTAAAATAAATTTAGACTATAACTAAATTTTGCAAGATAGCAAATTTATAATTCAAAGAGCTATAGATGAATTAACTGGTAATAATATTTTTTACAATTATATTCCTATACTTATTTTATAAAATTACCAAAATTACTACTAATATCAATTATGACAAAATATTATAATACCCTATATATTAAATCATAGCAATAATACTAAAAACATCAAAAGTCTTTAAATAAGACAATAATAATAATAATAATACTTTTAGTAATAATAATAATAATGATAAATAATAATAATAATAATAATAATTATTATTATAAATACAACTCCTAATTGATACTGCTCATTTCCCTTTCACAGTAAGAGAGAGAGTAGGCGAGAGGGAGTGGAAAAAAAAGGGTTTCTTACCAGAGGGGCTCCGGCTTCGTGGCCGGCGGCGGATCTCCGGCCACGGGAGGTGGCGGCGGCTTCGGTCGCATCTGGCGGGGCGCTGGGAGGCTTGAGTCGGCGGTGCGGGATCTTCGATGAGGAGCGGAGGGCTACCGGACGGCGGAAAGAGCGAATCGCCGGACGGAGGCGGAGATCGGGGACAGGTGCGGCGAGGCGAGGCGGAGCTCGCTGGGTGGCGCGGCTCAGCGTAGGCGGAGGAAGATTTTAGGAAGGCATCGGTGGCGGATCTGTGGCGGCGCGGCGAGGGTCGCAGAGTCGGCAGCGCGCCGCTCGCGGAGAGACGAGGTGGAGCAGCGCGACTGTGCTCCGGTGGAGGTGGAGGAAGGGAACGCTCGAGGCGTGGTCCCGTGGCGGACCGCGAAGAGGTGGCCGGTCGGACACCACGACGGCGCGAGACTCGGCGAGCAGGCGGGATTCTTGCACGCCGGTGACCACTGTGGAAGCTCGGCGCACCGTACACGGCGGCTTCGGCGCTCGATGGTGGCGGAGGTGAGTGGTTTATAGTTTTGGGTTTTGGGTGATGACGATGGTGGTGGGACTAGGGTTCAGGCGGGGTAAGCTCTGGCCAGGAAGTCGAGGGGGCTGGGAGGAGACGGTTGCGACGGCGTGGGGTGGTCGGTGAAGACGGGGATGGGCATGTTGGTGACGATGACGTGGTGGTGGTGCGTGGCGCAGAGATGATTTCGGGAGGACAGGGGTTGGTGAGGAGTGGTGCCGGCGTTGGGCTGCCGATGGTGATTGCTAGTTGGCTGGGATCGGGTTGAAGGTGATGGCGGGGTTTGGGAAGGTGCTGTTGCTGGGTGGCCGTGGTGGTCGAGTTGAGATTGTAACGTGTCTTTGGACACGGAGAGGATGGGTTGACCGTGTCCGGTGTGTCGGACACGAATTGGATGATTGTAGAAGTGGAATAAGATTTTGAACACAGACACGATGCACGGCACGTTGGATTGTGAAAAAATTTGTGGATGTGAGAAATTTATGGAGGAGTACCTGCCTATTTATAAGATGTGGGAATTCCCATTAGGATAAGGATTGGGATGTTTAAATCCTCCCATTAGATAATACCGCTTATTTAATTTAAAACAATTAAATCCAAATCTAGTTCGAATCTAGATAATCCTATCTTTTAAATAAGGGCTATTTAAATTAAATCAACAAATCAAAATTTTAAATTTAAAATATCATGACAATTAAACATTAATCAATCAAGTTTCAAAATACCTTTTTATGGATAATAATAAAATAAAAATAAATAATTTCGAAAATCAAATATATATACATGAATTAAATAAATAATAATTTCGAAAATCAAATATATGCATGAACTAAATAAATAAATAATTTCGAAAATCAAATATATATACATGAATTAAATTTTTATCTACCTCAATGCAATTAGAATATTTACGAAAATACAGTTTTTCGAAATACTACTTATATTTATAAAGTAAATTAGCCTTTTTATGATAAATAATTAAAATAAAGTTTGGACGGAATTCGTGCAACGTACCACGTAGCAAACTATTTACCTTATACTATTTAAATAAAATTAAATCGAGATTTAAAATGGCCACAAAAATTTTCAAATATATTTTCCAAAAATACCAATAATAATAATTTTGAAAATAATAAATATTTTTAAATATATTTTTGAATAATAAAATATTAATATTAATAAATTTTGAAAATGGAATTATATATAAATTTAAATTAATGTATCTCATATGCAAGGAATATTTGCATAAAATAAACCTTAAGTAAAATACAAATAATTATTATCTATATAGAAATAAAAAATAAAATTTTTTTACTAAAAATATGTACGCTCGTACATATTCGCACTCGTCGAGCAATTACGAAAAACAAAATTTTGCGCACAATGTACAAAACGACTATGCGACGTACAATAATAAAATTTTAAATCAGTACCAAAATTTAATATATAAAAAAAATAGTAGAAATTTTGGGGTTTTACAATATATATATATATATATTTTTTTTTTTACAATATATATATATATATATATATATATATATATATATATATATATATATATATATATATATATATATATATATATATATATATATATATATATATATATATATATATATTAAAGATTTTGAAAAAGAAAAGAAATAAATAAAATAAAATAAAAGGCAATGTATGGTCGGCCCCACCTTATGGGAACCGACCACACAAGTTAAAAGAATAAGCAGCAGCAGCTGCAACATAAGAGGCGCCCCCCCTTTACAAGCAATAGCTTGTTGGCCGACCCCTTAATTACAATAGCCTATTTAAGGTAAATTCCTCCATCTTCCTTCTTTCTATATTGTAGAAGCATGGAATTTCACAACCAGAAAGCCCATGCGCCAGAAACTACATGCGCCAGAGCTCAGGCAAACACTTCACAGCAAAGTCGATGAATATAGACATTGGAAAGAGGACTTTTTATTCATATACAAAAAGTCTATTACATGTCTAGAAGAGGTTGTACAAAGGAAAATTTCTACAAAGGGAAGATCCTAAGTCTACAGCCAGCGGCTACCATGCGCCTCCAGATAGGCGCAGCAGTCACCATGCGCCGCCAGTCAGGCGCAGCAGATACCATGCGCCTCCAACCAGGCGCATCCCACCATCTCTTCAGCAGCTCAGTTATGTGCATAGCTCAGTTATGTGCATCCCTTCAGCAGCCCAGTTATGTGCCGCTCTTCCAGCCAGGCTCACCTGATAAGTGCTTCGCCGAGCAAAGCATTTAACCCTCTGGCTGGAACCAAGGAAGAGAAGAGCACCGCAAAATCTGTGGCCAGGGAAGGCTTCGAAAGAGCCTCCAAAGTCCAAGGAAGACCGTGATCGAAACCGCGGCTAAAGGAACAGCTTTCAACACAACCAAAGTGGGCAATCCCCACTTTGAAGGAAGAAAGAGCCTAGCACCGTAATTTCGATCTGCGGCTCTTCCGGAATAACGGAGACGAGGCCCGAACATCCCTATCTTTGGATGCAACAGGCACCTTCCGCCTGCCTTGGAAGCCCTCGACTCCGTCTTTTGGATGTAACAGTCACCTTCAAGTGCATTGAAGACAACACAGCGGCTCATCTTCACCCTCGGAAGCACTTCGTCGACAGAATGCACCCACATATCCAAGTTCATATTGGAAGTACGTGAGGGAATGAGAAGCAAATCTTCTCTTCATGCCACTATTTATAGGCCGGGCAGATCAAACCCACGCGCCAAGTGGACGGCTCTCCGAATTCCGTGCAATGAATTTGCATTAAATGGATGAACCGGACGCCTCAAATTCAGCCAAACGACTATTTATAGCACTCGAAGAGCGAAACAGCCGCATCATTAAAGGACATGTCGGATGCGCCAGCCAGATAGCGCATCACACAGACGCGCCCTTCAGCATCCGGCGCATCACTCAGACGCGCCCTACATTACCCGGCGCATCACAGAGGATGCGCCCCCATGCATCCCCATACCGAGTGGGACGCCAACCAACGCGCCCATTCAGCTGTCCATCGAACGTCACAAACATTAAATGCTGAACTAACAGAGTTGGCAGCACGCTTCCCAAAGTCTGAACAGTTGACAGCTTTTTCAGAAAACGAAGCGTCGACAACGTCAGCATCATCATAACTTTATTCCGACGGCTACTGCCACGTGGCCACTCAACCATCAGCATGCACCTCTACGGCCATACGTCCAAATCAGCATGCACCTCTACGGCCATGCGTCCAAATCAGCATGTGCCTCAAAAGCCATGCGCCCTAGACTGCTCTCTGATCCCGAAAGACAGAAGGAAAGTCGCCTGCATGCGCCTCAAAAGCCATGCGCCCCAAATGGTTTGTAACTCCTAAAGGTTATGAGCCGCAGCCTCCTCCTGCGTCCAATCCAAGGCGCAGTTCACCAGATTAATCCTCTCCACCAAATCCGAGATCTTCGAGCCATGAGTCGACGACACGTGTCCTTTGACTCAACTCGTCCAAGATTTCAGCAACAGAAAGATCTTCTCCTCTGCTACGTACCGGCTCACAACAGTAGTATGAAGAGTTCTCCCCCTCGATCAGGGTACGTCATCCATGCGCCTCCATCAGCAACCTCCACGTGGCGTCCCCACACAGGCGCATCCTACATGCGCACATGAGCAGCCAGCCTGCAAAACTATAAATAAAGGGATCATTCCTTCTCACACACACAGAATCCAGAACGAGCATACATACCACCAGAGAGGCAGATACAGACACTCAACGTCTTCCTCCTCTCAGCAAGCTCCAGCACCCAGAGCAACCCAAGCCTTCAGAGAACCGATAACCGCCGTCAGCCGGTCAACAGAGTCAACGCATTACCACTCGCTCCATTGGCACTAAGGACCCAGCCTAAACAAAAGTATACTCCTAGGACTACATCTAAGTCCTATATTGTAATACTGTTCTGTTTGTATTAAAGTTTTCAATCAAACAATTTTAATGGCAAACAAGCTGGCGACTCTGCTGGGGACTTCTTTCTCCTCCACCGAGAAAGTTGTGTCACAGGCCGACGACGTGAAGGTGGGCTCCTCCCATAAAACGTTGGTCGTGCGCCTCAATCAACAGGCGTACGAGGAGTTCATTTCTGAAGGAAGTGCGAGTCCTTCGAAGCGGCTGTCGAAGCCGAAGAAGACCCGCACGGCCTGGGTGCGCAAGGTCGACGCCTCGGGCACCACCACTGAAGGGGATGTGCCAATCCAGCCTTCCCTTCCTGTTGACGTTCTCAGCAGCCAAGGTGCGCCCGCTGATGCAGCGCATCTCTCGGGGAAGCGTGCGGCTGACCACGTTCCCCAGCCATCTCCCTCTCAAGCGAGGAAGATACGTCGACGGAGCAGGGGCGCAGCCAATGCCCCGCGCATCACATCTGATGCACCACAAAGAGCCTCTGTCTTTGACAGACTCACTCGCTGTAATGGCAAAGAGAATTTGGATGCTGAGTACTATGCGCCCCAGCGGGCTAGTACGAAGAGATCCAAGGCGGCACGGGCCATGCGCCACAAACGTGCTATGCCAGTAGCAGGCCAGAGGCACGCGCTCACAATCACGCGCGCTGCCGATGGCAAGCTGTACAAGGTCGACTCAGGTGCTTCTGCACCAACAACGAGTCAACCTTCAAAGTCCTCATCTCAATTGGGCACATCTGCTGCATACACAACTAATTCGAGTGAGGCAAATTCAATGGTCTTGAACTCCCGCACCTCCTCTGGTTGTGCGTTTGAGGTCCGTTCAAGTCACTTCAAATGCTGTGGTTCCCCCACTACTGATCGTGATGCCTGCTTGGTACTAGATCAGGGGGCACGGCACTCACCTGACCACCCCGGCGTTTGGCCTTTCCATGCGTCTGAAGGGGGTGTGAAGGCAGCACTCTCCTCCAATGACCTGCACAACGTGATCACTCACAAGCGCCGGTCAGGAGAGTGGACCAACAAGCACAATGTGCCTCTCACGGGGCGTACTTGTGCGGTGGTCACCATCAACTGCTGTTGTAAGGCAGCAGTACCACCAAGGCAGTCAGTCTTCCAGCGGCTTCAATCATCGACACCGCTCCGACATCGCCTTGGGACGAAAGTGTCAGCAGAAGAGGAGCCAAAGGTTGCTTCATGCAACGTGATCTCCAACTCCTCATCAGTCCGGAAGACGACTGCCAATTCCTCGTCTTCATCCAAAAGCCAGCCGAGGAAAACCAAGGCAGCTGTCTCGACCTCTGGAGTGTTCGAAGGCACTCGATCGAGGAAGAAGTTCTTGGAGGAAGCTGGGGGTAGCCAGACCCTTGTCGAGCCTCCTTCCGAAGACGAAGATATCCAGAGCACAGCTGCGGCGGATCTTCATCATCAAGGCGAAGTCGGCCTCCCTGAAGCCCCTCAAAATGAGGATGTCCTCCAGGACACAGCTGGGGGTAGTTCTGGAAATGAAGAGGCCCTTCAAGACGAAGCTGAGGGCAATCAGGCCCTTGCAGATGCGCCTGTCGAAGATGAACTCCAGAATGTGGCTGGGGGTGGCCAAACACCAGGAGAGGTGACTCCCCCACATGAGAGTGAGGCTGAGAGCGAAGCCTCAACTGATCCATCCACTTTCGGCCGTGTCATGATAGTATACATGGCTGGGGGTGATCCCGAGACTGATGCGCCGCCGCAGGACATAGTCCAGCGCATAGACTCATTAGAGGGAGGGCTCAAAACCCTCTCTGCCTCAATGCAAGCACTGACTCAAGCAGTATTTGAGATGCGATCGGCCTTGATCAGGACACCCTCAAATAGTCCCGACCCAGGAGCCAATGGAGAGTCGAGTGTGCCCCTCCAACGGGCGCCCTCAGACACAGAAGCACCCCGGACGTCGGAGCCCTCAAACGCTCCACTCCAGATGGTACCTCCTTCCCCGACTCCTAGCTCCACGGAGGATGTGGTTGAAATGATCAAAGACTTGCGGGAGCGCTTCGAGTCCAAGAACAGGCAAGAGGAGCGCCAGAAGATGGGCATTCCCCAGCCTTATCCCCTCGAGTGGAACAAGGTGGTTTATCCTCCAAAGTATAAACCACAAACACTTACGCCGTACGACGGGAAGGACTCTCCGCGACGATACCTGACATACTTCCAGTCACAGACAGGGCATCTTCCGAAGGAGGACGCGCTCCTCACCAGCATCTTTGTTGGGGCCCTGAAAGGGGTGGCGTATGACTGGTATTGCAGCCTCCCCGACAATTCCATATCGTCCTTCGACGACCTGACGCGCCTCTTCCTAGACCGCTTCTACGACGGTGGGAAGGACATGACGATGGCGTCTCTCATAGAGATACGCCAGAAGGAAAAGGAAACGGTTCGGGCATTCATCGAACGCTTCCATCAGGCCTGCTTCAGGCTACCTCCAGGCATGCCAGAACATGCGCTTCTCTCCGCTTGCAGCATGAACATGCTGCCTGCAGTAAAGCTCTGGCTCAACTCTACTCCCCCTCATGACTGGAGCTCCCTGATCATCGAAGCTGAAGCTGCAGAAAAGAAGACTGCCAATACACGTCTTCTGGGTGTCAGCTTCCCCGCCTTTGACGATAAGGGGAAAAAGTCCGCAGCCAACAACTCCGGACGAGAAGCAAAGAGGAAACAGGCATTGACTGTTAATGCCTCGAAAGGCGCATCTGCGCCTACTTAGAAGCCTCCACTGGCACCAAGACCCAAGGAGGTTTATTCATTCAATGATGACGACACCCTACAACTTTTTGAGATACTAAAGCAGGGTGACAAGATCAAGCTACCGGACCCAAAGTGGCCCGATGAAGTCGGGAAAGTGGACAACCCGAGGTACTGTCACTACCATCGGTTTGTCGGACACCCGACCAAGGACTGCTACATCCAGCGCATGATCAATGCGGATGTGATCTCCGTCGACTACGAAGAGAAGACGGTGTCAGCCAATGTGGTTTCGCTTCAGTTCGGCACCTTGCCACCGACTACCACGCAAGATGGCGTCGTCCCCATCCCTAAGGCGATAATGGAGGTGGTGAACTTGCCACCTACCCGTGACAATACGAGTGGACTCATCCCACTCACCACATCTCGAGGAGAGGTCCTCTGGGTTCACCCCGACCTCGTTTCCGAGGTGACTCAACCGGAGGTACGCCCTACCTCCAAATCAAAAGGCAGGAAGATCAAGTCTTGCCGCACAGTCTCTTCTTCAACAGAAGAGGCACTTCCAGTGCAGATGCGTGCACAACAGAACGCCCAGCCCGGCGAAGCTGTCGCCGAGGTAGTGCCTCCTGGCACCATCCCTGAAGAGGGTCCATCTAAGCCCTCAGCAGTCAATAAGCAGAAGCAAGTGGAGGCCCGTTTCGACAGACCTCTACGGAAGGAGAATGCTTCGGGGCTAGCCAAGCCTCACAACTTTGACATCCTGGCACAACTGGCCAGTACTCCTGCACGCTTGTCTTTGTTCGAGCTCCTGCATCTTTGCAAGGACTCCCGAGAAGCTCTCTACGAAGCTCTGAAGGATGCCGAATCCTTTCTCAGTCAGGTCAAGCCGCCTGAAGACCTCCCAACTACTTGTACGCACTGTCATTGTACGGATGAAGTTATCCCAAACATAACTTTCACCCAACAAGACATGCTGCTCAAGCATCACCGACATAACCGACCGCTATATTACACAGGGTACATCGGTTCGGTCAAGGTGAGCCGGATTCAGATCGATCCGGGGTCTTCCCTAAGCATCATTCCAAAGGCACTGCTATCAAAGCTGGGGATCCCAATGTACCGGCTGGCGCCCTCCAATACAACCATCAGTGGCTTCAACGCTAGCAAGAGCGAGCCACTGGGCAAGATCCGACTGAAGTGTCACATCGGCAGCCTCAAAACTGAGGTGACTTGTTACGTGGTAGATGCCGAGGTCAACTACAACATCCTGCTCGGACGGCCATGGCTACATGAGTACATGGTGGTGCCCTCCACGCTCCACCAATGCATGAAATATGTATCCACCAGTGGCGTCATCCGGACGGAGTTTGCAGACATCGATCCTTTCAAAGGGATCGAAGCCTACTTCACCGATTCCGACTTGTACAAGCCACTTGACGAGGAGGAAGCCAATGATGCTGATGATGAGGCAGAGACGGCGACAGAGCCGGACATGGAGCCTGAAATGACTCCCGATGCCCCCTTAAAAATCCGACTGAAGGGCAAGCCTCCCCAGAAGGTGCCTCCAATGAGCATCAAGCTATCAGGGAAAGCACCGACTCACGAAGCTCCCCTGAAGATACGCCTCAAGGGAAAGCCACCTCAAACATCGGCTCCCCTGGTGGTAAAATTATAGGGGAAGGCACCACTCACCGGAGGCGCAGCCGAGGCACCTCTCAAGGTGCGTCTTAAGGGCAAGCCGCCGCAGTCACCCAAGATGCCAGAGAGGGCTCACATAACCCTCTCAGACCCCAAAGTCAAGGCTGTGGATGACTCTCCTGATCCGGCCCCAGTGCTTACAGATAAGGAGCTTGGCGAATATATCTCTACTGATGTAGACGCACCCTCCTTAGACAATGTAATCCCACGGGATAAAATCTCGTACTTTATCAATAATAGAGTGTCTTTTAATTATTCTTGTCTTCCACACTGGAATGCCATGTATACATTAGATAACGCTCTACGGTCGTTGTAAACGCAAATAATGACCGTTCATCATAATCAAGTAGTCCCGTCTCAAGGAGTCTGTTTCATAGCCCCTCCACGGAACCGAGACGAAGGAACCATCATCTTGGCAAAGTCGAGCGTCATCAAGACCTCCCGCCACTCGAGCCAGAACCTGATACCGGCAGAGTACAAGTCTATCGGTACACGGATACGGCAAAGCACATCATCCAAAAGATGGACTATGACCTGAAAATCAATAAAGGCCTAAACTACGGCAAGGGTCGACATCTCCCCATCCGGCTTTCGATGCCTAAAGGAAAGCCGCAGGACTACTACAATCGGACTCGACGGGGCTTAGGCTATGTCACGCCGCCATCAACTCCAGAGAGTTCAGATGCAGAAGACGTGGAACATTTCCACTCGTTTGAAGCGTCGACTTGGGATTCCGATACCAGTATCGGATCAGTTTTCAGGAAAGTGCTGTCAGCTAACATGACATCAGCACAACCTCAGAAAGATGAAGGCGAAGACCAAGCGTCGGAACCCTTCGAAGAGGAACCCTGGGCTCAACGCCTAGGAGAATAATGGGAATCTCGTTTTGAGTTACGTGAACCTTCCACCGAAGACGAAGTCGAGCATATCGACCTCGGGGATGGGTCTTCTTCCAAACCCATCTTTATCAGCAAAAGCCTAGAAGGAGAAGACCGAGAATCTTTAATCCAACTGGCTAAAGAGTATATCGACGTCTTCGCCTGGAGCTACGAGGACATACCGGGACTCGATCCACAGATCGCGATGCATAGGTTGAACATCTTACCTGATGCCAAACCTATCAAACAACAACAGCGACGCTTCCGTCCAGACATCATGAATGCCATCGATCAGGAGGTAGACAAACTCTTGACCAGTGGCTTCATCCGTGAGGAACAACACCCGGATTGGGTAGCCAACGTCGTCCCTGTCACCAAGAAGAATGGGAAGATACGAGTCTGTATCGACTTCAGGGATCTCAACTCTGCTTGCCCGAAGGACGAATTCCCGCTCCCAATCACCGATGTAATGATCGCCAACACATGTGGCTTTGAACGCATGTCCTTCATGGACGGGTATTCAGGCTACAATCAAATCAAGATGTTCCCCGATGACGCAAAACACACGTCATTCAGGACTCCGAAGGGTGTCTTCTGCTACACAGTAATGCCCTTTGGCTTGAAGAACGCCGGTGCAACATACCAGCGAGCTATGAGCACCATCTTCCGTCAACATCTTCGCAAGACAGTCGAATGCTATGTTGACGACATCGCAGTCAAGAGCCGCCTCAAAGGAGATCACCTACAGGACCTGAAGACGGTCTTCAATCTCATGCGGGCGCATCAACTCAAAATGAACCCCGCTAAATCCTTCCTGGGGGTTTCTAGCGGCAAATTCTTGGGCTTCGTCATCACGACGAAAGGCATTTATGTCGATCCCGAAAAGACCAAAGCCATCCTCAACATGGACCCTCCGAAGAATCTTCGAGAACTCTGCGGCTTACAGGGACATCTGGCATACATCCGGAGGTTCATAGCAAACCTTTCCGATAAATGTCAACCCTTTACTCAGCTCATGAAGAAGGGAGTTTCTTACGTCTGGACAGAGGAGTGCCAAAAGGCTTTCGACGACATCAAGGCTTACTTGACAAGCCCGCCAGTCCTAGTGGCGCCTGTCGCCGGCAAACCATTCCTCCTCTACGTCCGTGCCATGGATCATTCCCTCGGCGCTTTGCTGGCTCAAAACAGCGACGCAGGCTATGAGCAAGCAATCTACTACCTCAGTCGAACACTCATCGGGGCTGAACACCGGTACAATCCCGTTGAAAAAGAGTGCTTGGCTTTGGTGTTTGCCATCCAGAAGACTCGTCATTACGTCTCGGGCCAGACAATTCATGTCATCTCCCGAGTCAATCCGCTCAGAGTCCTCATGACGAAGCCAGGGTCATTAAACTCCCGGCTGGCTACATGGGCGATACTGCTAACACCGTACAACATGGTGTTTGTGCCACAAAAAGCTGTCAAGGGTCAGGCCCTGGCTGACTTTTTAGCTGTACACCCCATCCCGGAGTCCTCAAAACTCTATAAAGACATCCCGGATGAGGTCGAGGAATCAAACGTCACCGAAGGAAGCTCCGTTTGGCGGATGTTCTTCGATGGCGCTTCAAGAACAGGCCCCAAAGGCCAAATCATCGTAGGAGTGGGGGTAGTCTTAGTCTCCCCCGATCAGCTGGTCATCCAGCGTGCATACTCTCTTTCGAAGCCGTGTTCCAACAATGTTGCTGAGTGCAACGCGCTCATCATGGGACTCCAGCTGGCACAACAGCTGGGGGTGGATCATCTGGAAGCCTACGGCGACTCGAAACTCATCATGAACCAGATTCGAGGGCAATACGAGGTTCGCCATGAAGATCTGATCCCTTACCATGAAGTTGCATTGAACATCATTTCAACCTTTACTGAGTTCTTCATCGAACATGTACCTCGTCTACAAAACTTGGAGGCTGACGCTCTGGCTGGCCTCGCAGCCTCATTGGCAGCGCCCCTTGGGACTCAACACTATGTCACGGTGACTGGCCGAGACATGATTTGTCCTAGAAACAACTTATGCTTGCAAGTAGCTCACGCCACGCCGACGAATACTGGTGTCAATGTCCGAGACTTGAGATTCCCGTTCATCGACTTCGCTGTCTACGGAATCCTTTCAAAGGACCCGAAGGAAGCCGTCTCAGTCAGGAGACGCTCTCTTCGATTCTACTACGATACAGCCGCCAAAACACTGTACCGACGCTCCTTCGATGGGCTTCTCCTTCGATGCCTGTCCAACGAAGAAGCGGCCGAAGCTCTTCGAGAAGCTCATGACGGAACTTGCGGAGCTCATCAACCCGGTCCTAAGTTGCAGGATCGACTGCGACGTATGGGCTACTACTGGCCAACCATGGCCGCCGACGCTGTTGAATATGCTAAAAAGTACCACGCATGCCAACTTCATGCAGACTTCATACATACACCGTCTGAACCGCTACATCCTACAGTCACCTCCTGGCCATTCGAAGCCTGGGGCATGGACATTGTAGGACCAATCACCCCTCCTTCATCAAGAGGACACCGTTTCATCCTGGCCATCACCGACTACTTCTCCAAATGGGCAGAGGCAGTCCCACTGGCAGAAGTAAAAAGCTCCAGGGTGGTCAGCTTTATCAAACACCATGTCATTTACCGTTTTGGAGTACCCAGGCGGATCATCCATGACAATGGTCCTCAGTTCATCAGCCACATTTTTAGCAGATTCTGTGACAAGAATCGCATTCAGAACGTGGCCTCAACCGCCTACAATCCGGCAGCAAATGGATTGGCCGAGGCGTTCAATAAAACTATCGTCAGGCTGCTCAAAAAGGTTGTGTTATCCAACAAACGCGACTGGGACGAGAAGCTTGGCGAATGTCTTTGGGCCTACCGCACAACGGTACGGACCCCAACAGGCAACACACCATTCTCTCTGGTCTACGGGAGCGAAGCAGTACTGCCTCTCGAGATCCAGATACCCTCACTCCGCGTAGCAATCACAAACAAACTCACAGAAGAAGACAATCAACGTCGTCGTCTGCGGGAACTGGAGGCACTTGACGAAAAGCGTCTCCTAGCTCAACAACGCATCGAACTCTACCAAGCCCGTATATCACAGGCTTTCAACAAGAAGGTCAAACATAGGACTTTCCAAGTTGGCGACCTAGTTTTAGCAGTCAGAAGGCCAATGGTGTTAACCCACAAGACACCGGGAAAGTTCGAGCCCAAGTGGGAAGGACCTTTCATCATTGAGATGGTATACTCAAACGGTGCTTACCGCCTCGCCAAATCCAATGGGGACTTGTTCATGATGCCCATCAACGACAAGTTCCTAAAGAAGTACTATTCTTGACATCCTCCAGACATGTACTTCCGCAAACAACCTCTTTCCACAAACTCAAACGCTTCCGGAACCCAGCTATTCCGTGGCATCCTTCCGTAGAAAGATAACCACGTCCACATTACCTCTGTGTTGTCTCTCTACACCCTACAAAGCGGAATCTTACACTTCGTAAGCCAACGCTATCCTTCATGTTTACCACGTCCACATTACCTCTGAGTAAACATCTCGTACAAACAACCCCTGCGTTGCCGTACATTGATCGCAGAACTTCCACGTCCATATCACCTCTGAGTTGTTCAGCGTATCCCCCAGGATCATTCCTACCACGTCCATAATACCTCTGAGTTGGAAGATTCTATCATTTGAACCTAATGATTGCCATGTCCATATTACCTCTGAGCAAACATATTGGTTCCTTAAAACTTATTATCTGTACCTAAAAACCAAGGTGCGCAAAAGATAATAGGTCCACATAAACCATCAAGTTCATCATATCAAAAATGAACATATCGCAAAAAAAAGGGTTGTGTATTTCTTTATTTTTTCTAAAAAAGAAAGTATAGAAATACGCTATTCCCCGCGCAAGAGTTGCAAAAACTCAAACCAAAAAAAAGGGAGAAGCTACAGTCCCTAAACCTCTCCAGGGTGGGCCGAGAGCTCTCTGACTCGACGTCTCAAGTCGGCAGTACGAGTTTCCACAGTTGCCAGGACTCGACGCTCGACTTCTTGACGCATTAATTCGACAGTCTCAGCAGAAGTTTCGCTCTCATGCTTCTCATCAAGCTGTCGTCGCTGCTGAGCCAAAGCCAGAGTCCGCTTAGTAAGAGTCGCTTCCTCCTGCTTGAATGCTACGTGTTCAGCCAGGACACGATCAGCTTCTAATTGGAGTTGGGCCCGTTGGTCCTCAAGACGGCACATCTGGGTATCGATCTCTGCGATGTTAGCATCCAACGCAGCCCGCGTCTCCGTCGTCTTCTTCATAGATTGAGACAACTGCTCCGCCGCAGCCTCAGTCTCAGCCACTTCACACTCCCAACTGCTCACATTGGCCTGGTGGGAAGACTCGATCTCAGCAATCAACTTCCCCTTCTCTGCATCTATCAGGACGGAGAGGTCATTTCGTTGGATGCGCTGCAGTTCCGCGAGCCGCTCGTCCAGCTCGATCACCGAAACCTCCAGAATTTCAGCCATATGGTCGTGGCCTTGGTGAACGCGGATCAGCTCGATACAGGGCATTGCCAGAGCTTTTGCTGTCGTAAAGCTCCCGTTGGCATCCATCACTGCAGATACACCCCTCTGCAGCATTTTGTACACTCCCTCAACGAGGAATTTCACATACTCGTCGGCATCCGCCAGTACCTGCGGCGTCATAACAGGAGTTGGAGGAGCTACTACAGTTTGCGGACTAGTGGAAGATTCGCCAACCTCAACTTGCGAGGTCTGAACCTCGGCATCAACAGGCTCTTCATCGACAGGGGCCAGACTGCTAGCCTGAGGAGCTGAAGGAACAGAATGAGCCGCCACGGGCGTCGAAATTGTACCCTAAGTAGAAGGAGCAACAGAGGGTTCCACACCCTTACCCTTCTCAAGCCCGGAGGAACCACCGACGTCAACGACCACCTCTTCTACCCCCAACGTCCTATCAGCATCAAGTGCCTCCCCCGGCAGAACGGGGAGATCAACAATCATCTCCTGGCCGGCCCCGGAAGACAAGACCGGCAGAAGGGTCTCATCCTTCTCAAGTCCCTCTACAGGGACAGAATCTGTCGCTACCGCCTGATCGGTAGCCATCTCAACTTCTACGGTTGGAGCCGGGGTAGGACTTGGCAGTGATACAGCCGACCTCCCCTCATCATGACAAGGAGGGGAACCAACCCTCTCCTCTGTCCCAGCTACCTCTGTTGCCACCGCAACAGATTCCTGCAGCTCTGGAGCGATGTCATCGGAAGACGACGAATTCCATTCCTCTTCACCACCAGGAAGCTGCGTACTTGCTAAACCTTCGGTATTTGAAGCCTCCGCTGTGGCCTTCGTTATCTCGGAAGCTGCTGCACCCTTAGTTTCCCTTTCGACGTAATTCGGGGATACCGGAACCTCCATGACGACAGTATCCTCCGGATCTTCCTCCATGGGAGACATAATAATTGACGGGATACGCACTCCAGACGAGCCCGCCATCTCTTCTCGCCTACTCCCACCCGACTTGGGGGTACGAGGTTTTCTTTTTAGCGGTTCCTACAAAAGAAGATGAAGCCTCGTAAATAGTAGAACCAAAATCAGATTATGTGGGAAGTCCTTACCTCTTCGGACGTTGAATCCGATGACACCGTCGGTGACGACGCCTTCTTCTGCTTCTTCGGCACAGGGGATTCAGCCCCTGCATCTCCAAATCGTTTCGATCGATCGCCCGAGGGTTCTGCTTGAGATGCGGAAGGGGCACTCCGTTGACCCACCCCTGACGGACGATGTGATCGGGCCTTCACTGGCATGTCCCCGGTCGCTGCTAACTGGGTGCCTGCGATAAGACTGGTCTCCCGGTCATATCCGGAGGGCGGGGCAGCCATAACACAGTAAAATTTGGCGGCCGAGTAAAGAATGGGTGGCCGCGGATCTGGGACAGGCAACGTAAAACGAGCCCCGGTACACCCGGTATTATAGTAATGCTAAGCTCGTGCACCATCCAGCAAACTTCCAACATACCCCAGGGTAATACTGGGGTTATCCAACATCATCTGGGCATAACCAAATTGCCGCACAAAGCGGCTCGGCAAATACGGTTCCAGGTATCACTGATTCCTGTTCCGGTACACCAGATGGGATGGCCGGATACTTTACAACCAGCGGAATCCCCATTGAGGCAGAGTGGTGGTACCTTCGCCCAAGTCCCTTAAATCTTCGTTGGCCTCAAAACCCAAGTAGATTGGACCAACTTTGGTAATCTCCCAACCCTGAAGACGGGATAAAACCTTTCTACAAACAGGGACACCAGTATGCGACCAGCTCCTCCGATGGAAACGACGAAGGAGTGCATCTCCAGCCTTACAGTCTTCTTCCGAGCCTGGGCTCATCACACTGGGATGATACAAAATTAACCATCCCATCAAATAGTGAAACGGCAGTTCGGCACGTGGGAAGTTATTGTTTCTGCCTCTGTCATGAATCACATTTCCAGCAAACTCTCGCAAACCTCGCTGCAAGTTACATACCATTGCGGAGAGAAGAGCCAAACGCCGGCCGAAGACCAACTTTACGGCTGGCAGGATTAAATTCCGGGTCACCCTCTCTACGGCACCGGATCCGCCCGCGAACACGCAATCCCGGAGCCATATCATCAGGTAGGCCGCCAACACCGCCTTGGATGACATCCGATAAGCAAGATGCCAGAAGCAGCTGTAGGAGCGTACATCCGACTGCTGGTCTTCATTCCCTCGAGGATTCTTCTCTCCTAACCTGCTCATTTCGGATAGCACTTCGTCACGAGAGAGCGCCGGCGGAGTAGAAAACTGCGAAGGATCCTCTTTGTCTTGTTTAAAGACGTAGTCTCTCCAAGCGGTCACATGGGGCTACGTCCCGCGTTTATCCCTTCTCTGTATATAGTAATGATGACTCGCCACTTCCTTGAAAACGGCCGTCATCTCTTCAGCCCTGTCCCCCAGGACCTGAAGCTCTTCGTTGGTTGGAAAGTACTCTTTATAGGGTTCCGACCCCCAAGGGAGTTTTGACACCTCATACATCTCATGAAGTGCGAGCCCTAATTCCCCCACCGGAGTAAAAAAGGTCCCGGTATGGATATCAAACATCTCCAGGAGTGCGAGGAACATGTGCCTATTAAGCTCAGTCCGAAACCACGATAAGATCCAGAGTGTCAGTCTATCCCATTTGGAGACGTAATGGCACCAGCCCTCCACCCGAAACTCTCCTTTCGGGTACGAGCATTCCATCAAAAACATACGATGTGTAAAAGTTGAAGCACTATAAGCAAACGTATCAATGGGTATATTACTGTAGAGGCTCCCAGGACGTAGAGTCCGCCAGGTGTAAGAAGATCTAGACCGTACAACGGTCAAAGCATCCCTTTGGTCGGAGGTAGAATCAATTTGGATGACGCCAGTCACCGCTCCCCCCTGAGAAGGGGTAAGATCCCAAGACATCCTCCTCTTGGAAACAAGGCGACAGAAGGACGTCAAAGGCCATTAACGTTCAAGTTGCTTAACAGTTATATGCACTCCATTCGCTGCAAAGAACCAGTCCTCCTTGACCTTCAACACTGTCGCCTCAGTAGAAGTGAGGCGGTCTCCGAATAGGAACTCAGGCTTCAAGAAGGTCACTCTATCAGATGTGGAAGATTTTAAAACACCACGCTCCATCATCCGTTTGAGGAACCCATACTGTTGTTCACGGATTTGGGTCATTCTCTCGGGAGGCTGATCCAGCATAAGAGCATCTTGAGCGGGGTTTATCACTTCCTCGTCATGCTCTACTCCCATCTGGTTGAAGGCAGCCTCCAAGAACACTTCATTCAAAGGTGGGATTGCCATTGACACTAGCAAAGATCAGAAAATGTTAGAAGCAACAAGAGAGCACATAATGTCTGAAAGAGGAGCCTCAGCGCATCATCAGGGTTTGAACCCATGCGCGTCAGCAGTATAGCCTCGGCGCATCATCAGGGTTTGAACCCATGCGCGTCAGCAGTGGAGCCTCGGCGCATCATCAGGGTTTAAACCCATGCGCGTCGGCGAGCAAAGACCGTGGCACATCATCAAAGACTCAAGGTCTATGTGCGTTGGGGTACGGAAAAAGAGACTCACCAACCACCTTCGACCGAACTTCGACAGGCCGGCGGGGAACGTCAGCCGTCATAACCTTCATAGGTTCCTTTGCTTTTTCCTTCCCCTTGCCAGCACCGCGAGGAGTCTTGGGAGCCATTCTCTCAAAGAAGAAAGAGTTAGGGTTTTTGAAGAAGAACTCTAAAGAAGGCGAAGGCACAGAGAAGAAGAACTCTCTCTCTCTCCAACCCTCATCTATTTATAGGGCTTGGTCGTACGCGTGAACCGATGACGTGTGATCTCAGCCGTCGCCTCGGGTTCTGTGAAAGGATAACAACAAGTAAAACCAAAAGATCATCATTAATCTTTTTTTGGTTACCGAGGCATCATCATCATTAACTGAGAAGGGCATGCGCCCGAACAGGCATGCGCCCAACAATCATGCGCCCTGACCGCCATGCTTCTTGTTCAAAGTATTCCAAAACTTATTCAAAAGTTTTAAAAACTTTGAAGGGGGTCTTGTAGAAGCATAGAATTTCACAACCAGAAAGCCCATGCACCAGAAACTACATGCGCCAGAGCTCAGGCAAACACTTTACAGCAAAGTCGATGAATATAGACATTGGAAAGAGGACTTTTTATTCATATACAAAAAGTCTATTACATGTCTAGAAGAGGTTGTACAAAGGAGAATTTCTACAAAGGGAAGATCCTAAGTCTACAGCCAGCGGCTACCATGCGCCTCCAGATAGGCACAGCAGTCACTATGCACCGCCAGTCAGGCACAGCAGATACCATGCGCCTCCAACCAGGCACATCCCACCATCTCTTCAGCAGCTCAGTTATGTGCATAGCTCAGTTATGTGCATCCCTTTAGCAGCCCAGTTATGTGCCGCTCTTTCAGTCAGGCTCACCTGATAAGTGCTTCGCCGAGCAAAGCATTTAACCCTCTGGCTGGAACCAAGAAAGAGAAGAGCACCGCAAAATCTGTGGCCAGGGGAGGCTTCGAAAGAGCCTCCAAAGTCCAAGGAAGACCGTGATCGAAATCGCGGCTAAAGGAACAGCTTTCAACACAACCAAAGTGGACAATCCCTACTTTGAAGGAAGAAAGAGCCTAGCACCGCAATTCCGATCTGCAGCTCTTCCAGAATAACGGAGACGAGGCCCGAACATCCCTATCTTTGGATGCAACAGGCACCTTCCGCCTGCCTCGAAAGCCCTCGACTCCGTCTTTTGGATGTAACAGTCACCTTCAAGTGTATCGAAGACAACACAGCGGCTCATCTTCACCCTCGGGAGCACTTCGTCGACAGAATGCACCCGCATATCCAAGTTCATATTGGAAGTACGTGAGGAAATGAGAAGCAAATCTTCTCTCCATGCCACTATTTATAGGCCGGGCAGATCAAACCCACGTGCCAAGTGGACGGCTCTCCGAATTCCGTGCAATGAATTTACATTAAATGGATGAACCGGACGCCTCGAATTCAGCCAAACGGCTATTTATAGCACTCGAAGAGCGAGACAGTCGCATCATTAAAGGACATGTTGGATGTGCCAGCCAGACAGCGCATCACACAGACGCGCCCTTCAGCATCCGACGCATCACACAGACGCGCCCTACAGTACCCGGCGCATCACAGAGGATGCGCCCCCATGCATCCCCATACCGAGTGGGACGCCAACCAATGTGCCCACTCAGCTGTCCATCGAACGTTACAAACATTAAATGCTGAACTGACAGAGTTGGCAGCACGCTTCCCAAAGTTTGAATAGTTGACAGCTTTTTCAGAAAACGAAGCGTCGGCAACGTCAGCATCATCATGACTTTATTCCGACGGCTACTGCCACGTGGCCACTCAACCATCAGCATGCGCCTCTACGGCCATGCGTCCAAATCAGCATGCGTCTCTACGGCCATGCGTCCAAATCAGCATGCGCCTCAAAAGCCATGCGCCCCAGACTGCTCTCTGATCCCGAAAGACAGAAGGAAAGTCGCCTGCATGCGCCTCAAAAGCCATGCGCCCCAAATGGTTTGTAACTCCTAAAGGTTACGAGCCGCAGCCTCCTCCTGCGTCCAATCCAAGGCGCAGTTCACCAGATTACTCCTCTCCACCAAATTCGAGATCTTCGAGCCATGAGTCGACGACACGTCTCCTTTGACTCAACTCGTCCAAGATTTTAGCAACAGAAAGATCTTCTCCTCTGCTACGTGCCGACTCACAACAGCAGTATAAAGAGTTCTCCCCTTCGATCAGGACGCGTCATCCATGCGCCTCCACCAGCAACCTCCACGTGGCGTCCCCACACCGGCGCATCCTACATGCACGCATGAGCAGCCAGCCTGCAGAACTATAAATAGAGGGATCATTCCTTCTCACACACACACAGAATCCAGAACGAGCATACATACCACCAGAGAGGCAGATACAGACACTCAACGTCTTCCTCCTCTCAGCAAGCTCCAGCACCCAGAGCAACCCAAGCCTTCAGAGAACCGATAACCGCCGTCAGCCGGTCAACGGAGTCAACGCATTACCACTTGCTCTATTGGCACTAAGGACCCAGCCTAAACAAAAGTGTTCACCTAGGACTACATCTAAGTCCTATATTGTAACACTGTTCTGTTTGTATTAAAGTTTTCAATCAAACAATTTTAATGGCAAACATATATATATACTCCTATCAAATTAAACCCTAAAATTTCTTCCACTTCCTCCTCTCTCCTCCATCCTCCTTCCTCTCCTTGGCGTGCATGCCAGCCTTGCCGGAGCGACAGCATCTCCGCCTTCCGATCGTCACGGCGACAACAACAACAATAAAACAACAGATTCCCACTTTAAGGTATCCCACTTCTCCGATCGATTTCTCTGTCAATTCTACTCCGATTTTCGATTCATAAATTCGTGTAGAAATCCCACATCACCCTCTTCGAGATTCCCCATGTGGATTTCGATGTGGCCATCCAACTTGCTCGGAAAATTGAGACAAAGTTAAAAAAAAACCACTTTTCTGAAATATTAAAAACTGTTGGAAAATACCAACTTGTCGACCAATTTTTGTTCTGTACATTAAAATTTTATAGAAACTAATTAAAAAAATTAAAGACAACATAAGCGAGATTGTAACGCACCTTCTGGATTCACTTTTCATCTAGTGTGTAAAAAGTTACACGTTGTTAAAGTTTCACGAAAAATTATAAATTCTATTTTCAAAAAGTAGAAAAACACCCGATACGGCGTGCGCCCCGACAAACCGGGCGACGTGGTCGCACACTATATACATCGAAAGGTGCGTATGGATGTTGTCGACGTGTGAGAACTGACGGAACCCGATTTTGTTGTATGTGCGCGACGAAATCAGTACGTATCCGTCGAGATACCCCGTATCGACCCTTTGTAAATTAAGTCACAACTTTGTGCACACTCATCATATCGCGATAAAACTTACACCATTGGACTCAAAATATTTTTCTGGTCCTGTGGGCCAAGTTTGGTCCGATTCTGAGACCGTTGATCGGGACGCTATTTTGGCGGGCCCACAATCCTACTCAACGGACGATTTTGTGCACAGCCCACCGAAATCTAAAATTGGACATACCATTGGGTTCGCCTCATCAAAATAAATCTATAGACATGTAGTTTGGCGACTTTAGAGACCGTAGGTTCTGGCGCACATTTAGGTGTAAAGCGGGTCCATCGACGGATATCGTTTTGCCCCTATATTACGAATTTGCCCCTGTTCCAGAATTTAAATTTTGGACAGGCATTTCCTAGACATATCTTATATTCCAAACTCGTTCGTGATGTTTGTTGCAGCATCCGGAGTCATCTGCAGGATTTGGCTTTTCTTCCTTCATTTATTTGTCTGTTCGAGCTACTAGATTATTCTCTTTTGCACATAACCTCAGGCAAGATACATTGCCATTATACTGTTTATATTTAGTTTGAATTTTATTACATATTACTGTTCATTTATTTCCAGTTCTTACCGTTCTTGATTTACTGTCTGCTCAGTGATATTAGATATCTTTGTTATTATCCTTTGATTGCATGTGGACTTAGAGTTAAGAGACTACCGTTTGTAGTGTATTGCATATACCTTGACACAGTTGTACCACGAGGATGTGTGAGATGAGTATCATGTAGAGGTTCTTGCGTGTGGACTGATCCCCCATGCGCATGCGTTAGGGCTAATTGCTAATAGAGGCATGTTAGGAGACTTAGCAGTTAGTAGAGGTATATGAGTCATGGATGTGACTCTGTTAGGTATTGGGTGGGAAGAACAGTTCCTTAACGTATGGGCCAAGTATGCACTTCCCTATTGCCGGTTATCTCCGCGGGAGATACGGTCCTGGATCCTGATACCTGATTTACTGCTGGCCTCTGACATTCGATGAATGTTATGCTTTGAGGTCCCTGGTATCCTGATGGGACCATACCTGAGATTACTGCTACTGAGCCAGAGTGCCCATGCATTGAAGATTTGTTCTTATTGCATAAACACATTAGAATGGTCAGGTAACCCTCGTCAAATGTCATATCACCCTGTCCCATTAGTAGCTTGGGACAATGTCTCATTGCGGCATAGTGTGCTACCCCTTGTCCTTGTTTGGTTGTAAGAATAGTCCACTGTTTTGATGATAAGATATTGGATCTTGTTACAAGTGGGACTATTTAATTTACTTGTGATTTATGACATAGTATATATATTCAGTTATGTGGCATGTTCTTTATGTATCTTGTTACGTCCCTCTGAGGACCTGGTTATCTTTCCAGGCATGTGCGCTTCTGTGATATTGAAGGTGTTCCAGCCGAGGTCGCGATCTTCTCTATTCATTCGAAGATGACGTGTCTTGGGTCTTCCTTTGCTACTCCCGCCAATTCATTTCAGTTTCATGTATATTTTTTCTTACTTGTTGGTAGTAGATTTGTCTTCGCCCAACGTATTGTACAAAGACTTATTACAGTTGATTATATGGTATCTTTATTCTTCATTTGTGGATGAGATTAGATTACTCTTGGTTTACTGTATTTTACAGCTTATGTATACATACGAGTTTCCATATATTGGAGTATACTTCGTATGTATGTAGCTGGCGTGGATACGTACCTAGTCCTAAGTATTTTGGGACTGGGGCCTCGATACGTACCTAGTCCTAAGTATTTGGAAATTAAAAGAGTAATCCAGCTCGATAATATCTCTTAGAACACCGTAATAGTCAAATTCTGGATCGGTGTCATAGACTGAACCCCTTACACAAACTCCAGAATTCTTTATGGAATTAGCCTCCTCATGGACAAATGAGTGATTGATAGGCTCATCAGTAGTCCTAAATTTGAAGCCATTGATTGTATATCCATCCCAATATTTTGCCCTCTTGCTTGGTCCGATAGCTAGTGCTCGAAGTCTTTCGTCGGTCAATTGTGTGCCAGGACGAAAAACCTAAAACATCACGTATCATAACGTCACTAGGACAAAAGCCCTTTCGTCGGTCAATCAAATTAAGAATAGTTAAATGATACTAATCCTTACATAGTTATGGAACCATGACGAAAATTTTCTGTCAACCTCTTTAGTAAGATTATCATCATCAATATTAGGTCTCTCCATTTTTATCTCAGCTCTAAAAATACTATGATAAAAACGAGAAAAGTTAGTAAATTTTTACAAGTATATCGCAAAATTGGAGTATAACATAGCAAAATTATGTCTCTTACTTCTCTATATCTTCCATCTCCTCTATACCACTATTCAGGCAGATATACCGATGAGCGGATTCAAACTCATCGTCCTCCAACCACCGTAACTTATAAGCACTTGTAGGCTCTTGCCACCAGCATTGAAGATAGTGTAGATTGTACGATTTGGTTCATCGACCTCACCTTCATCATTTTTTGGTACTCTATTCCAGTTTGTTCTGACATGAGTATCGAAGTAGATTGAGCAGAAGTTTGAGACCTCCTTAATAATATATGCTTCGTATATCGAAGCTTCTACATGGGCCTTATTGCCCACCTTCTTCTTCAGGTGATGTAGATATCTATAAATAATATATTCAATATTAGATCTGTTTGAATAAAATAATCATTAGTACTAGATAATTAAATAATTTATACCTGATCTCAAATGGATATATCCAACGATAATAGATGGGAGCACCGATACGTGCTTCGTATGCAAGATGAATCGGCAAATGTTCCATACTATCAAAAAAGCCGGAAGGAAATACCTTTTCTAACTTGCACAATGTTAATACAATCTTCTCCTCAAGTTCAAACATATGTTGCACCATCAACTTACTTGAACACAAGTCTCTAAAGAAAATAGATAACTCGGCCGGTGGACCCCATACTTGAGAAGGCAGCATCTCTCTCAGAGCGATTGGAAGTAAATGCTCCATGAACACGTGGCAATCATGACTCTTTATCCCTACCAGCTTGCGTTCATTGAGATCGACACATCTTGCCAGATTCGACACGTAACCGTCAGGGAATCTCAAGTTTCTAATCTAATTGCATATTATCAATTTATCATCCCTACTCAGTGTAAATGGTGCTGAGGGCTTGACCCAGTTAACATTGGATCTTTGTGTTAGATGCAACTCAGGACGCCTACAAATAATTTTCAAGTCCTTTCTTGCTTTGGGATTGTTTTTCGTTTTTTTTTTATATCCATCACCGTATTGAAGATGTTGTCAAATACATTTTTCTAAATATTCATGACATCAAGATTGTGTCTTATGAGATTGTCCTTCCAATAAGGTAAGTCCCAAAAGATACTCCGCTTCGTCCAATTATGGTTATGTCCGAATCCTTCTAGGTGATGGCCCAAACTCGGATCTTCTTTTACAGTTGGCAAATCCTCTACCTCCGCCCAAACGATATCTCCAGTCAATCTCAACGGAGGATAAGTTAGTTCCTGTTTACTAGCTCTAAAGGCGTCCCTGTTCCTTCTCCATGGATGCGACATAGGGAGGAACTGACGATGGCAATAAAAAAAGCTTTTCCTCCATTCTGAAGGCGAAATGTCTTACTCTTTTCCATACATATCGGACAAGACATAATACCATGAGTACTCCACCTAGATAACATTTCGTATGCTGGAAAATCATTAATGGTCCACATCAATATTGCTCTCATCTGAAAGTTCTGCTCCATCGATATATCATACGTCTGAACGCCGAACTGTCACAATTATTTCAACTCGTCCACCAATGTAAAATCCCTATTTTTTAATTATTATTTTTAATTATTTTATTAGATGTAAAAATAAAATTTATGCAATTTATGATTTTTTTAATTATTAGAAATGACCATGCTGGAGGAAGCTTAGCCATGGTGAAGACCGAACTAGAAAAACCAGGCCAAATTGCGATTTAACCTCCACCGATAAATTAATTATTTATTAATTTAATTTTTTGCCTTTTAAGTGATCCGGTTTGACCAATTCAGCCCGAACTGGGCCCGGACCGAACCCAAGCCCAAGTAGGCATGTGGTGTGACCAAATGTGGCCATGTAGGCATATTTTATATATGTAAAAATATTCTCCAAATTATTTTAGTATTTTATGTACAATTTCTAATTATTTAATTATTTGTACAATTATTGGTATTTTTATTATTATAATAATATTTTATAAAATGGTACATTTTTGGACCCGAATAAGGGTGTGAGGTACAGTCCACCCATTGGAGAAATTTTTATTATTTTATTAATATTAAAGTTATTTTGTGAATATTTAATAAATATGTTTATTGAGATGTTATTATTATCTTGAGTTGATTGAATTTATATATATATAGATATGTTTAAATATATTAAATATTTGGATTAGATAACATTTAAATTGTTATTTGGATTTTTGTATATATTTACGGTGTATATGTATGGATATATACATATGCATATATAGATATAGATATATATATATATATATATATATATATATATATATATATATATATATATATATATATATATATATATATATTAAAGATTTTCAAAAAGAAAAAAAAAGAAAAGAAATAAAAAAATAAAATAAAAGGCAATGTATGGTCGGCCCCACCTTGTGGGAACCGACCACACAAGTTAAAAGAATAAGCAGTAGCTGCTGCAACATAAGAGGTGCCCCCCCCCTTTACAAGCAATAGCTTGTTGGCCGACCCCTTAATTACAATAGCCTATTTAAGGCAAATTCCTCCATCTTCCTTCTTTCTATATATATACTCCTATCAAATTAAACCCTAAAATTTCTTCCACTTCCTCCTCTCTCCTCTATCCTCCTCCCTCTCCTCGGCGTACGTGTCAGCCTTGTCGGAGCGACAGCATCTCCGCCTCCCGATCGTTACGGCGACAACAACAACAATAAAACAACAGATTCCCACTTTAAGGTTTCCCACTTCTCCGATCGATTTCTCTGTCAATTCTACTCTGATTTTCGATTCGTAAATTCATGTAGAAAGCCCACATGACCCTCTTCGAGATCCCCCATGTGGATTTCGATGTGGCCATCCAACTTGCTCAAAAAATTGAGACGAAGTAGGAGAAAAACCACTTTTCTGAAATATTAAAAACTGTTGGAAAATACCAACTAGTCGGCCAATTTTCGTTCTGTACATTAAAATTTTGTAGAAACTAATTGAAGAAAATCAAAGACAACATAACCGAGATTGTAATGCACCTTCTGGATTCACTTTTCATCTAGTGTGTAAAAAGTTACACGTTGTTAAAGTTTTACGAAAAATTATAAATTCTGTTTTCAAAAAGTAGAAAAAACACCCGATATGGCGTGCGTCCCGACAAACGGGCGACGTGGTCGTGCACTATATGCATCGAAAGGCGTGTATGGATGTTGTCGACGTGTGAGAACTGACGGAACCCAATTTTGTTGCATGTGCGCGACGAAATCAGTGCGTATCCGTCGAGATACCCCGTATCGACCCTTTGCAAATTAAGTCACAACTTTGTGCACACTCATCATATCGTGATGAAACTTGCGCCATTGGACTCGAAATATTTTTCTAGTCCTGTGAGCCAAGTTTGGTCCGATTCTGAGACCGTTGATCAGGACGCTATTTTGGCGGGCCCACAATCCCACTCAATGGACGATTTTGTGCACAGCCCACCGGAATCCAAAATTGGACATACCGTTGGGTTCATCTCATCAAAACAAATCCGTAGATATATAGTTTGACGACTTTAGAGACCGTAGGCTCTGGCACGTATTTCGGTACAAAGCAGGTCCATCGGCGGACATCATTTTGACCCAAAATTATGAATTTGCTCCTGTTCCAAAATTTAACTTTTGGACAGGCATTTTCTAGGCATATCTTATATTCCAAACTTGTTCGTGATGTTTGTTGCAGCATCCGGAGTCATCTGCAGGATTTGGCTTTTCTTGCTTCGTTTATTTGTCTGTTCGAGCTACTGGATTATTCTCTTTTGCACATAACCTCAGGCAAGATACCTTGCCATTATACTGTTTATATTCAGTTTGAATTTTATTGCATATCACTGTTCATTTATTTCTAGTTCTTATCGTTTTTGATTTACTGTCTGCTCAGTGATATTAGATATACTTTGTTATTATCCTTTGATTGCATGTGGACTTAGAGTTAAGAGACTATCGTTTGTAGTGTATTGCATATACCTTGACACAGTTGTATCACGAGGATGTGTAAGATGAGTATCATGTAGAGGTTCTTGCGTGTGGGCTGATCCCCCATGCGCATGCGTTAGGGCTAACTGCTAATAGAGGCATGTTAGGAGACTTAGCAGTTAGTAGAGGTATATGAGTCATGGATGTGACTCTGTTAGACATTGGATGGGAAGAATAGTTCCTTAACATATGGGCCAAGTATGCACTTCCCTATTGCCGGTTATCTCCGCGGGAGATACGATCCTGGATCCTGATACCTGATTTACTGCTGGCCTCTGACATTCGATTATGCTTTGAGGTCCCTGGTGTCCTGATGGGACCATACCTGAGATTACTGCTACTGAGCCAGAGTGCCCATACATTGAAGGTTTGTTCTTATTGCATAATTTTTATATTATTATTCTTTTCATCGTGGATGAGATTTAGTTTGTCTTGGATTACTACATTTTACAGCTTACGTATATTTATTATACGGCTGGCATGTCTACGTTCCTAGTCCTACGTATTTTGGGACTGGGGCGTTACATATTTTTGTGGTGGCCCATGCAGGTCAAGATAAATTGTTTGGTTACTTTACCGTACCAAGCAAGCCTGCAAATAGGATTAGAAGTCTAGGATCTCATCCACATACTTGACCTCTTTCCTTGATTCTATATTCGAACTACCGTTCGACTCATCAATTGCATCTTGCTTGATTCCTCCTATCATTATTCTTATCTTCCGTTCGTGCTTGTTAGAGAGTGACCCTACTAGTTGAATGTCCCAAAACACCCTTAGCTTAATTCTTTTAAGTTGGGTAGAATACCCCACGACCCGGCACACCCTTGACCATTAAGGAGAATACAAATAGGATTATCTAGACCATAGAGACTAGAATAATTTAACCCATTTGGTCAAACAAGTCTTGGTCAATAAAACCGTAGAATGATGGTATAAGAATAAACAAGACTTAGATCCTTATGACTCTTAGACTATTCATATTTGTTTTTATTTCATCTACTATCGTGCGTATGTTCTATTATCTAGACTAATGATGCTAATGTAGCCTAGTTTTCGCAAGCTTATTCCTTAATCGAGCTTGCCCAAGACATATGTTATTTGGGTCGCTCCCACTAACATATTGTCTAATCAGAGCCGGTGCATGATGGTCTGATCAACCGAGTGCACTTTGGTTCGCCTTTTCAACCCACGTGGATGGGATATAGTTAAACTTACCCCTTGGAATCCCATCAACGACTGCCTTGACGATTCTTTTGAAATCTATACGACCGCCTTTGAACCACGTATTCGTAATTGATAATATCGTTTTTTTTAAAACTCCTTATTGCTTTCGCCGTCACCTATTTTAGAAGGACGAAGGCACTTGTACTAGAACTTCCTCTAGCCTTCCTATCGATTATGACCATTCTCACTCAACGTTGCTATATCTTCATCCTAAACTCCTCGTCCTCTTTCTCGGCCCAATACTTACTATCATGACCTCTAATCGCTCAACTTAGAAGTAAACCTAATTCGCTCTCTTAAATCATGCCCACAACCTACTCTCAAAACCTATCTTTTTGGTCTCTCATTTTGATACCATATTACTCCTTCCATGTTATCATGACTAACTTTAACCCTAATCATTTTTCCTCTGACTTTAGTTAGCCATATCCATGATTTATTTTCGTCATTATTTAAAATCGCGATTATCTAATACATGTTTGCATTGAACGTCGTTTCTTTGCCTCGTCCAGTGACTTGATCGTATTCATTACCGATACCCCCCTCGTGTCTTCTCACCCCCTACAAATTCTTAATTTCGAGGACGAAATTCTTTTAAGTTGGGTAGGATGTAAAACCCCTAAATTTCTACTTTTTTTTTATATATTAAATTTTGGTACTGATTTAAAATTTTATTATTGTACATCGCGTAGTCGTATTGTACGTTGTGCGCGAAATTTCGTTTTTCGTAATTGCTCGACGAGTGTGAATATGTACGAGAGTACATATTTTTAGTAAAACATTTTTTATTTTTTATTTCTATACAGATAATAATTATTTGTATTTTACTTAAGGTTTATTTTATGCAAATATTCCTTGCATATGAGATACATTAATTTAAATTTATATATAATTCTATTTTCGAAATTTATTAATATTAATATTTTATTATTCAAAAAGATATTTAAAAATATTTATTATTTTCGAAATTATTATTATTGGTATTTTTGGAAAATATATTTGAAAATTTTTGTGGCCATTTTAAATCTCGATTTAATTTTATTTAAATAGTATAAGGTAAATAGTTTGCTACGAGGTACGTTGCACGAATTCCGTCCAAACTTTAATTTAATTATTTATCATAAAAAGGCTAATTTACTTTATAAATATAAGTAGTATTTCGAAAAACTTTATTTTCATAAATATTCTAATTGCATTGAGGTACATGAAAATTTAATTCATGTCTATATATTTGATTTTCGAAATTATTTATTTATTTAATTCATGCATATATTTGATTTTCGAAATTATTATTTATTTAATTCATGTATATATATTTGATTTTTAAAATTATTTATTTTTATTTTATTATTATCCATAAAAAGGTATTTTGAAACTTGATTGATTAATGTTTAATTGTCATGATATTTTAAATTTAAAATTTTGATTTGTTGATTTAATTTAAATAGCCCTTATTTAAAAGATTGGATTATCTAGATTCGAACTAGATTTGGATTTAATTGTTTTAAATTAAATAAGCGGTATTATCTAATGGGAGGATTTAAACATCCCAATCCTTATCCTAATGGGAATTTCCACATCCTATAAATAGGCTGGTACTCCTCCATAAATTTTGCACATCCACAAATTTTTCCACAATCCAACATGCCGTGCATCGTGTCTGTGTTCAAAATCTTATTCCACTTCTACAGTCATCCAATTCGTGTCCGACACACCGGACACGGTCAACCCATCCTCTCCGTGTCCAAAGACACGTTACAATCTCAACTCGACCACCACGGCCACCCAGCAACAACACCTTCCCAAACCCCGCCATCACCTTCAATCCGATTCCAGCCAACTAGCAATCACCATCGGCAGCCCAACGCCGGCACCACTCCTCACCAACCCCTGTCCTCCCGAAATCATCTCTGCGCCACGCACCACCACCATGTCATCGTCACCAATATGCCCATCCCCGTCTTTACCGACCAACCCACGCCGCCGCAACCGCCTCCTCCCATCCCCCTCGACTTCCTGGCCAGAGCTCACCCCGCCTGAACCCTAGTCCTACCACCATCGTCATCACCCAAAACCCAAAACTATAAACCACTCACCTCCGCCACCATCGAGTGCCGAAGCTGCCGTGTACAGTGCGCCGAGATTCCACAGTGGTCACCGGCGTACAAGAATCCCGCCTGCTTGCCGAGTCTCGCGCTGCCGTGGTGTCCGACCGGCCACCTCTCCGCAGTCTGCCACGGGACCACGCCTCGAGCGTTCCCTTCCTCCACCTCCACCGGAGCACAGTCGCGCTGCTCCACCTCGTCTCTCCGCGAGCGGCGCGCTGCCGACTCCGCGACCCTCGTCGCGTCGCCACAGATCCGTCGCCGATGCCTTCCCGAAATCTTCCTCCGCCTGCGCTGAGCCGCGCCACCCAGCGAGCTCCGCCTCGCCTCGCCGCACCTGTCCCCGATCTCCGCCTCCGTCCGGCGATTCGCTCTTCTTACCGTCCGGTAGCCCTCCGCTCCTCATCGAAGATCCCGCGCCGCCGACTCAAGCCTGCCAGCGCCCCGCCAGACGCGACCGAAGCCGTCACCACCTCCCATGGCCGGAGATCCGCCGCCGGCCACGAAGCCGGAGCCCCTCTGGTAAGAAACCCTTTTTTTCCACTCCCGCTCGCCTACTCTCTCTCTCTCTTACTGTGAAAGAAAAATGAGCAGTATCGATTAGGAGTTGTATTTATTATTATTATTATTTATCATTATTATTATCATTACTAAAAGTATTATTATTATTTTTGTCTTATTTAAAGACTTTTGATGTTTTTAGTATTATTGCTATGATTTAATATATAGGGTATTATAATATTTTGTCATAATTGATATTAGTAGTAATTTTTGGTAATTTTATAAAATAAGTATAGGAATATAATTGTGAAAAATATTATTACCAGTTAATTCATATATAGCTCTTTGAATTATAAATTCACTATCTTGCAAAATTTAGTTATAGTCTAAATTTATTTTAACAAATAAATATATAAGTAAGTTATGATTGCAGCCATAAAAATAATTTCTCCGAATTTTCGTGCATATATTTTGATGAGGTTCAAAACTAGTATAAACTATTTTCAAGTATATTTTTCACTAATAAAATATAGTTTTCAATGATAGTTTTCCAAAATTGTATATATATATATATATATATATATATATATATATATATATATATATATATATATTAATGATTCATTACTTCGATTATCCTTCTGCCCACGACTCCTATTACTTCGCCAATCTTCGACTTCCTTATGTCAAACCTAACTAAGTTGACCGTTTCGGACTCACTAGAACCGTTCATGCCATCATCAGAGGCTCCCTTGCATAGTTGTTGCACCGAAGTCGCAGTTCATGCCAGCTTGATCATTGCAGCACACTAGGCGTCCTACCAGGCAAGACACCTTGCCTTCACTGTTTAATTTCTTGCTCAATATCATGCATGTTTTAATTGTTGTCCTTTCAAAACCATATGTAGTTACAAATTATTATATTTTAGTTATCTTTATGCATTTGGCCTAGAGTTAAGGGACCACCTTTGTTTGTGCCGCATTCATGGGCCGACACTTGTGTACCACGAAGTCACATGTCTCATATAGATTTGGACTTGCGTACCGACCGTACATCGGTGCGTACAGGACGAGCATTAGGATATAACTGCTAATATAGTTGTCTAGAAGACTTAGCGGTTATTAGAAATATAGTGATGTAGATTCAGCACGAGTAGTGCATGGGGAGGGTGAAGACAGTTATTAGGCGCAGGGGCTATCGCACCTTTACTTTCGTCTAGCTGCCATTTGTGACTCAGCCGAGAGCTAGTGTGCCGTGTACTTATTTACTTTTCTCTAGATGCCACTAGTGCCTCGGTTGAAACACAAATGTGCCGTGCATTTACCTTCGTCTAGCTGTCGTTAGTGACTCACCCAAGAGCTAGTGGCCGTGCATTTTCTTTTCTCTAGACGCCCCTTAGTTCTCACTCGAGTGCTAATGGGCCGTGCATTTACTTTTCTCTAGACGCCACTAGTGCCTTGGTTGAAACGCTAACGTGCCATGTTTCTAGTCTCGGGAGCCCTTGTGTGGAACGTTGTCTTCAAATTGCATTTTTATATAGAATGGTTAAGAACCTTTATCTGTTTACTCATATATAATTTTCTGTTGAGCTAACTTTATTCAGTTTATGGCATGATATTATGTGTCTTGTTACGTCCCTCTGAGGACCTGGTTATCTCGCCAGGTGTGTGCTCTTATCTTTCGCAGGTGTTCTAGTTCTAGCCGTGGTCATCGCTATTTCTTCGAGGATGATTGCGCTTGGGTCGTCTTCGCTTCGCTCGCCAAATTCATTTCATTTTCCATGTATTTTCCTTACTTGTTGGTAGTGGATTTGTCTCCGCCCAACGATTGTATCATAAATATTCAAGTTGATTTTTATATTATTATTCTTTTCATTGTGGATGAGATTTAGTTTGTCTTGGATTACTACATTTTACAGCTTACGTATATTTATTATACGGCTGGCATGTCTATGTTCCTAGTCCTACGTATTTTGGGACTGTGGCATTATATATATATATATATATATATATATATATATTTTTTTTTTTTTATATATATATATATATATATATTTTTATATATATATATATATATATATATATATATATATATATATATATATATATATACACACCATAAATATATATAAAAATCAAAATAGCAATTTAAATGTTATCTAATCTAAATATTTAATATATTTAAACATATCTATATATATATAAATTCAATCAACTTAAGATAATAATAACATCTCAATAAACATATTTATTAAATGTTCACAAAATAACTTTAATATTAATAAAATAATAAAAATTTCTCCGATGGGTGGACTGTACCACACACCCTTATTTGGGTCCAAAAAATGTACCATTTTGTAAAATATTATTATAATAATAAAAATACCAATAATTGTACAAATAATTAAATAATTAGAAATTGTACATGAAATTCTAAAATAATTTAGAGAATATTTTTACGTACATAAAATATGCCTATATGGCCACATTTGGTCACACCACATGCCTACTTGGGCTTGGGTTCGGTCCGGACCGGGCCCAGTTCGGGCTGAATTGGTCAAACCGGGTCACTTAAAAGGAAAAAATTAAATTAATAAATAATTAATTTATCGGTGGAGGTTAAATCGCAATTTGGCCTAGTTTTCCTAGTTCGATCTTCACCATGGCTAAGCTTCCCCCAGCATGGCTAGTACACTAGTCAAAGCACACTGCTACATCTTCCATGCCAAAATTTGTGGTCGCCTTTTGCTCCAAAACTCAACAATGGCTAAGGTCATTTCTAAAAATTAAAAAAATCATAAATTGCATAAAGTTTATTTTTAAGTCTAATAAAATAATTAAAAATAATAATTAAAATAATCAGAATTTTATATCCTACCCAACTTACAAGAATTTTATCTTCAAAATTTAGGATTAATAGGACAGAGGGTTGAGGGATAGAAAGAGTTCGTCAATACCAAAATACAATTAAACTTGGGTGGAGGCGATAAAATGGCGTTCAACACCACCATGCAATAGAAAATTGTGGAGTCGATATATACAAAAATATATCATGGTTATGGAATTGAATAAGGATCGCTAGTGAAGATAGCAAAATTTTGATAATCAAATTTTGGAGAGTAAGGAATTGAGTAGGCCAAAGAGAATAAATTAGACCTTTAGGAGATGTGATTCCTTAAGGGAGAACTGGATACTAATCGTCTTGGTCGAGGGTTTGATTAAGTGATGGTTAGAATCACTCTCGTGCGTTCAAGAATGATTAGAAGGACACGATAATAATTCTAGGGTTGAAGCAAGGAGAGTAGTTAAAGGCGTGGATATAGACACATGAGTTGGTCGGTGGCTATCTACATTTGAGTATAAATAGCTGATAGGGCAACCAAAGATGATACCTTGAGTCTATCTAGCAAGTACAGTGCCTGGTCTTTCTAATATAAGTAAAGTAAAAAATAATAAAGAGTTCAAGGACGATGCTATCTGGTACGAATACGTAGTTCATAGGCGACGGAAATAATTCAAATGAGAGTTGTCAATGCTGTCGCGGATGAGACTCTAAGGCAGGTTTAACTATGTCTCCATTCACGTAGAATAATTCATAAAAAGCGAACCAAAGTACAATAGGTTGATCAGACCATCATGCACCGATTCTGATTAGACAATATGTTAGTGGATGCACCCAATAAAATATGTCATGATCAAGCTTGATAACGAAATAAGCTTGCAAAACTGAAGCTACATTAGCAGCATGAGATAGTCAAAATATGAGCAAGGGAGGTACTGATGAAGGAAATTGTAAATAGTCCAAAATCTTTTTAAAATCAAGTCGTGCCCGAAGTGTGAGCCTATACAGTTGTCCTAGTTTTTCCTCATTTATCGCTTGGTCGCCTATATAAGTTTAGGGTCCTCTGTATTTCTAGTCTGAGTAAACTCATCAACATGATTCATAAGGATAAAGGTTTTGTTAGGCTGTGAGGTATTCTACCCAACTTACAAGAGTTCAATCAATAGTGTGATGGGACAATGGGTCACGCAATCAAGGTAAGCACAAAGTTAGGCATTTAATAAATGAAGTAGAACACAATCAACTATAAGGTTGAAAGAAATGAGTCAACGTTGGACCTCTAATTCAAGTCTGAAAGTAGCTGGTGTCATGGTAGAGGTTATAGCTTAGCCATTTGACTGGTAAGTCATATCAAGAAAATAGGGTACAAGGAGACGTGTTTTAGTGGGACATGATATATCTACATTAAGGTGGGCTCGTCTAAGTTTAACATATGAAGTTTGTTGGAAGGAAAAGTCTAGTGTTGTGCTCCAAATATTCAAGTCACGGTAAGGGATGCCAAAATATCCAAAATAGAAAGTGGGAGTTCATGAGGTGAATAGTAATGCTCTAAAATAAAGGAGATCAAGTTAAAGCATGCAATTAATTAAAAATCCAGCAAAATAATTTAGGATCACAGTTCTAGAGAGAAGATAGCCTCTTAAATGAATACAGTCAATGAACAATTAAATCATTATTCAAATTGCAACTGGGTTAGAAGGTTACCATAAAAGATCGAGATTCGAAGGAAAATCGAGTAAGTAAAGATTGGGATACAATATAGTTTGGTAGATGACTAGCAACGCTTGTGTATATACTACTATCATGGTCATAAGTGACATGGCATTTAGTATGGAATACTTCCAATTTTATTAGGGCTATCTTGGTGGCCTGATATTAAAATTGAAAACTCGAGTTTCCTCCAAAAAGTTCCTTAATAAATTTCTCTAAAATGAACTATCCAAATTTCGTATTCACTCCAAGCCGTCAAATTTAATCATGACCAAATCCAATCCCTTTCCAAGTAAACTTCTATCACGTTACTACTAACCTTTCCAAAATTTAACATTTCCACCCCAACTTTTAAACTCAAGAAACTCATGAATAAAAAAAAATTTATATCACTTCATAACTTTAAAACTCCAAAAATTTCTCTAATAACCCTCAAGATAAACTTTTAACATATCACGAATAATCTAAAATTTACAGCTCAATATTTTAACGCACTCATCACATAACTTCTATTTCTAAGTCATTCAAACAAAATCACAACTTTTTAAATGGTAAATTCCTTTATTCAATCAAAATAACTTTTCACCACATCTTTAGTAACTTTTGCCAAAGATTGTAATATTAGCAATCTAACTTTAAACTCAATATTCAAATGATCTTATCAGTCATCAAAAAAAATTCCCAAAATTTCCAATCAATCTCGAATAAACCTTTATTGTGTCACAAATCAAATCTATATATTTTCCTTCTTCTATCATTAATCCAAATCTTAAACTCAAAATTTTAAATAGGAGTTATCAATCGTAATTCATACAAAAGTTTAAAGTAGATCCTCAATTTGACTATATATCCTTCAAAATATTTTTAACCAAAATTCTTAATAGCCTTACTCCAAACTTAAAATTCAAAATTTTACGAACTTATTAATTGCGAACCATACAACCCAATTTAAAACCAAGCTTTATCAACCGCCCTCATAATCTTACAACAGCATTTAAATTTCAAAAAAAAATTTCAACTAACTTTATATCTATTCAAGGATGTATAGCTATAATCCAATAAATCACAAATATCAAATCTTGAAAATCAATCAATTTCTTAAACCAAGTATGAAATTTTATAAATCCTCTGGTATTTACTATTTAGAAATCTCAAGGTTAAAACTTTCCGTGGTAATATCCTACTTTATCAATTACTAATCATTAAATCACACTAAAAAGCCTTTTTAACTCAATTAGAGTCTTGAATGTATTCCAATGGCCAATATAACCATTCTAGCCATGTGTTTGACCTATGAGCATATACTAGTGTAGTCATCTTCCTAGTTGACACTAAGCACGAAAATAAGAATCAACGGTAGAAAGGAATCAAGCAAGATGTAATTCAAGGAAGTCGAACGAGAGTTCAGAATTTGAAGCCAAGGAAAGAGGTCAAGCTGTATGGATGAGATTCCTAGATTCTAATTCTATGTTACAGGCTCACATCGGTACAATTACGTAACCGAAGTGACAAACTCGACCTGCATAGGCCACCACAAAAACATGTAACGCCCCAGTCCCAAAATACTTAGGACTAGGTACGTATCCAGGCCAGCTACATACACACGAAGTATGCTCCAATATATGGAAACTCGTATGTATACATAAGCTATAAAATACAGTAAACCAAGAGTAATCTAATCTCATCCATAAATAAAGAATAAAGCTATCATATAATCAACTGTAATAAGTCTTTGTACAATACGTTGGGCGGAGACAAATCCACTACCAACAAGTAAGGAAAAATATACATGAAACTGAAATGAATTGGCGGAAGTAGCAAAGGAAGACCCAAGACACGTCATCTTCGAATGAATAGAGAAGATCGTGACCTCGGCTAGAAAACCTGCAATATCACAGAAGCATACATGCCTGGAGAGATAACCAGGTCCTCAGAGGGACGTAACAAGATACATAAAGAACATGCCATATAACAAAATATATATACTATGTCATAAATCACAAGTAAAGTAAATAGTCCCACTCGTAACAAGATCCAATATCTCATCATCGAAACAGTGGACTATCCTTACAACCAAACAAGGACAAGGGGTAGCATACTATGCCGCGATGAGACATTATCCCAAGCTACAAATGGGACGGGGTGATATAATATTTGACGAGGGTTACCTGACCATTCTAATGTGTTTATACAATAAGAACAAACCTTCAACGCATGGGCACTCTGGCTCAGTAGCAGTAATCTCAGGTATGGTCCCATCAGGATACCAGGGATCTCAAAGCATAACATTCATTGAATGTCAGAGGCCAGCAGTAAATCAGGTATCAGGATCCAGGACCGTATCTTCCTCGGAGATAACCGACAATAGGGAAGTGCATACTTGGCCCATATGTTAAGGAACTGTTCTTTCTACCCAATGCCTAACAGAGTCACATCCATGACTCATATACCTCTACTAACTGCTAAGTCTCCTAACATATCTCTATTAGCAGTTAGCCCTAATACATGCGCATCGGGGATCAGCCCACACACAAGAACCTCTACATGATACTCATCTCACACATCTTCATGGTACAACTGTGTCAAGGTATATACAATACACTACAAATGGTAGTCTCTTAACTCTAAGTTCACATGCAATCAAAGGATATTAACAAAGTATATCTAATATCACTGAGCAGACAGTAAATCAAGAACGGTAAGAACTGGAAATAAATGAACAGTGATATTTAATAAAATTCAAACTGAATATAAATAGTATAATGGCAATGTATCTTGCCTGAGGTTATGTGCAAAAGAGAATAATCTAGTAGCTCGAACAGACAAATAAACGAAGCAAGAAAAGCCAAATCCTGCAGATGACTCCGGATGCTGCAACAAACATCACGAACAAGTTTGGAATATAAGATATGCCTAGGAAATGCCTGTCCAAAATTTAAATTCTGGAACAGGAGCAAATTCGTAATTTAGGGGCAAAACGATATCCGCCGATGGACCCACTTTACACCGAAATACGCGCTAGAACCTACGGTCTCTAAAGTCGCCAAACTACATGTCTACTGATTTATTTTGATGAGACGAACCCAACGGTATGTCCAATTTTAGATTCCGGTGGGCTATGCACAAAATCGCCCGTTGAGTGGGATTGTGGGCCCGCCAAAATAGCGTCTCGATCAACGGTCTCAGAATCGGACCAAACTTGGCTCACAGGACCAAAAAAAAATTTCGAGTCCAATGGCGCAAGTTTCATCGCGATATGATGAGTGTGCACAAAGTTGTGACTTAATTTGCAAAGGGTCGATACGGGGTATCTCGACGGATACGCACTGATTTCGTCGCGCACATGCAACAAAATCAGATTCCGTCAGTTCTCACACGTCGACAACATCCATACGCGCCTTTCGATGTATATAGTGTGCGACCACGTCGCCCGGTTTGTCGGGGCGCACGTCGTATCGGGTGTTTTTCTACCTTTTGAAAACATAATTTATAATTTTTCGTAAAACTTTGACAACGTGTAACTTTTTGCACACTAGATGAAAAGTGAATCCAGAAGGTGCGTTACAATCTCGGTTATGTTGTCTTTAATTTTCTTCAATTAGTTTCTACAAATTTTAAAGTATAGAACAAAAATTGGCCGACAAGTTGGTATTTTTCAACAGTTTTTAATATTTCAGAAAAGTGGTTTTTCTCCAACTTTGTCTCAATTTTTCGAGCAAGTTGGATGGCCACATCAAAATCCACATGGAGATCTCGAAGAGGGTCATGTGGGCTTTCTACAGAATTTACGGATCGAAAATCGGAGTAGAATTGACAGAGAAATCGATCGAAGAAGTGGGATACCTTAAAGTGGGAATCTGTTGTTTTATTGTTGTTGTCGCCGTGACGATCGGGAGACGGAGATGCTGTCGCTCCGGCATGGCTGGCACGCACGCCGAGGAGAGGGAGGAGGATGGAGGAGAGAGGAGGAAGTGGAAGAAATTTTAGGGTTTAATTTGATAGGAGTATATATATAGAAAGAAGGAAGATGGAGGAATTTGCCTTAAATAGGCTATTGTAATTAAGGGGTCGGCCAACAAGCTATTGCTTACAAAGGGGGGGGGGGCGACTCTTATGTTGCAGCAGCTGCTGCTTATTCTTTTAACTTGTGTGGTCGGTTCCCATAAGGTGGGGCCGACCACACATTGCCTTTTATTTTATTTTATTTATTTCTTTTCTTTTTCAAAATCTTTAATATATATATATATATATATATATATATATATATATATATATATATATATATATATATATATATATATATATATATATATATATATATCCATACATATACACCATAAATATATATAAAAATCCAAATAACAATTTAAATGTTATCTAATCCAAATATTTAATATATTTAAACATATCTATATATATATAAATTCAATCAACTCAAGATAATAATAACATCTCAATAAACATATTTATTAAATGTTCACAAAATAACTTTAATATTAACAAAATAATAAAAATTTCTCCAATGGGTGGACTGTACCACATACCCTTATTCGGGTCCAAAAAATGTACCATTTTATAAAATATTATTGTAATAATATTATTGGTATAAATAATTAAATAATTAGAAATTGTACATGAAATTCTAAAATAATTTAGAGAATATTTTTACGTACATAAAATATGCCTACATGGCCACATTTGGTCACACCACATGCCTACTTGGGCTTGGGTTCGGTCCGGGCCGGGCCCAGTTCGGGCTGAATTGGTCAAACCGGGTCACTTAAAAGGCAAAAATTAAATTAATAAATAATTAATTTATCGGTGGAGGTTAAATCGCAATTTGGCCTGGTTTTTCTAGTTCGGTCTTCACCATGGCTAAGCTTCCCCCAGCATGGCTAGTACACTAGTCAAAGAACACTGTTACATCTTCCATGCCAAAATTTGTGGTCGTCTTTTGCTCCAAAGCTCAACAATGGCTAAGGTCATTTCTAATAATTAAAAAAATCATAAATTACATAAAGTTTTTTTTTACGTTTAATAAAATAATTAAAAATAATAATTAAAAAATAGGAATTTTACATTGGTGGACGAGTTGAAATAATTGTGACAGTTCGGCGTTCAGACGTATGATATATCGATGGAGCAGAACTTTCAGATGAGAGCGATATTGATGTGGACCATTAATAATTTTCCAGCATACGAAATGTTATCTGGGTGGAGTACTCATGGTATTATTTCTTGTCCGATATGTATGGAAAAGAGTAAGGCATTTCGCCTTCAGAATGGACGAAAAGCTTTTTTTATTGCCATCGTCAGTTCCTCCCTATGTCGCATCCATGGAGAAGGAACAGGGACGTCTTTAGAGCTGGTAAACAGGAACTAACTTCTCCCTCGTTGAGATTGACTGGAGATATCGTTTGGGTGGAGGTAGAGGATTTGCCAACTGTAAAAGAAGATCCGAGTTTGGGCCATCACCTAGAAGGATTCGGACATAACCATAATTGGACGAAGCAGAGTATCTTTTGGGACTTACTTTATTGGAAGGACAATCTCATAAGACACAATCTTGATGTCATGAATATTTAGAAAAATGTATTTGACAACATCTTCAATACGGTGATGGATATCAAGGAAAAAATAAAAAACAATCCCAAAGCAAGAAAGGACTTGAAAATTATTTGTAGGCGTCCTGAGTTGCATCTAACACGAAGATCCATTGGTAACTGGGTCAAGCCCTCAGCACCATTTATACTGAGTAGGGATGATAAATTGATAATATGCAATTAGATTAGAAACTTGAGATTCCCTGACAGTTACGTGTCGAATATGGCAAGATGTGTCGATCTCAATGAACGCAAGCTGGTAGGGATAAAGAGTCATGATTGCCACGTGTTCATGGAGCATTTACTTCCAATCGCTCTGAGAGAGATGCTGCCTTCTCAAGTATGGGGTCCACCGGCCGAGTTATCTATTTTCTTTAGAGACTTGTGTTCAAGTAAGTTGACGGTACAACATATGTTTGAACTTGAGGAGAAGATTGTATTGACATTGTGCAAGTTAGAAAAGGTATTTTCTTTCGGCTTTTTTGATAGTATGGAACATTTACCGATTCATCTTGCATACGAAGCACGTATCGGTGCTCCCATCCATTATCGTTGGATGTATCCATTTGAGAGGTATAAATTATTTAATTATCTAGTACTAATAATTATTTTATTCAAATAGATCTAATATTGAATATATTATTTATAGATATCTATATCACCTGAAGAAGAAGGTGGACAATAAGGCTCATATAGAAGCTTCGATATGCGAAGCATATATTATTGAGGAGGTCTCAAACTTCTGCTCAATCTACTTCGATACTCATGTCAGAACAAACTGGAATAGAGCACCAAAAAATGATGAAGGTGAGGTCGATGAACCAAATCGTAGAATCTACACTATCTTCAATGTTGGTGGCAAGCCTACAAGTGCTTATAAGTTATGGTGGTTGGAGGACGATGAGTTTGAATCCGCTCATCGGTATATCTGCCTGAATAGTCGTATAGAGGAGATGGAAGATATAGAGAAGTAAGAGACATAATTTTGCTATGTTATACTCCAATTTTGCGATATACTTGTAAAAATTTACTAACTTTTCTCATTTTTATCATAGTATTTTTGAGCTGAGATAAAAATGGAGAGACCTAACATTGATGATGATGATGATCTTACTAAAAAGGTTGACAGAAAATTTTTGTCATGGTTCCATAACTATGTAAGGATTAGTATCATTTAACTATTCTTAATTCGATTGACCGACGAAAGGGCTTTTGTCCTAGTGACGTTATGATACGTGATGTTTTAGGTTTTTCGTTCTAGCAAAGAATTGACCGACGAAAGACTTCGAGCACTAGCTATCGGACCAAGCAAGGGGGCAAAATATTGGGATGGATATACCATCAATGGCTTCAAATTTAGGACTACTGATAAGCCTATTAATCACTCATTTGTCCATAAGAAGGCTAATTCCATAAAGAATTCTGGAGTTTGTGTAAGGGGTTCAGTCTATGACATCGATCCAAAATTTGACTATTACGGTGTTCTAAGAGATTGTCGAGCTGGATTACTCTTTTAATATCCAAATTGTGTTATTCAAATATGATTGGTTCGACACAATACTCAAGCAAGGACGGAGAATTGACAAATAATTTGGATTTATTGATATAAAAGACGGAAAAAGATATATAGGTTTTGAACTGTTTGTGTTGGCTAGTCAAACGGTCCAAGTGTACTACACGAATTATCCTAGTCGACGACGCACGACTCATGATTGGTGGACTATATGCAAAACTAAAGTAAAATATATATATTATATTGGAGATCAAGCATACTAGGAGGATAAGGTAGTCATGCCTCAACCAACATATATGAGTTTAGCCGGCATTGATGACATGGAGGTTGACGTTACTTTAGAGGATGATATAGTTGACGAAGAGCTTGACATAGAGGACTTACCCCATGTAGATGAGGAGTCTGAAATGGACGTATCGGTTGAGGATGAAGAATTTGAAGATGAAGGTGAAAGTGGAAGTAATAGTGAAAATGAAGAAGATGAAGAAGAAGAAGATTCGGATTATGAAAAGGATTAGTACGTATTACCTATTAGATTTGCATTGATTATTTGTATCAACACACCTTTATTTAATTTCTTTTAGATTTGCATTGATTATTTATATCATCACATCATTTTTTTATTTCTTTCAGATTTACATATGGCGTGACGAGGCCGTACACGTCGACTTCGAGGATCTCGATCGACCCGTCCTCCTACTCATGCTCCTCCTAGTACTCCAGCTGCAGATCGCAGAGGAGTTAGCGAGGATGATTTGGTTGATGAGGAGGATGGTTTATCTCCGTCGTTCACTCGTTCTTCAGTCGGCGGAGCCAGCCCTGATATTTCTTCAGCATCTACTCCTACCGGTGCTGGTGCCCCATCTTCTACGCCAGAAACTATACCTGTTGCTCCTACTGTGACGAACCCATATCCTGGCCTTTTGGTCGACCGTGGAGTGTACATACGTCGACCAGGATTTACAGACCCTCCTACTCTGCCAGAGCGGCCAACCAATATCACTCGTACCGAGCTGTGGGCCGATGGAATGACGTAAGTATACTATTGTAAGTAGACACATTTATTCATACTATATTTATTATCTAATCGTATATTGTTTTGTTTATTCCAGGTTCTTTTCGGTCCAGGCTGGTAGAGATTTAGGGGAGTTGATGTGTCGACAATTCCATGGTTCCTATCTAAACTTCGGGAACATCCCAGTTGATAGACGATTCATTTGGCTCAAGATGCTTGAGGTATGTCTAAATAATATCGTCTTTGTTTACAACATTTCTTAAATATTTGCTCATTAATTTTTATTTGTCATTATTTGCAGATGTCGTATTGGTGGCCAGCGTATAGAGATCAAACGATCCGGAAGTGCTACAAGTCCGTCGCCAGCAAGAGGTTGAGGGATATGGTAAATGACCAGAAGGGGTTATTTACACTAAGTAGTGATCGACGCAAGGAGTGGTTGAAGGAGGAATTCTGGAAGGAGATGAAGAAGAAGATGGACACTCCGACCTATAAGGCCAAGTATGAGAAGGCAAAGGCTGCCCGTGCTAAGGGTGGTCACCACACGGGTGGATTGTAATGCTTGTTGTTCGTATTACGTATTTTGGAAATACGTGTACGTATTCTCTTGTATTGTTCCATGTTTAGTTTTCTTGGCTTGGTTTAACTCTCGGGTTGGGTTGGCTTGGTTTGGCCGGCTGGTTGCTTGGTCCAATCATGGACCAAGGTGAACCCCCTACCTACCACAACCCATGATATTTATTTCCCCACCAACCTTCTCTCTCCTCCATAACTCTCAATTATTTCTTCTTCTTCTTCTTCCTTCCTCTCCACAACTCCCCAACCATAGGCAAGTGCAACTTGCTTCCACAAGAGAACTTCTTTTGATGGTTTCATTAGCTTCTCCTCATGATTCTAAACCACATTAGAACTTGTCATTTTCCATTTTGAGGCCTTAATTCTTGTAGATCTAGAATTTTGCTAATTTTGGATTTTTGGTGTTTTGATCTATCAAACTTGCTTGTTTTCAAGTTTTGATGGTTCCATGTTTTAGAGCATCTCATTCTATCCAATTTTGACCTTTGGAAAGTTGGATTCGGACTTATTTTGACCAAGTTATGAGCATTTGGAGTTTTGGGTTCCATCCATGGAGTCCTTGCTGTTCTTGCTGTTCTTGCCCTTTGGGGAAGACAGTGAACAGAGAGCTAGCTTTTTAGCTTATGCCGCTGAGCTGTACGCTGCTCTTTAGCGAGCGTACGCTAGCCTTCGTACGCTGCTCTTTAGCGAGCGTACGCTAGCCTTCGTACGCTGCTCTTTAGCGAGCGTACGCTAGCCTTCGTACGCTGCTCTTTAGTGAGCGTACGCTCACCTTGATACGTTGCCTGTTGGCAGCATGTCTTTTCGTACGCTAGCTTGAGCGTACGCTGACCTGTAGTTCGAACGTGCCTTTGTGTACGCTGACCCTTGCGTACGCTTCCCATTGGAAGTGTATGGAACCTTTGGTACGCTGGCCTGAGCGTATGCTTACCTGAGCGTATGGCCTTTGGCAGACTTAATCTTATATTAGCTTGTCAGTTTGTTTTATTTTCCTTATCCTGGATCTTCTATGGCCCTGTATATTAATATTTTATTAGATATTTAACGTCCATTTTATATCCTTACGCCTTTTGACCTGAACTTGATAATTCTCGAATTTACTTGATATGTTTGGAATTGATAACTGAGCCTGACACGATAGTGACCCGTAGTGGTGTACTCCTGACATGAGTAACCTGACATGACCGGTTAGTGGTTCGTCGTGGCGCACTCCTGACTCGTACACTTGACATGATGACCTGACATGTTATATCTTAATAAGCTGTTGCGACGGCTACCTGACATGACATGACCTGTATAAAAATATAGACACCGTAGGCGATTGTGCTTGTACAATAAACCAGTCCTGTCTTGCATCATGTCTAGGGAGGGAGCTCCTGAGTACCACGGTCAGGAGTACCTATTAAAATGGACTAAGGTTAATAACTAGATTAACACATTAGTCATGAAGAGATTTCCCAGCTACAGGCAATCCCGTTACCTGGGCGCGCCTGGGATCTGTAGCCTGCCGTCGAGTAGGGCACATTTCCAGCACACTGTCATGTGTTGCACCCTTCAAGCTACTTAAGGGTACATACGTTTCCTGGACGATGTACCCACCTGAATTCAACCCTAATCTTTCGACCTGGATAACTTGGATGGTCTGCAGGGCTTGTGGCTGTGGAATAATCTCACTGCATCTTGTTAGTAACTAGGACTGTGACAACCCTAGTTAGTTAAAGTATCAAGCCGTAGGTCTTGCTTGGCCGTGAAATAATTGGATGGAGCCTAACAAGTCTAGTCTTGCCCTGATCTTGTTCCAGACAGTTACATGACCAGCATGCTTGTATTTATTTTCTCGATAAATGGTGAGAAACCAAGCTCCGTTCAGACGAAGGGTTACAACCCCGGTCCTTGTTTGGTTTACGGGTTGTAACCTAGCTATCTGAATAGTTCCATTGTTATCTCGTCGTATATCTTCCTGGCATGCTTTTCTTATTTCCAGTTTTACCAGTTATTTATATTTCCTGTCTTTTATTATATTATTTATATTCCTGTGCTGATTGCTGGTTTTAGTTCTTAAGTGAAGCTCCTTTGTGGCACTTGCTCTTTCTGGGGTCTGACCCAGCTGGTTTTGTGTGGCCAGATTTCGGAGCAGCTCCAGAGGATCTAACGACTTTCCAGCCAGATGGTGGCCACTAGACGGAACCCTGGCAACGAGTGGGTTATTTTTTTGGCTCTCCCGCTCTATTGTAAAAATATTCTTTTGAGGCGTTTAGCCGACGAGCACCTGTTTAGCTCGATCGCACTTACTTACTGTCTGCCTACGGGCTGTAACATGATTAACAGATCCTAGGGTTGATCATGTATGACTAAACTCTTGCTAGTCCCGATATTTTGTAGTGACTAGCTTCATGATCAACTAAATATGTAATGTTTGGGACGCCTTACTATTGTATATTTAATGATCATACATCTTGTGACTTTTACTTACTTGCTTGTGATTGAGACACTAGGCTTGCTCATGATCTTAAGAGACTGTTGGCTTGTAGATAAACCCTCATGTATCCTAGACAGCCGTGACCGTATAGCGAGGTGGGTTGCACTTCAATATACGTAGCTGGCTATGTCTGCCCCCGCTCTCCAGTATTCTGGTTCTCGGGCGTGACATGGATCCATCCCAATTATAGAGCATTATCGACGGCTGGTGAGTATTCTTATTTGTTATTTCTTCAATTGTTAAAGTTTACTGTTTAGTTATAAATTGATGTTTAATTTTTACAGTACGAGAAGGTCGCCAAGGCAGGCGGAGATCCGAACGCCGTGGACTTTTCTAAAGTTTTCGAGCGTACCCATAAGCGAAAGAAGGATGGGAAGCTCGTAGATGATCGGGCGACCAAAGCCCATGTAAGTTTTTCGACTCCTATATCTAATTACAATTTTTCTTCGTCTTTACGTACTTAACTATATTTAGTTTACCGAAATAGTTAGTCTGAACTCTAATATGAATATTAACTCTAAATCATAACCCTAAGTAGCATTATAAATCAAAAAATAGTTTAAGAGACCTACGAGAATGTAACCATAACAATACTTACATTGAAAATAAAATACCAATATTAACTCTAAATCTATTCACCTATATAAATATAGGAGACTTATGAGACTTTAGAGAGTCGAGTCGGTGAGGAAGGGACTGCCGAGGGGGGAGCTGGGACTAGTCAGCCACCGTCGTCGGCTGTGAGGAACGACTTGTAGATACAAGCCGTAGGTAGAGGAAAAGGGGGCAGCGTGTACATTATCGGATCGTTGGCATCCCAGCCATCCGTTTATTCCAGAGCTTCTCTATCTCCACCACCTCCACCTCCACCTCCACCTCCACAGATTGACGATACTGCCTACGCCTACACCTTGCGGCAGATTACACAGATTTTGGCGGCTCTCCAGGATCATGTGGGGCAGATGAGTGGAGATCTGATCATAACATGTACGATGCCTGCCCCTGCTGCACCGGCTCCTGCTTTGACCACAACGCCTCCGCCAACGACTGCTCCTCCGACCATAGCGTCTACTACACCGGCTCCTCCTCCGACCATAGTGCCTCTTGTCGTGCCGCCGACTCTTCCAAACGTCGTTCCTGCCCAGGACGTATAGCGGATCCTCACTTTGGTCCTAGGGCAGTTATATTCATACGGATGGCCGGTTATGCCTCCGCCACCCCCTTCACCTCCACCACCATCAGTTTGAGTTTTGTTTTTTTTTGTTGTATTTGACGATAAGTTTGTATGAACTTTAGGGATTTGATCGATATTTGTGTATATGTACTATATTGTGACTGTTGGACAATATTGTGACTGTTGGACGTGAGTGTTTATGTACTATATTGTAACTGTTGGATGAGTTTATGTATGCGTGGGTTTATTTTTATATATTGGGGTTATATTTAACATGGTATAAATATTGGGTTAATGAGTTTATGTATGACATCTCTATTCACAGGTTTGAGCAAAGCTGGAACAATTTAGTGTGGTATAAATAAAATGTTTAGCAACTAACCAGCGACGGATTAGTGACGTAAATCTAAAAATTTTGCAGGCTAGCGACTGACCTGCGACAGACTAGCGACAAAAATCTGGAAAAAATGCAGGTCAGCGAAGGCTCAGCGACGGAAATATCCGTCGCTGAGCTTCTGTATGATACTAAAACCGTATCAGACGATGACCTTTTAGAAAATTTAGTATTTTGGCTCACAAAAAAATGTCGGTAATCCATCGCTAATATGTCGCTGTGATTGCCGATGTTTACATTTCGTTGCTAATCCGTCGCTATACTTGCGTCGGTATTTCCGTCGGTAATCCGTCGCTATAGCAACAGATTTCCGACGTATGTTCTATAGCGACGTTATGTTTATCGACGTCAATTATCCGTCGATAAGCCATCGGTAAACGTATTTAGCGACGTGATGGTCCGTCACTAAATACCAATATTTTAGTAGTGATAACCCGTAATGAATATATATATATATATATATATATATATATATATATATTATAACTCCTCTTCCTGGATTTTCAAAAAAAATTATTTTTTCTATTATTATTTTATTGTTATAGGTTATATTTCGTCGACGACTTTGCGCAAGATAGTTGTGATTAAATTTTGTATTTCAAAACTAGTTTAGAATTTTTGTTTGAAAGATACCATTTGGTTTTCATAAAATAAATTATTCATGAAATCCATTATTTTGTATTACAAAAGATGTTTAATTTTGGACTTTCAAAGCATTGACTTCGTAGGTAGTTTAAAGAAAATATAAATAGCTTTTATGAATAAAAAGGATTTGTTAAATATTTTTAAAATAAATTTTTGATTATTTGATAATCGATTTCTAAAAATAATTTAAATTGTTTTGATAGAGTATTATTTTAATTTAATTATGTTGATCGCTTATTTAATTGGGATTTGAATTCATACGATTTGAATGGTTTGATAATATGGAATAATATTTTAAAATTATTGTAGCAATCGTTTATAGTATTGCGAATTGATTAAATTGTATGTAAATTTTATTTAATTTATGTGAAGATCTATTTATTAGAATTTAAATTAGTTTAATAAATACTAAATATTATTTTAAAATATTATATTATCATTTATTTGAGCTAGATTTAAATTCATGCTATTTGATAATATCGAATGTTGTTTTAAATTAAAAAATTATTATCTAATAGTATATTTTGATTAAATTAAATTGTTTTAAACGTTTAATTGAATTTAAATTAAAAAAATTATCTAGTAGGGCTTTTCATCCTTATCGGACTAGGCATTTTCCTCTCCTATATTAGGAGGCCCCTTCTCCTAAAGTTTTCTCAGAACAAATATATCCTAACTAATAAATTAAACCTATTTGACTATTTGATTAATAAAAAATCCAAGTAAATATCTAAGATATTTAAATCCCATACATAAAGCAATCCTATAGCTCTATATGCCAACCGAACCCCTATAAAAGCCCAAGAAATGCTCTGTAAATAATCCTCAAATCGCTCTATGCCTTATCCTTTTAGCCAAATATTTTCTCTGTGTTTATATATAACAGAATGTATATCAAAACTGAGAATAATTGACTCCAAAGCCAAAACCTTCATGATTCTTCCCTAAAATATACCCCTGTGCTACTTCTTCCAACATCGAAACATACTCCACCACCTCCCTCCATTGCTTGGAATGTCACCTGGACGTTCCTGACAACCCCTGGGGCTTGCACTACCATCCAAGGCCAGCCTCGCTTATCCCCTTGCCTCCTTCTTGTTGACCCTTGCGCAATTCTTTGCCATCTAGATCTTGCGATCGATGTTCAGCCGCATCGTCGTGCAACCCCGTAGTGAGATCGAGCTACCTTCAATCACCGTGCGACCGCAACAGTCAAGCTGACGACCTTATATCCTCAACTCTGCTACACCTAGCCCTCCACCTCCATCTGTAGCAAGCCCTACACTAGCACTGCAATCGGACGCAGTCGACCGTGGACCAGTCCCTAGGCGCCCAGACGAGCAACTCCAACCTCTCAGTTTCCAATTCGATTCTAATGACCCTGTCCCGTGCGTCATAGTCATCGATACCCTCCAGATGTGCCGACCACTCTACTGGCCTCCTTCGACCGCGCTAGCGTCAAGCTGGCATACGCCTCCAGGACGGAGATCCTGCCGCCGTGTTGCTCAGCAGCGCACTGGCGTGGCATGATTCTTAAGTTGAAGTAATTTCAAGTAAGTATAGGTAATCGAATATTATTAAAACTATGTCTTAATTGTCCTATTTGATCTTTGAGTTATTATGTCAATATTGGACAGACTTAATAAAATATTCGATATCATATCATATTTGAGTCACGAAATCAAGGGTTTTCTGCCGCCACATGTACACTGGCGAGACATAAATTCTTGTTAGAGTGACTTCATATATACATATGATTTTCGAATATTATAGAGACACGTCCTTTTTGGCATGTGACTATTGATTTTCAAAGTTCGTAATTTCGTGAATCCTCGCTTAAATTTGATTTAATTTTTATCATTTTATTTCTTGAACCTTTCCTTCTTATCTTTCTATTTTCTAATTGTCATTGGTCTTCCTAGAAATCATTTAATCCTATTTTTGATTCCATTATAATAGATTTATAATAATACCTGGCTTATGATTCTATGATCAGGCCTACATAATTGATCGTATTAAAACAATTTTGATTTAGATCATCCTTAATGACTTTTGAATGCAACTAGACTATTTTTATTATATTTCGATCGTGTCAATTCGCATCTTTTTCTAGATTTTGATTTCATAATTGTGCCTAAATAATTTTGCTTAAATAGTCAATCGAGTTAATCGTACCAAACAAATTGGAATTTTGATTGTTCCTAAACGAATTTGAACGTGACTAAACTATTCGACTATAATCATAATTGTGCCTATACTTCAACTCAATTATTGTTAATGTTTATACTCATATTCCACTATGATCATGACTATTTTGATCATGTTCATGCTCGTGCTAACTTTTTCTAAATTCTGATCATGCTCGGATGACTTGCATGATTAACCTTGATCGTGACTGCATCTTAGTTGTATCTAAGTGATTTAACCATGTTTAGACTTTGTCTAAATTTTGATCGTTGACTATGCCTATAATTCCAACAGTAGTTAGTCGTGCCCAACGACTTTTCTTGTTTAAACTATAAATTGGGTTTATTTAAATGGATTTGGGCCAGATTTCTAGGCCTATGTATATGGACTGGGTTTGAGCCCAGTATGCTAGTTAGGAATTTTTAGTTTTGTTTGATAATTAGTTGGTAACTATTTTGATTTATATTAGTGTTAAATATTTTAGTAAAACTTTGTAATATTTTAATAATTATTTTTGCTAATTAGTACATATAGTTAGAAGTTTATGTTAGCTATTTTAATTAATTAGTTTTATTTTTAGTTATACTACTAGTTGTGTTTTATAAAATATTTAGCTAAAATTTAATATTATTTAGTTCCAGCAATTAGTTATTTGAGTGGCAATTTTACTAACTAGTAGTTAGTTATTATTTTGTTCTTAGTTTTACTCAAGGGTTTTTAATAATATTAACTATTATTTGGAAATTATGTATTGTTATTATTTTTAAAAATTATATTGTAGCAAAAATATTGTATTTGCGTTTGGCCTACATCTAGTTTAAAATTTTGAGTTTAGCCTAAAAAGGATATCAATATTTTTCAAAATATTATCTAAAAGTTATATAGTTTTCAAGTATTATATTTATTATACGAATTTTTCTCGAATCAAATCTTGACCTTGACTAGTCATACATTCCTATTTATTGTGATTCTAACTATTCCATATCGACTATAGGCTAATTGGACTATCCTGGACTCATCGGGATTATTGGTTTCACCAGCAAATGACCCCAAGCTCGTACATTTTCTGATAGTTTTCAAATTTGATAACTTTTATGATTTATGTATTTAGTAGTATTTTACATTGATTTTCTGTTTGATTCTCGACACGATGGTTACACGATGTAGTCTGTAGAAGCATGGAATTTCAGGACCAGAAATCCTATGCGCCAAACACTATATGCGCCAGGGAGCTCAGACAAAGTACTTGGAACAGCAAAGCAAAAGTATAGACATTAAAGGGAGATTTTTATTTTCATATAAAAGTCTATTACATGTCTAGAAAAGGCTGTACAAAGGAGAACTTCTACAAAAAGAAAAGACCCTAAGTCTACAGCCAGGCGCAGCAGCCACCATGCGCTCTCAGCCAGGCGCATCTTACCAAGCACTCTCAGCCAGACGCTTCTCGCCATGCGCTCTCAGCCAGGCGCATCCCTTCAACAGCTCAGTTATGTGCAGCTCAGTTAGGCGCATCCCTTCAGCGGCTCAGTTATGTGCATCCCTTCAGCGGCTCAGTTATGTGCATCCCTTCAGCAGCTCAGTTATGTGCATCATGAAGTCTCAGCTTAAGACTTTGACTTCCTGAGCAAAATGTAGGGTGAGCGATCAACCCTCTAGCTGGAGGAAGAGCCTCCAAAGACCAAGGAAGACCGCAATCGAAACCGCAGCTAAAGGAGCAGCTTTCAACACAACCAGAATGGGCAACACCCACTCTGACAAAAGAAAGAGCCTCCAAAGCTGCAGCACCGCAATTCCGATCTGCGGCTCTTCCAGCATAACGGAGACGAAGCTCGAGCATCCCGATCTTTGGAAGCAACAGGCAACTTCCGCCTGCCTCAGAAGCCCTCGACTCCGACTTTTGGATGTAACAGTCACCTTCAAGTGCATCAATGAGGACAATGCGTCGCATCTTCACCCTCGGGAGCATCTCATCAACAGAATATGCTCGAGCAAGAAAGTTCGTTTCGGGAAGACGTGAGTGAACGAGAAACAAACTCTCTCCATGCCACTATTTATAGGCCGGGCAAATCAAACCCATGCGCCAAGTGGCTGGCTCTCCGAATCCCGTGCAATGAATTTGCATTAAATGGTGATGAACCTGACGCTTCGAATTTAGCCAAGTCAAAAACGGCTATTTAAAGCACTCGAAGAACGTAACAGTCGGACCAATAAAGACGCATCATGCAAGGTGGATGCGCCGGTCAGACCGCGCATCATACAGACACGCCCCTCAGTACCATGCGCCTTCCAAGGATGCGCCCTCATGCGTCCCCATACACCTAGTAGAACGCCGATCGATGTGCCCACTCAACAGCCTATCACCTGTCAGGAACATTAAATACTGAAGTCTGACAGAGTTGGCAGCACGTCCCCCGAGGACTGAACAGTTGACAGCTTTTGCAGAAGACGAAGCGTCACCAACGTCAGCATCATCATTACTTTCCTCCGATGGTTACAGCCACGTGGTCGCCCAACCATCTCGTATGCACCTTCGCAGTCATGCGCCCAAATCTCTGCATGCGCCTCGAAAGCCATGTGCCTCAGACTTTTTCCTGATCCCTAAAGACAGAAGTAAAGTCACTATTGAAGCCACGCATGCGCCTCAAAAGCCATGCGCCCCGAATGGTTCGTGACTTCTAAAGGTTACGAGCTAAAGCCTCCTCATGCACCCAATCCTGGGTGCATCCTATCAGATTATTTCCCACCAAATCAGAGATCGTCGAGCCATGGACCTACGACACGTGTCCTTTGACTCGATTCAGCCTACGAAAGGGCACTAATCACCCAAGATCTCCGCAACAGAAAGATCTTCTCCCCTGCTACGTGCCAGGCCACAACAGCAGCATGAAGAATTCAACTCCTCAATCAAAGCGCATCATCCATGCGCCTCCCTCAGCTTCAACCACGTGGCGTCCCCACGCACAGGCGCATCCTACATATGCGCGTATGAGCAGCCAGCCTGCAGACTATAAATAGAGGGATCATTTCTTCTTCCACACACACACACAGACAGAGAGCATATATCGCACAACTACCGATATACAGAGAGGCAGATACAGACACTCAATGTCTTCTTCCTCTCCGTAAGCTCCAGCACCCAGAGCAACTCAGACCTTCAAAGAACCGAGAACCGTCGTCAGATCGTCAATGGAGTCAACACATTACCACTCGCTCCATCGGCACAAGGGACCCAGATAAACAAAAGTGTACTCCTAGGACTATGTCTAAGTCCTACATTGTAACACTGTTCTGTTTGTATTAAAATTTGCAATCAAAAGATTTTAATGGCAAACAAGCTGGCGACTCTGCTGGGGACCTCTTTCTCCTCCACCGAGAAAGCTGTGTCACAATTCGACGACGTGAAGGTGGGCTCCTCCCATAAGACGCTGGTCGTACGCCTCAATCAACAGGCGTATGAGGAGTTCATTTCTGAAGACAGTACGAGTCCTTTGAAGTGGATGCCGAAGCCGAAGAAGACTCGCCAAGTCTGGGTACGCAAGGTCGACGCCTCTGGCACCACCATTGAAGGGGATGCGCCGATCCAGTCTTCCCTTCTTGCTGACGTCCTCAGCAACCAAGATGCGCCCACCGGTGCGGCGCATCTCTCGAAGAAACGTCACATTCCCCAGCCATCTTCCTCTCAGGCGAGGAAGATGCGTCGACGGAGCAGGGGCACAGCTAATGCCCTGCGCGTCACCATCGATGCGCCACAGAAGGCCTCTGTCTTTGACAGACTCACTCGCTGTAGTGGCGAGGAGAATTTGGATTCTGAGTACTATATACCCCAGCGGACTAGTACGAAGAAGTCCAAGGCAGCACGGGCCATGCGCCCCAAACGTGCTATGCCAGCAGCCAACCAGAAGCATGCGCTCATAATCATGCGCGCTGCTGATGGAAAGCTGTATAAGGTCGACTCAGGTGCTTCTGCACCAGAAACGAGCCGACCTTCAAAGTCCTTGTCTCACTTGGGCGCATCTGTTACGTTCGTAACCAAGTCGAGCAATGCAAACCCAGTGGTCTTGAACTCCCGCGCCTCCTCTGGTTGTGCGTCTGAGGTTTGTTCAAGTTACTATAAATGTTGTTCCCCAACTACTGATCTGAGCGCCTGTTTGGTGTTGGATCAGGGGACGCAGCATTCACTCGACCACCCCGACGCTTGGCCTTGCCATGCGTATGAAGGGGGTACGAAGGTAGCACTCTCCTCCAATGATCTGCGTAGCGTGATCACTCACAAACGCCGATCAGGAGAGTCGATTGACAAGCACAATGTGCCCCTCACAGGGCACACTTTTGCTGTAGTCACCATCAACTGCTGTTGTAAGGCATCAGTTCCACCAAGATAGTCGGTGTTCCAACGGCTGCAATCATCGACACCCCTCCGACGTCGCCTCGGGAAGAAGGTGTCAATAAAGGAGGAACCAGAACTAAAGGTTACTTCATGCAATGTAATCTCCAACTCCTCGTCAGTCCGAAAGACGACTGGCAATTCCTCGTCCTCGTCCAAGAGCCAGCCGAGGAAAACCAAGACAACTGTCCTGTCCTCCGGAGTGTTCGAAGGCACTTGGGGAAGAAAGAAGATCTTGGAGGAAGCTGGGGGTAGTCAAGACCTTGTGGATCCTCCTTCTGAAGACGAAGATGTCCTCCGGAGCACAGTTGGGGTGGATCTTCATCCTGAAAACAAAGTCAGCCTCCCGGACATAGCTGGGGGTAGTCTAGCCCCTGTGGATCTGCGTCTCGAAGACGAAAAAGTCCTCCAAGACAGAACTGGGGGTAATCAGGCCCTTACGGATACTTCTTCTGAAGACGAGGGTGTCCTCCAAAACATAGCTGGGGGTGGCCAAGACGAAGCTCCGGGAGAAGCAACTCCCCTACAGGAGAGTGAGGCCGAAAGCGAAGCCTCAACTAATCCATCCGACTCCAGCCGTGTCATGACAGTCTACATGACTGGGGGTGACACCGAGTCAAATGCGCCGCCAGCAGACCTCGTCCAGCGCATGGATACTCTGGAGGGAGGACTCAAAACCCTCTCTGCCTCCATGCAAATACTGACTCAGGTAGTGTTTAAAATATGGTCCGCTTTGGCCAGGGTGCCCTCTACCAGTCTTGATCCTGGAGCCAATGGAGAATCAAGTGTACCCCTTCAACGGGTATCCTTGGATGCGGATCGCCGCGAAGCACCTCGGATGTCGGAGCCATCAAATGCTCAACTCCAGGCGGTACCACCTTTCCCGACTCCCAGCTCCACGGAAGATGTGGTCGAGATGATCAGGGACTTGCACGAGCGCTTTGAGTCCAAGAATAGACAAGAGGAGCGCCAAAAGATGGGCATCCCCCAACCTTATCTCCTCGAATGGAACAAAGTGGTTTATCCTCCTAAGTATAAACCATAAATATTGACGCCATACGATGGGAAGGACTCTCCGCGTCACTATCTGACGTACTTCCAGTCCCAAACGGGACATCTCCCGAAGGAGGAGGCATTACTCACTAGCATATTTATTGGGGCATTGAAAGGAGTGGCGTACGACTGGTACTGCAGTCTCCCCGACAATTCCATATCTTCCTTCGATGACTTGACACGTCTTTTTCTAGACCATTTCTACGACGATGGGAAGGACATGACAATGGCGTCCCTAATAGAGATACGCTAGAAGGAGAAGGAAACAGTTCGAGGATTCATCGAACGCTTCCGGCAGGCTTGCTTCAGACTGCCCCCGGGCATGCCAGAACATGCACTCCTCTCCTCCTGCAGCATGAAGATGCTGTCTGCAGTCAAACTCTGGCTCAACTCTACTCCTCCATCCGACTGGAGTTCCTTGATCATCGAAGCCGAAGCAGCAGAAAAGAAGGCGGCCAATGCTCGTCTTCTAGGAGTCAGTTTCCCTGCCTTTGAGGACAAGGGGAAACGACCTGCAGCCAGCAAGCCCAGACGAGAGACGAAGCAAAAACAGGCGTTGACTGTCAATGCCTCAAAAGGTACAGCAGTGCCTACTCAGAAGCCTCCACTTGCACCAAGGCCAAAGGAGGTTTATTCTTTCAATGATGAAGACACCCTGCAACCCTTCGAGATACTGAAGCAGGGTGACAAGATCAAGTTGCCGGACCCAAAGCGTCCCGACGAGGTTGGGAAAGTGGACAACCCGAGGTACTGTCACTACCATCGGTTTGTCGGACACCCAACTAAGGACTGCTACGTCCTCAAAAACTACATCTAGTGCATGATCAATGCGGATGTTATCTCCGTCGACTACGAGGAGAAAACGGTTTCGGCTAATGTGGTGTCACTCCAGTTTGGCACCCTACCGCCAACTACAACACAAGATGGCGTCGTCCCCATCCCGAAGGCGACAATGGAGGTGGTTAACTTACCACCTACTCGTGTCAACGCGAGTGGACTCATCCCACTCACCACATCTCAGGGAGAGGTCTTATGGGTTCACCCCGATCTCGTCTCCGAGGTTACTTAACCGGAGGTACGATCTGCCTCAAGAACAAAGACATGAAGATCAAGTCTTGCCGCATGGTCTCTTTCTCTGTGGAAGAGGCACTTCCTGTACAGACGCGTTCACAACAGAACGTCCAACCCGACGAAGCTGCCGTCGAGGTGGTGCCTCCTTGCACCGTCCCTGCTACCCAGGAAGAGGGCCCATATAAGCCCCCGGTAGCCAATCAGTAGAAGCATGTAGAGGCTCGTTTCGACAGACCTCTGTGAAAGAAGAATGCTTCGGGGCTAGCCAAGCCCCACAACTTCGACATACTGGCACAATTGGCCAGTACTCCTGCCCGCCTATCTCTGTTTGAGCTCCTTCGTCTTTCCAAAGACACTCGGGAAGCTCTCTGTGAAGCCCTGAAGGATGCTGAGTCCTTCATCAGTCAGATCAAGCAGCCTGAGGACACTCCGACTCCCTTGAAGATTCGGCTCAAGGGAAAGCCGCCTCAAACATCGTCCCCTTGTGGCAAAACTACAGGGGAAGGCACCAACTACTGAAGGTGCAGTGGAGGTACCTCTGAAGGTGCGTCTGAAAGGCAAGCCGTCGCAATCATCTGTCTCGTCCAAGCTGTCGGAGAAGGCCCACATAGCCCTCTCGGACCCCAAGATCAAAGCTGTGGTGGACTCTTCCGATCCAATCCCAGTTCTCACAGATGAAGAGTTAGGGAAATATATCTCTGCTGATGTAGATGCACCCTCTCTAGACAATGTAATCCTGCAGGATAAAATCTCGTGTTTCATCAATAATAGAGTATCTTTTAATTATTTCAGTCTTCCACATTGGAATGCCATATATACATTAGATAACGCTCTACGGTCGTTGCAAACACAAATAACGACCGTCCATCATGTAAATCGAGTAGTCCCGTCCCAAGGGGTCTGTTTTGTAGTCCCACCGCGGAATCGAGACGAAGAATCCATCATCTTCGGCAAAGTTGTGCGTCATCAAGACCTCCCGCCACTTGAGCCAGAACTAAATACCGGTATAATACAAGTCTATCGGTATACGGACATCGCAAAGTACCTCATCCAGAAGATGGGTTACGACCTAAAAAGCAACAAAGGCCTGAACTACGGCAAGGGTCGACGTCTCCCTCTCCGGCTTCCTACACCTAAAGGAAAGCCACAGGACTACTATAATCGAACTCGACGGGGGGTAGGCTACATCACGCCGCCGTCAACTCCAGAAAGTTCGGAGGCAGAAGGAGTCGAACATTCTCATTCATCCGAAGCATCAACTTGGGATTCCGATACCAGTATCGGCTCAGTCTTCAAGAGAGTGCTATCAGCCAACATGACATCCGCACAAACTCAAAAAGATGAAGGCGAAGACCAAACGCCAGAATTCTTCGAAGAAGAACCCTGGGCTCAACGCCTAGAAGAGCAGTGGGAGTCTCGTTTTGAATTATGCAAACCCCCTACCGAAGACGAAGTCGAGCAGATCGACCTTGGGGATGGGTCTTCTTCCAAACCTATCTTCATCAACAAAAGCCTAAAAGGAGAAGACCGAAAGTCTTTAATCCAGCTGGCTAAAGAATATATTGATGTCTTCGTCTAGAGCTATAAAGATATGCCGGGACTTGATCCTCAGATCGCGATGCATAGGCTCAACATCTTACCTGATGCCAAGCCTATCAAACAACAACAACGACGCTTTCGTCCTGACATCATGAACGCCATCGATCAAGAGGTGTACAAACTCTTGACCAGCGGCTTCATCCGTGAAGAACAACACCCGGATTGGATAGCCAACGTTGTCCCTGTCACCAAGAAAAATAGGAAGATACGAGTTTGTATCGACTTCAGGGATCTCAACACTGCTTGCCCGAAGGATGAATTCCCGCTTCCAATCACTGACATGATGATCGATAACACATGTGGCTTCGAACGTATGTCTTTTATGGACGGGTATTCGGGCTACAACCAGATCAAGATGTTCCCGATGATGCAAAACACACATCATTCAGGACTCCGAAGGGGGTTTTCTGTTACACAGTGATGCCCTTCGGCTTGAAGAACGCTGGTGCGACATACCAACGAGCTATGAGCACCATCTTCCGTCAGCATCTTCGCAAGACAGTTGAATGCTATGTTGATGATATTGCGGTTAAGAGCCATCTCAAAGGAGATCACCTACAAGACATGAAGACAGTCTTCGATCTCATGCGAGCGCACCAACTCAAGATGAACCCCGCTAAATCCTTCCTTGGGGTTTCTAGCAGAAAGTTCTTGGGCTTTGTCATCACGGCGAAAGGCATTCATGTCGATCCTGAGAAGACCAAAGCCATACTTGACATGGATCCTCCGAAGAACCTCCGAGAACTTCGAGGCCTGCAGGGGCGTCTGGCATACATCCGGAGGTTTATAGCAAACCTTTTCGAAAAATGTCAACCCTTTACTCAGCTCATGAAGAAGGGAGTCTTACGTCTGGACAGAGGAATGCCAAAAAGCTTTCGACAATATCAAGGCTTACTTGACGAGCCCGCCAGTCCTGGTGGCACCCGTCGTCGGCAAACCATTTCTCCTCTACGTCCGTGCCATGGATCATTCCCTCGGCGCTCTGCTGGCTCAGAACAGTGATGCGGGCTATGAGCAAGCCATCTACTATCTCAGTAGAATACTGATCGGGGCCGAACACCGGTACAACCCCGTTGAAAAGGAGTATTTGGCTTTGGTGTTCGCCATCCAGAAGACTCGCCATTATGTCTCGGGCCAGACAATACATGTCATCTCCCGAGTCAATCCACTCAGAGTTCTCTTGACGAAGCCAGGATCTTTGAACTCCCGGCTAGCTACATGGGCGTTCTTGCTAACACCATACAACATGGTGTTCGTTCCACAAAAAGCCGTTAAGGGTCAGGCTCTGGCTGACTTTTTAGCTGCGTATCCCATCCCAGAGTCCTCAAGACTTTATGAAGACATTTCGGATGAGGTCCAAGAATCAAACGTCACCGAAGAAAGCTCCGTCTGGCGGATATTTTTCGATGGCACTTCAAGAACAGGCCCCAAAGGCCAAATCATCACGAGAGTGGGGGTAGTCTTAGTCTCCCCCGATCAGCTGGTCATCCAGCGTGCTTACTCCCTTTCGAAGCCGTGCTCCAACAATGTTGCCGAGTACAATGTGCTCATTATGGGACTCCAGCTAGCACAACAGCTGGGGGTAAATCATCTGGAAGCCTACGATGACTCCAAACTCGTCGTTAACCAGATCAGAAGGCAATACAAAGTTCGCCATAAAGATCTGGTTTCCTACCATGAAGTTGCATTGAACATCATTTCAACCTTCACCAAGTTCTTCATCGAACATGTACCTCGCTTACAAAATCTGGAGGCTGGCGCTCTGGCTGGCCTCGCAGCCTCATTGGCAGCCCCCTTCGGGACTCAACACTACGTCACGGTAGCTGGTCGAGACTTGGTCTGTCCTAAAAACAATCTACACTCACAAATGGCCCATGCCATGTCAACAAGTGCTGGTGTTAATGTCCGAGACTAGAGGTTTCCGTTCATCAACTTAGCTGTCTACGAAATTCTCCCAGAGGATCCGAAAGAAGCCGTCTCAGTCAGGAGGCACTCCCTTCGATTCTATTACGATACATCTACCAAAATGCTGTACCGACGCTCCTACAATGGACTTCTCCTTCGTTGTTTGTCCAACGAAGAAGCAGCCGAAGCCCATCGAGAAGCTCACGATAGAACCTGCGGGACCCATCAACCTGGCCCTAAGTTGCAGGACCGACTGTGACACATGGGCTACTACTGGCCAACCATGGTCGCTGACACTGTCGACTATGCTAAAAAGTGCCATGCATGCAACTTTATGCCGACTTCATTCATACACCGTCAGAACCACTACATCCTATAGTCGTCTCTTGGCCCTTCGAAGCTTGGGGCATGGATATTGTAGGTTCGATCACCCCTCCTTTATCAAGGGGACACCGCTTCATCCTAGCCATCACCGACTACTTCTCCAAATGGACAGAAGCAGTTCCATTGGCGGAAGTGAAAAGCTCCAGAGTGGTCAGCTTCATCAAGCACCACGTCATCTACCGTTTTAGGGTACCTCAGAGGATTATCTACGATAACGGTCCTCAGTTCATCAGCCATGTTTTCAGCAGATTCTGTGACAAGAATCGCATTCAAAACGTGGCCTCAACCGCCTACAATCCGGCAGCAAACGGATTGGCCGAGGCATTCAACAAGACTATCGTCAGGCTACTCAAAAAGGTCGTGTCATCCAATAAACGTGACTGGAACAAAAAGCTAGGCGAATGCCTTTGGGCCTATCGCATAACGGTACGGACCCTACGGATAACACGCCATTCTTTTTGGTCTACGGGAGCGAAGCGGTACTGCCTCTCGAGATCCAGATACCCTCACTCCGTGTAGCCATCACAAATTAACTCACAAAAGGAGACAATCAACGTCGTCGTCTGTGAGAATTGGAGGCACTTGACGAAAAACGTCTCCTACCTCAACAACGCATCGAACTCTGCCAAGCCCGTATATCACAGGCTTTCAACAAGAAGGCCAAGCAGAGGACTTTTCAAGTAGGCGACCTGGTTCTAGCAGTCAGGAGGCCGATGGTGTTGACTCACAAGACACCCGAAAAGTTTGAGCCCAAGTGGGAAGGACCTTTCATCATAGAGACGGTATACTCAAATGGTGCTTACCGTCTCGCCAAACCCAATGGGGACTTGTTCAAGATGCCCATCAACGGCAAGTTCCTAAAGAAGTACTACTCTTGACATCTTTCAGACATGTACTTCCATCTCCATCCAACAAGGGAATCTGTGGACCCAATCATCGGGGCTCACACATAATTCCCTTCCACAAAAATCTTCGCCTCCGGAACCCAGCTATTCCGTGGCATTCTCCAGTAGAAGAACAACCACGTCCACATCACCTCTGAGTTATTCTCCTACGTCCTGTAAAGCAGAATCTTACGCTCCGTAAGACTACGCTACCCATCATGTTTACCACGTCCACATTACCTCTGAGTAAACATCCCATACAGACAACCCCTGCGTTGTCGTACAATGATCGCAGAACTTCTACGTCCACATTACCTCTGAGTAGTTCTGCACATCCCCCCAGAGTCATTCCTACCACGTCCATAATACCTCTGAGTAGGAATATTCTATCATTTGAATCCCATATTTGCCACGTCCACATCACCTCTGAGCAAACATGTCGGTTCTCTCGAACTTATTATCTGTACCTAAAAACCAAGGTGCGCAAAAGATAATAGGTCCACACAAATCAACAAGTTCATGACAGCAAAAATGAACACACCACAAAAACCCGGTATTCTTTATTCAAAAGTAAAGGATTACACCCCCAGCAAGAGTTGTAAATTATAAAAAAAGAAGAGACTACAATCCCTAAACATCCTTGGGGTTGGCCGAAAGCTCTTCTATCCGACGCTTCAAGTCAGCCGCCCGAGTCTCTGCAGTCGCCAGGACCCGTCGTTCGACTTCTTGACACATCGCTTCCATGGCCTCAGGAGAAGTATCATCCTCATGCTTCTCGTCCAACTATTGTCGCTGCTGAGCCAGGGTAAGAGCCCGGTGTGTGAAAGCTGCTTCCTCCTTCTTAAATGCTACATGTTCAACCTGGACACGTTCAGCATCTAATAAGAGTCGAGCCCGCTGGTCTTCAAGGCGACGAATCTGGGCATCAACTTTCGTGATACTAGCATCCAACGCAGCTCGCAACTCCACCTTCTCCTGCGTGAACTGAGACAACCTCTCCACCGCAGCTTCAGTTTCAGCCACCTCGCGTTCCCAGACACCCGCGATTGCCTGATAAGAGGACTCAGTCTCAGCGATCAACTTCTCCTTTTCTGCGTCTATCAGGACGGAGAGATCATTTCGCTGGATACACTGAAACTCAGAAAGCAGCTGGTCCAGCTCGGCCACCGAGGCCTCCAGAATCTCGACCATATGATCATGGCCCTGGTGGGAACGTATCAGATTGATGTGAGGCAGCGCCAGCATTTTTGCCGTCGTGAAGCTTCCATTGGCGTCCATCACAGCCGATACGCCTCTCTACAGCATCTTATACACCGCCTCAATAATAAACTTCACATACTCATCTGCATCCGCCAGCACCTGCGACGTCATAGCAGGAGTTGAAGGAGCTGCTCTAGTTAGCGGACCGGAAGAGGGCCCGCCAACTTCAACCTGCGAGGCTGGAACCTCGGCATCAACTGGCTCTTTCTCAACAGGGGCTTGACTACTAGCCGAGGAACCAGAAGAACAGAAGAGGCCGAGAGAGGCGTCGATATCGTACCCCAAGTAGAAGGAGCGACAGAGGGTTCTGACAAACCCTCACCCTTCTCAAGCTCGGAGGAACCACCGACGTCAGCGGCCACCTCACCCGTCCCCAACACGCTATCAGCAGGCAGTACGGGACATTCCCCCTCCGACAGAACAGCAAGATCAGCTCTTATATCCTGACTCGACTCCCCTGGAGTCAGGATCGGGGGACGAGTCTCATTTTCACCATCAAATCCCTCTACAGGGACGGAATCTGTCGCTACCTCCCGGTCGGCAGCCACCTCAGCCTTCGCTGCTGAGTCTAGGGTAGGGCTCGGCAACGCTACAGCCGACCTCCCCTCGTCATGACAAGGAGGGGAATCAACCCTCTCCTCGGTTTCAATCACGTCCGTTGCCCCTGCAACAGGCTCGTGCATCTCTGGAGGAACGTCATCTGAAGACGACGAACTCCACTCCACTTCCTCATCTGGAAGCCCTGTGTCCGCAGGACCCTCAACGTCTAAAGCCCCCATGGCAGCTTGCACCATCCCGGAAATTGCTGTAACCTCAGTGCCTCTTCCGACATAGTCTGGATATACTAAAATCTCTGCAGGAACAACATCTTCAGGATTCTCCTCTACTGGAGACATTACCATCGGAGGAATGCGCTCATCAGAAGAGCTTGCCACCTCTTTCGATTTACTGATGCCCGGTTTCAGAACACGGGTTTTCTTCTTCGATGATCCCTACAAAAAGAAAAGCATAAATTACCAAAATGACAAGATGAGCCAGATTGTGGAGGACTCTTTACCTCAGCAGGGACTGATTGCATTGACGCAGCCATTGGAGTCGTCACTTTCCTCGGCCTTTTTGGTACAGACGAACCAGCTTTCGCGTAAGCCCGCCTCTTTCCAGCAGGAGGATCTCGCACTGATGCTACAGCAGCAGCCCGATATCCCGCCAACTCTGGTGGACGATATGACCGAGCCGCCACCAACATATTCGTCGTAGCCTCTAGCTGAGTTCCAATGATGAAACTGGTCTTCCTATCATAATCAGGAGGCACTGTATTCATGGTGCAATACAGCTTAACGGCCGAATACAGGATCTGTGGCCGAGGGTTGCGAACTGGCGTAGTGAAACGAACACCAGTGCACCCGGCATTGTAATATTACCAACCCCGGGCTCTATCCAACAAACTCCCAATAAACCCCAGACTGTTACTGGGATTCCGTAACATTAGCTGGGTGTAGCCAAACTGGCGAGCAAACCAGCTCGGCAAATATGGCTCCAGATAGCAATTATTTGGTTGTGGTAGACCAAATGAGAAGGCCGGATACTTTACAACCAACGAAACCCCTATTTCGGCAGAGTGATTGCATCCTCACCAGAGTCGTCCAAATCTTGGTCAGCCTCGAAGTCTTTGAAGATGGGACTGACCTTAACGATCTCCCATCCCTGATGATAAGACAAGACTCTCCTGTAGACGGGGACGCCAGTGTACAACCACATCCTTTTGTAGAAGCGGCGGATAAAAGGCATCACCGTCAACGTGATCCTCTTCTGGGCCTGGACTCATCACGTTCGGATGATGTAGAATCAACCATCCCATCAGATAATGGAATGGTAGCTCGGCCCGGGGAAAGTTGTCGTTCCTACCTCTTCCATAGATCACATCCTCAGCAAAGGTCCTCAAGCCCCGCAACAGGTTATACACCATCGCGGGGAGGAGAGCCAAAGGGCGACCAAAAGCCAATTTCACGGCTGACAAAATGAGGTTCCGGTGTACCCTCTCCACAGAACCAGATCCGTCCACGAACACACAATCCCGGAGCCATATCATCAAGTATGCAGTCAATACTGCCCTAGATGACATCCAGTGCACACAGTGCCAGAAGAAGCTATACGCGTTCTCGCCATTCTCATTTGAACGGGGGGCCCTCTCGTCTAGTCGGCACATTTCAGAAGTTACTTTCGCAGGTTTCAGCCCTTGCGGAGTCGTAAACCGGACCTTCGAGGAGTCCGCCAAATCTGCTTGAAGACGTAATCCCTCCAAGCAGTCACATGAGGCTGAGTCTTGCCTTTGTCCCTCCATTGCATCAGATAATGATGGCTCGCTACCTCCTTGAAAATATCCATCATCTCTGGGTCTTTCTTTTCCAGAACAAGGATCTCTTCGTTTGACGAGAAATATTCCTCGTACGGTTCCGAGCCCCAGGGAAGCCTGGACACCTTGTACATCTCATGGAGAGCTAATCCCAACTCCCCTACTGGAGTAAAGAAAGTGCCAGTCTGGGCATTGAACATTTCCAAGAGCGCAAGGAACATATGCTTCTTGAGATCCACGCCAGCTTGTGTGGCACGGATAGCGGCCGTCAGCCCAATCTCTTTAAGCTCAGCCTTGAACTTCGACAACACCCAAAGGGTCAACTCGTCCCACTTAGGCATGTGGTGACACCAACCTTCAACCCTAAAGCTACCTTTCGGATACATGACCCTCGATGTTAGCATCCGGTTTGCAAAGGTCGAAGCACTGAAGGCAAAAGTGTCATTAGGGACCTCACTATAAAGGCTCCCAGGGCACAAAGTTCGACAACTGAACGAGGGCCCGGCCCGCGAGCCGGCCAAAGTATCCCTTTGATTCGAAGTAACATCAATCGAAAGAGTACCCCCCACTGCCCCTCCTTGAGAAGGAGTAAGTTCCCAGGGCATCATTCCCTTGGAAGCTAGACGGTAGAAGGCCGTCAGTGGCAATTGGCGTTCCAGTTGTCGCATATAGAGAACCATGCCCTTCGCAGAGAAGAACCAGTCTTCTTTGATCTTCAATATCTTCACCTCGGTGGAGATCAGTCGGTCACCGAACAAAAAGGCTGGTTTCAAGAAGGTCACATCCTCGGACTCAGCAGATTCCAGTTTGCCGCTCTCCATCATACTTTGGATGAAAATCGACGACTGATTCTGGATTTACAGCATTCTCTCGGGAGGTTGATTCAGTAGGATAGCATCCTTCGTGGGGTTAATAATCTCCTCGTCGAAATCAACTCCCATTTGACAAAGAGAAGCATCCAGAAGGACTTCATTCAGCAAAGGGATGGTCATCGACACTGACACAGTAAAAAACAAAAGTTAGGCAAAAAGCTTTAAGAAGACCAAGTGTGTCAAGCCGCCTGGTGCATCATTAGGGTCTAAACCTATGTACATCAGCAGTGAAGCTTCGGCGCATCTCCAGGGTGTAAACCCATGCGCGTCAGCAGTGAAGCTTCGACGCATCTCCTGGGTGTAAACCAATACGCGTCAGCAGTGAAGCTTCGGTGCATCATCAGGGTGTAAACCCATGCGCGTTAGCAGTAAAACCTCGACGCATTATCAGGGTGTGAACCCATGCACATCGACGAAATAGCCTCGGCGCATCATCAGGACAGAAGTCCATGCGCGTCGGCGATAAATAGTCAGAGCACACCAACTCGACCGTGTAATCCAAACTCGTCTAAACTGGAAAAGACGACACCCACCCGTCATCACAGGCCGAACGTCGGCCGGAGTCACAATGGTGACAGGAGCGTCCTCCTCGACGAAATTCGTAGGCTCCTTTCCCTTGCCAGCATCGCCACGAGGAGTCTTGGGAGCCATTTCTCAAAAGAAGAAAGTTAGGGTTTTTCGAAAAGAAGAACTCTAAAAGACAAAAGCAAAGAGAAGAAGAACTCTCTCTCTCTTCATCTCACGCCTATTTATAGGCTCAGTCGCACGCGTGAACCGATGATGTGTGACCTCAGCCGCCACTTCGGGTTCTGCGAGAAGATAACTACAAATAAATTCAAAAAGATCATCATTAATCTTTTTGGTTATCGAGGCGTTATTATTTGCACTAACTGGAAGGTGCATGCGCCCCATTACTGATGCGCGGAGTATCCATGTGCCCGAACAGTCATGCGCCCCAACCACCATGCTTCTTATTCAAAGTATTCCAAAACTTGACAAAAAGTTTTGAAAACTTTGAAGGGGGTCTTGTAGAAGCATGGAATTTTAGGACCATAAATCATATGCGCCAAACACTATATGCGCTAGGGAGCTTAGACAAAGTACTTGGCATAGCAAAGCAAAAGTATAGACATTAAAGGGAGATTTTTATTTTCATATAAAAGTCTATTACATGTCTAGAAAAGGCTGTACAAAGGAGAACTTCTACAAAAAAAAGATCCTAAGTCTACAGCCAGGCGCAGCAGCCACCATGCGCTCTCAGCCAGGCGCATCTCACCATGCGCTCTCAGCCAGATGCTTCTTGCCATACGCTCTCAGCCAGGCGCATCCCTTCAGCAGCTCAGTTATGTGCAGCTCAGTTAGGTGTATCCTTTCAGCGGCACAGTTATGTACATCCCTTCAGCGGCTCAGTTATGTGCATCCCTTCAGCAGCTCAGTTATGTGCGTCATGAAGTCTCAGCATATGACTTCGACTTCCTAAGCAGAATGTAGGGTGAGCAATCAACCCTCTAGCTGGAGGAAGAGCCTCCAAAGACCAAGGAAGACCGCAATCGAAACCGCGGCTAAAGGAGCAGCTTTCAACACAACCAGAATGGGTAACACCCACTCTGACAGAAGAAAGAGCCTCCAAAGCCGCAGCACCGTAATTCTGATCTGCGGCTCTTCCAGCATAACGGAGACGAGGCTCGAGCATCCCGATCTTTGGATGCAACAAGCACCTTCCGCCTGCCTCAGAAGCCCTCGACTCCGACTTTTGGATGTAACAGTCACCTTCAAGTGCATCAATAAGGACAATGCGTCATAGCTTCACCCTCGGGAGCATCTCATCAACAGAATGTGCTCGAGCAAGCAAGTTCGTGTCGGGAGGACGTGAGAGAACGAGAAACAAACTCTTTCCATGCCACGATTTATAGGCCGGGCAAATCAAACCCATACGCCAAGTGGCTGGCTCTTCGAATCCCGTATAATGAATTTGCATTAAATGGTGATGAACCTGACGCTTCGAATTTAGCCAAGTCAAAAATGGCTATTTAAAGCACTCGAAGAACGTAACAGTCGGACCAATAAAGATGCATCATGCAAGGCGGATGCACCGGTCAGACCGTGCATCATACAGACGCGCCCTTCAGCACCATGCACCTTCCAAGGATGCACCCTCATGCGTCCCCATGTGCCTAGTGGAATGCCGATCGATGAGCCCACTCAACAGCCCATCACTTGTCAGGAACATTAAATGCTGAAGTCTGACAGAGTTGGCAGCACATCCCCCGAGGACTGAACAGTTGACAGCTTTTGCAGAAGGCGAAGCGTCACCAACGTCAGCATCATCATTACTTTCATCCGACGGTTACAGCCACGTGGCCGCCCAACCATCTCTCATGCGCCTCCGCAGCCATGCGCCCAAATATCTGCATGCGCCTCGAAAGCCATACGCCTCAGACTTTTTCCTGATCCCTAAAGATAGAAGTAAAGTCACTATCGAAGCCACGCATGCGCCTCAAAAGCCATGCGCCCCGAATGGTTCGTGACTCCTAAAGGTTATGAGCTAAAGCCTCCTCATGCGCCCAATCCCGGGCGCATCCTATCAGATCATTCCCCACCAAATCTGAGATCTTCGAGCCATGGACCTACGACACGTGTCCTTTGACTCGATTCAGCCTACGAAGGGGTGCTAATCACCCAAGATCTCCACAACAGAAAGATCTTCTTCCCTGCTACGTGCCAGCCCATAATAGCAGCATGAAGAATTCAACTCCTCAATCAAAGCGCATCGTCCATGTGCCTCCATCAGCTTCAACCACGTGGCGTCCCCACGCACAGGCGCATCCTACATATGCGCGCATGAGCAGCCAGCCTGCAGACTATAAATAGAGGGATCATTTCCTTCTTCCACACACACACACAGACATAGAGCATATATCGCACAACTACCAATATACAGAGAGGCAGATACAGACACTCAATGTCTTCTTCCTCTCCGTAAGCTCCAGCACCCAGAGCAACTCAGACCTTCATAGAACCGAGAACCGTCGTCAGATCGTCAACGGAGTCAACTCATTACCACTCGCTCCATCGGCATAAGGGACCCAGATAAACAAAAGTGTACTCCTAGGACTACGTCTAAGTCCTATATTGTAACACTGTTCTGTTTGTATTGAAATTTGCAATCAAAAGATTTTAATGGCAAACTTAGTCGTTATGGATTCTTTACATGTTATTTTCGTGACTAATGTATTATCGTGTTTTTGACCTGTTTGAATCCATAAGTACTAGTCGGGCGGGAAAATATCTTAGTAGACGTGTGAACAACCCAAAAATATTCTATTGGTCTAAACGTGAATAATAGAAGCCGTACACGACACGTGCGGTTGGCCAAATTTATCCCTTACCCGTTCAAATATCGAAAGCGGTATTTCAACTTACTAGTTAGATGTAGTCTTGCTATACAGTATGTTTTTTGCTTCAGTTGTTTATTACTGTTCATAATACTATCTTGTCTTTATTACCATACTTTCCTGATTTTACTCACATGTTTCATACCATGATTCTCTGTTTATCAACCTATCATGTATTTCAGTATTATTTACTATTTTATAGATTTTCTCAACTATTAGAACTGCTGTTAGAATGTACTCGTTATATTTCTGACTGGAGACCAATTTTTTAGGTTAGTCGCGACTACTCTTAGCATTAGGAGATACAGGTGTATTTGAAGGCCAAACCTTACAAGACTACTTAGATGGTTTAAAATATATTAGATTTTTGAGATATTGTATTTTTTTTCAAATGTAAACTTTGAATGTTGTAAATGGATTTAGTTTTGTGAATGAGCAAATAAACTTATTATTTTATGAGCACTTGTTTATTGCGGTTGGACAACGTACTACCGCTGATACCGCGATGTAGGCTGGACTTGCGCACGCACTCGCATCCCGAAAAGCGGGTGCGGGTTATGACACTTTGTTAAATTATTGGGACTGTTGTTAGAATGTACTCGTTCCATTCCTGACTGAAAACTAATTTTTCAGGTTAGTCGCGACTACTCTTAGCATTAGGGAGATACAAGTGTACTTGAAGGCCAAAACCTAGATATAGTTTAAATTTGTTGCATTAGAATTTTGTGAGACAGTGTATTCCATTAAATATAAAACTTTGAATGTTGTAAATGAATTTAGTTTTGTGAATGAGTAAATAAAGTTATTATTTTGAGCACTTGTTTTATTGCAGGCTAGACGGCGTACTATCGTCGACGCAGCGGCATAGGCTGGACTTGTGGATGCCCTCGCATTCCAAAAAATGAATGCGGGTCGTAACAAGTTTTTTTGGTGGCCTATGCAGGTCGTCTTCGCAAAAAATTTCAAACTCGTGGTAGTACCTAAGTTAGTCGTACTATTGTGAGCCTGCGACTAGGAACTACTCATTCACATATTAGGGTTAATTTGATTTTAGAAGAATGGCTAGGACTAGGTATATCATAGGAAAGCCTTATTCAAGTGACAGTTGGGTAATTAAAGTTGATAAATAGGCCATGTGACTTCGTCAAGGATTTATTGAATTCTAACCCCATTTTTAAATAATTGTATAGAAGGATACACTATTGTGTAGGAAGGTAGGACCTAAGGTGGGTAGACTATTCACTTAGTAAAAATTAGGGCTTCCTATGATTCAATCCTTAATATTCACAATTTGTTTGAATTATCTTTCCTGCCTAGGCCGTATCACTTACTTTTTTCCATGAGTAATTAGTTTCTAAAAGTCAACATTCTATTTCCACTCATTGACTTTTGAGCCTAACATGACCCAGTTATCCATCTAGTAATTCTGAGTCAGTTTGTTTCAAATTTGTCCCTCGATCCTTGAGTATGAGAAAAATAAAAATTAGAAATTTTTACTTCTCGTCTTTGGTCGTTTTTCTAGTCGATTGATTAATTTTTAAAATTGATAGCTAATCGACCATTTTATTTTTAAAATTGATACTTTCACTTCAAGGACAGATACTTACACTTTTTCTATCATAATCGACTTGTTTGAATTTCCAAATGGTTCTTTAAATTCTTATGGATATAGTTGGAGGAATATTCGTTGACTTACAATGGCAAGACATAAGCGCACTGTCGCTATTTATTTGAATTACCAAGATTATGGATTTACTACAGCCAGCAGCGTACTAACGTGGCATGATCCCTAAGTTAAAGTAATTTCAAGTAAGCATAGGTTATCGAATATTATTAATACTATGTCTTAATTGTCCTATTTGATCCTTGAGTTATTATGTCTATATTGGACAGAGTTAATAAAATATTCGATATCATATCATAGTTGAGTCACGAAACCAAGGGTTTACTACAGCCAGATGTACACTGGTGAGGCATAAGTTCTCGGTAAAGTGACTTCACATATACATACGGTTTCGAATATTATAGAGACTACATCCTTTCTGGCATGTGACTATTGATTTTTATTTTCGTATCATTAATAGGTTTCCTAGAAATTATTTACACCTATTTTGATACCATTATACTAGACTCGTAATCATAATCGTGCCTATATTTTAACTCAATTATTGTTAATTTTTTAGATTTTTATTCCATTATGATCATGACTATTTTGATCATATTCATGCTTGTGCAAACTTTTAATTTGATCATGCTTGGATGACTTGCATAATTAACCTTGATCGTGACTGCATCCTAGTTGTATCTAGGTGATTTTTAACCATGTTTAGACTTTGTCTAAATTTTGATCGTGACCATGCCTATATAGTTCCAACAGTAGTTAATCGTGCCTAAAAACTTTTCTTGTTTAACTAATCCTATTTCGATTATATCTTTGACCATTGTGACTAGACCCTTTTAACTATACTTTAATCTGCCACATGGTATCTTTTCTTAAGTTTCAATTTATTCATGATCTAACTCATTTTGATCATTAATCATACCATTTCTTGATTATATTCTTTATCATGACTAATTGTGCCCTTCAAAATTTCAAGGAAGAAATTTTTAAGGTGGATAGAGTCTTCGATTGAGGAATTGTCCTTGAGGTTATTGATAGCTTTTGTGTCAAAATTTTGAGAACATTTTAGAGCATTTTAGGATCAAATACTATAGCCTAATGTCCCAACACCAAACCATATCTATTTACTTATTTTATTTTTTACCCATAGCTAATCAATGTTCTTATTTTCTTTTTCTTTTCGTTTATTTGATCAAAATTCTCTTATCATAATTTCTTACTATCTTTTTCACCGATCAACCAATTTCGTTTATCCTAGTAGTCCTTAAATTCCAGGACAAATTTATTTCTAAGGTGGGTAGATTTGTAACTCCTTTTCCTGGATTTTCAAAAAAAAAATTATTTTTCTATTCTTATTTTATTGTTAAAGGTTATTTATTGTCGACGAATTTGTGCAAGATAGTTGTGAATAATTTTTGTATTTCAAAACTAGTTTAGAATTTTTGTTTGAAAGATACCATTTGGTTTTCATAAAATAAATTATTCATGAAATCCATTATTTTGTATTATAAAAGATGTTTAATTTTGGACTTTCAAAGCATTGACTTCGTAGGCAGTTTTGAGAAAATATGAATAGTTTTTATGAATAAAAGGGATTTGTTAAATATTTTTAAAATAAAATTTTGATTATTCAATAATCGATTTCTAAAACTAATTTATATTGTTTTGATATAGTATTATTTTAAAATAATTATTTTGATTGCTTATTTAATTGGGATTTGAATTCATACGATTTGAATGGTTTGATAATATGGAATAATATTTTAAAATTATTGTAGCAATCGCTTATAGTATTGTGATTTGATTAAATTGTATGTAAATTTTATTTAATTTATGTGAAGATCTATCTATTAGAATTTAAACTAGTTTAATAAATACTAAGTATTATTTTAAAATATTATATTATCGTTTATTTGAGTTAGATTTAAATTCATGCTATTCGATAATATCGAATGTTGTTTTAAATTAAAAAATTATTATCTACTAGTAGATTTTGATTAAATTAAATTGTTTTAAACCTTTATTTGAATTTAAATTAAAGAAAGTTTTATCTAATAGGACTTTTCATCCTTATTGGACTAGGAATTTTCCTCTCCTATAAGGAGGCCCCTTCTCCTAAATTTTTCTCAGAACAAATATATCCTACTAATAAATTAAACCTTTTGACTATTGATTTTTTTTTTTTTTGAAATCACACGCACACACACAATTGGGGGCCTCGAACCTTGCCGGTCCCTCCGGATGTCCGCTCTAATACCACTAGGCTAGAAAGCTCGGACTTTTGACTATTGATTGATAACAAATCCAAGTATATATCTAAGATATTTAAATCCCATACATAAAGCAATCCTATAGCTCTACATGCCAACCGAACCCCTATAAAAGCATAAGCCTATAGACCTAACTTCGAATGCTCTGTAAATAATCCTCAAATCGCTCTCTACCTTATCCTTTCAGCCAAATCTTTTCTCTGTGTTATATATAACAGTATGTATATCAAAATCGAGAATAATCGGCTCCAAAGCCAAAACCATCATGACTCTTGCCTAAATATACCCCTTAGCTACTTCTTCCAACATCGAAACATACTCTACCACCTTCCTCCATTGCTGGGAACGTCACCTGGACGTTCCTGATAACCCCTGGGGCTTGACTTGCCGTCCAAGGCCAGCCTCGCTTATCACCTCGCCTCCTCCTCGTTGACCCTCGCGCAATTCTTCGCCATCTAGAGCTTGCGGTCGATGTTCAGCCGCATCTCCGTGCAACCCCGCGACGAGATCGAGCTACCTTTAATCACCGAGCAACCGCAACAGTCGAGCCGACGACCTCATATACTGAACTCTGCTACACCTATCCCTCTGCCCCCATCTGCAGCAAGCCCTACACTAGCGCTGCAATCAGATCGACTGCTCCCTAGGCGCCCCAATGAGCCACTCCAACCTCTCTGTTTCCAGTACGATTCTAACGGCCCTATCCCGTGCGTCATAGTCATCGACACCCTCCAGATGTGCCGACCACTCCGCTGGCCTCCTCCGACCGCGCCAGCGTCAAGCTGGTGTACGCCTCCAGGACGCAGATCCCGCCATCGCGTCGTGCTCGGCAGGCTCTCCAGTGCCGACACAGCCGTGGCCATCTGCCGTGAGCAGCGTTCGACTCCGTCGGTGCGCATCGTCAGGTCCTCAGCGGAACAGCTCCGCCAGCACGGAGCGCCACACTCGGTGAGTCTCGCCGCTCACAAACCGTCGATGTCCTCGGCGCCGTACACCGCACCATGACCGCCAAGGGCCGGCGACCGCCTCCGCTGGAACGGCCTAGTTGATTCCTCACCCGCCCTTCACACTCTCTCTCCCTCTCTAGTTCTCTACAAAAGTAAGACCCCTCTTCGCTCTTCCAATCTCTCTCTCTCTCTCTCTCTCTCTGTTCTTTCCATTTAATTGTTGCTTTTAGTATTACATGTTATCAGCTGTCATATTGGGAACATCAAGCAATAGTAGATCGTTTTATTATACTTTAACATTTATAGGCATTTCTTAATGTTACTTTCAGCTTATGTGAATTCTTGTTTTGGGCCTTAGGCCTAAAAGTACTACTTGGCTTTATATTAAAATAGGATTATATATATATATATATATATATATATATATATATATATATATATATATATATATATATATATATATATATATATATATATTCAAGTCTATGGATATTTTGTTTTATAAGTAATGAATATTCTAAAGATGTTAATTCTACTTTATAATGCTAATAAGTTTTAATGTAGATATAAGCATTTTATATAAGATATAAATAATTTTTTTAAGTATTTTCCAATATGCTTCTAAAAATATTCTAATGGGTAATTTCTAATAGCTATAAATATTTGTGAATAAATTAATTTGGCTTTAAAGGTATTTTACAAAGCATATATTAAGTTAGTCTAACTATTATCCTTTATCAAGGTTTTATTTAAATGGACTTTATTGGTTGGGCTTTTACTTGATTTCTAAAATTACTAATAAGGATTTATATACTCATTAGCTTTATAAAGTAGATATTTTCTTAAAAAGGGTTAGTACCTATCATGTCATAAATATTTTCTAAGCATATACATATCTTCTAATTAAATAATTACATTTTCTTTAGAAGTCTCCCTCAGATTATTAGATTATCCTTGATCGTAGCTAATCATATTCCTACTTATTTTGTCAACTTTGGATTCCTTCACATCGAACCTAACCAATCAGACTATTCTGGACTCAACGGGATTATCGGTTTCACCAGCAAAGGACCCCACGCGAATACATTTTCTGATAGTTTTCATAAAACTTCTATGATTCGTGTATTTAGTATTGTCTTACATTAATTTTGTTGATTCTTAACACAATAGTTCACGATGTAGTATTTTATGGATTTCTTGCATGTTATATTTCGTGACTAATGTATTACCGTGTTCATGACCTGTTTGAATCCATTAGTACTAGTCAGGCGAAAAAATGCATTAGTAGACATGTAAATATATCCATAAATATCCCATTGGTCTAAACGTGAATGATAGCAGCCACACATGACATGTGCGGTTGGCCAGATCTTACCCCGAGTCGTTTACATGTCGAAAGTGGTATTTCAACACACTAGATAAGTGCAATTTTCTGGTTCCACTTATACATTGCTAGTTGCATGTTTTATCAGTTTTAGTACTATTCTCACTTGCCTATATTACCATGCTCATCTGCTTT
>JANAVB010009196.1:6721256-6766256 GCA_029216955.1 Iris pallida
GAATCCCACCGCCAATACTTCTGTCTTGATCGTGCTCTCATCAACTCGAATTGGGCGAACCTCGAGCTCAACACCAGACTCAATCACCTTAATTCCATCAAGTCGGACCACTCCTCGCTCCTCATCGAGGTCAACAGAAATACCAGCCATGCTAAGAAAAGCTTTCGTTTCCTTTCTTTATGGACTCACCACCCGCAGTTAAAGGACACTGTTTCGACGGCCTAGTGCGGTCCCAATGCCCCCGACCCCCTTACCCGAGTAGCATCTAAACTGAAAGCTACGCGGAACACGCTTGCTCGTTGGAGCAAGGTAGATTTTGATGACATCTTCCAGGCTGTATGGTCTGCAAAAGACAACGTTACTCGCACGGAGATACTGTATGCTAGAGACGGATTTGTTGCGTCTCGCTCATCCCTCAATCTTACCAGAGCGCTTCCGAAGTACCGCCTCAAAATCGAGAAGGAATTTTGGAAACAAAAAGCCAGGCCGACCTGGGACACGAAGGGCAATAAGAATACCATGTACTTCCACTCGTGCGTAAAAGGCTGAAGGCAATACCTCCTTCTCTATCAGATTCTCGACGAGCACGACAACACTCTTAAAGACCAACAGGACATCCAGTTGGTGGCTTTCTCCCGTTACTCCAAGTTGTTTTCTTAAGATATCATTCACAAGGATGAGACATTATTATTGGCCATCCATCGTTTGATCATGGACGACGACAACATCTAGCTGCAGCGCCAGTTCAGAATCCGAGGTTAAAGATATCGTCTGGTCGCTCAATGACAATAGCTCCTCAGGTCCGGATGGCTTCTCTAGCACTTTCTTCAGATCCTGCTGGGATATCATCAAGACGGACATTTATGAGGCGGTGCTCGTCTTCTTCCAAAGATCTAGGTACCCCAAGTCGATATCATGTGCCAACCTGATTTTGATCCCCAAGAAGAACAACCCAGAGACTTTCAGGAATTTTTGCCCACTGAGTATGTGCACTTTCACTAACAAAATTATCTCGAAGATAATTGCTAACCGCATGATAGGTTTACTCCCCAAAATTATATCTGAAGAACAAAGAGATTTCATCCGCGGTCGCAATATATTAGACAACATCTTGCTGGCGCAAGAGATGATCAGTTGCATGAAATTCCCGGGCAGGGGGTAACATTGCCATCCAGTTGGACATAGAAAAGGCATACGACATGCTACACTGGCAATTCATGATCTAAGTGTTTAGGGCTTTCGATTTTTTAGAGGCTTGGATCGACATCATTTATAGATCGATAAGTAACTCGTGGTTCTCTACCATAGTTAACGGTCAAGCTGACGGGTTCTTCAAATCGACTCACAATGTGAGACTAGGAGACCCATTATCGTACACTATCTTCATCATTTCTACGGAAGCGCTGACCAGGAATCTAAACCATATGGCTCACAGCCCTCGTTTCTAAAACTACCGCACCGTGAACGGCTGCCCGATTATCACCCACCTCGCCTATGCCGATGACAATCCTTATCTTCTCTTCGGGCGATTCTCGGTCTGTTGAGGTGGTTAATAACACGTTGCAGAGATATACCAAATGCTCCGGTCAACACATTGATCCCATCAAAAGCGTCATCTATGCCTACTACTCTACGAACTCGGGCCGTATTGTGCTGTTAACCAATATCACATCCTTCTCTGCTTCGAGTCCTCCATTCACATACTTAGGTTGCCCGTTGGTACGGGAGATCTAACTCGGGGCTTTTCGATGATCTTTTGGGCAAGATTAGAAAGAAGGTGGCGGGGTGGCACAATGCTGCCCTCTCTCCCGATGGAAAGATGATTCTCATTAGGCATATTCTCTCCTCCATTCTGATTTACACCTTGGCCGCCTACTCTCTCCCTAAGAAAGTCCTCTCTAACATTGAAAATCTTTTTGCCAACTTCTTTTGGGGAAATTGCGATAGTAAAGATAAATGTCATTGGGCCAGCTGGGACACTATAGCGCATCCCACATCCGAGGAGGGAATGGGGTTCTGCAGGTTGGCGCACATCGTCGACACCTTCTCGATGAAAATATGGTGGAAATTAAGAGAGAACCGCATCCTTTGGGCTCGCTTTATGAAGGTCAGGTATTTTAAGTATTCTCATCCTACGGTCGCCAATCACAATAGCAGATCCTCTGCTTCTTGGCGTCGCATCCTCTCCGGTAGACGGTTTGCTGAACCCTTGTTTCGTCTCCGCCCGGGATCGGGCGAGTCCCCTCTCTTATTCGAGCGGTGGTTGGGGGACGACCTTCTTCTCTCATCTCTGACAGTCCCAAGAACAGCACCATCAGGGACCTGTGTAATTCCGACGGAGCTTTGAACTGGAGACGGGAGAGGACATGGCTAAACGCGAAGGCTGACACAGCCTTAGTTGTCTCAGACGTGGTGGTCGGGTCGGACCCCGATTCCCTGTGGTAGACTCTGACTGTCAATGGGAGTCTTTCCATCACGTCGATGCGACGTGCGATTCGATGCACGGTCCGACATCCCCCATCATCTCCCCTTACTGGCAGTCTTGTATCCTTTTGAAGTGGAGTATTTTGTTATAGAGAGCATTCTACCATAAACTTCCCACCAACGATGCCCTTGTCACCATCGGCTTCAGCTTAGCGTCGGCTTGCCATTGTTGCAAGGAGCGCCAATCCGAAAATGTGGACCACATCCTATCGTCGGGTGATCTAGCGGCTGAGGTGTGGCATCGGTTCAAGACTTCTTGCCTTCCTAACTCGGAGAGCAGATGCTTTGTCGACCTTTTGTCCATCTGGGGCAACGCTTCTCACGGCCACCAGATTGTTGCTGCAGCCATCACTTGGGTCATCTAGAAAAACTACAACAAACACAGGTACGAAGGGAATAGGTACAATAGCGCACAATTGATTGCTGAGGTCAAAAGACAGATCTATGAGGCTATTCGAAGGTGCAAACATGTCGAGATGGACTTCTGGTCCTCATTGTGATGTTTGGTGTAGAATTTAGAGTTTAGGTTTTTGGGTGTGAGGCACCAGGCCTCGGAGTGGGTATTTACTTTTTGCTCACCCCACCCATTTTCTTTTTTGACAGGTGCTTCCCTGTACAGGCATGTAGCATTTTGCGCCTTTACAATCATATATATGGAATGATCGTTTGCTTATATATATATATATATATATATATATATATATATATATATATATATATATATATATATATATAACCAAGTCCGTGTCAAAGATACCCAGCCGACTTTGGCCCAGGAGCCCGTGTCCCAAAGACACCCAGCCGCCCCTGTTGGGGCTCGATCCCACAACCACTCCCCAACGCCAACGTACTTAGCCACTAGGCAAAAAGCCCATTGGCGTATATATATATATTATTTTTAATTAAAAAGAGCACTTTATTGTGAATCAGTCACCAAAAAGACAACAAGTTGCAAAGGTACGACCAACCACAATCAGAAGGACGCTCCCCCCTAAACCTAAAAAGTATACTCTTTATAAAACGTATACCGAAGGCAAAGCCTAAAACCAAGCAGCAAGAGAAAAGAAAGCAAGGAAGAGAAGAGAAAGCAAGAAAGAGAATAGAATGGGAAGCACGCCCCGGATGGCCAAACAAGTCATAAGATATACACCAAATCCCGCCCAGTTGAATGAGCAATCGAAGAAAGCTTGAGGAGCTGGCTCTCCACCTCGATCAGTCGATGCCGAAATGAGAAGTCTCAACCTTCGTATCTAGTTTTATTTTTGTTCTTCCAAATGACCCAGGTCGTGGCCGCAATGATTTGCATCGGCTGGAACGAAAACTTCTGACCACCCTCGCTTGTCGAGGCCGTCTGAATGATAGAAAATAGGTCTGTGTTCCCATGCTGTTGCTGGATGTCGCCCCACATCTCCTTCGCCGAAGTGCCATCCCAGAACAGATGGGAAATGGACTCGCAGTACCTCTCCACGTAGCACTAATACCTGGACGCAATGGCAAACCCTATTTATCGTAATACACGTCATTCGGAAGCTTTCTTTTAATGATCTGCCATAAAAGAATCAACAATTTATATGGAAACGAGCTATGCCAAATCTGACAGAGAGTAGGATCGGGCAGGTGTGTCACCAACGAAGAGTAAGCCACTTCTAGTTCCGCCAGTCAGGAACAACAAATTGCTGCTCTGGAGGCCAATCTAAAAGCCATGGATGACATGGTTACGAGCATGCACACAATGATTATGACACAACACGTTGTTCCATCGTTTGTGAATCCAATTCCAAAGAACGCGTAGCAGTCTCTGCACCTACCAACATTGGTCTGGGGTACAATCCCCTCTCAATGCTACTGTGCGAGCTCAGGTAACCCCGAGGCATTCTGGTGCTGGGGTTGTTTCTTATCATGCAGTTCTATCTCCCAATCCATTAAACAAGTCTACCGCCCCTCCGACATCGGAAGACCCTTTAGAAGCAGCCAAGCTTCTACGAAATCAGTTTGAATCTTTCAAGCAAAAGGAGGGTTTGCATAAGCTAGGGATCAAACAACCCTATCCTGCTGAGTGGAAGAAAGTTTCGTTCCCACCCAAATATAAGCCACCGACCATAATGTTGTTTGATGGCAGCACATCTTCGAGTCAATATATCAACCACTTCGAGATGATGACTGACCATCTTCAACCGAACGATGCTGTACTTACTAGAGTGTTTGTCGGATGTCTAGTAGGTATTGCCTATGACTGGTATTGTAGCTTGCCAGACGGTTGCATAACATCCTTTGTAGCATTAAAACAGATGTTCCTGGAATAGTTCTATGAAGGAACAAATGACAGACCATGTCTTCCCTTACTAAAATCAAACAAAGGCCTAAAGAAACTGCTAAACATTTCATAGAGCATTTCCATCATGAAGCACTCAAAATGTCTTTGGGTACTCCCGATGCATTGGCTATAGATACGTACAAATCAAACTTGTTACCTATAGTCAGCATGTGGACAGGACCCACACAATTCCAAGATTGGGGTTCCTTCATAGTAAGTGTCAGGGCAGCCGATAAGTTCAAGCAGCTAGGCATCCCGATGCCTAATCTCGATAAAGTGGAACATCCTGCTACCAACAGTAGTGGTCGTCAAAACAATCGTAAAGGTAAAGAAGCCTTGGCCATCAACGTGAATCAATCGACACCTGTTGCAACGACACCTCCGTAGAGAGCACCACATCCCAAAAAGAGTATCCTTTGATAAAGATGATATCTTGAGCAAATTCGATTGTCTGATCAAAAGCAACAAACTTTAACTACCCGAAGCTAAACGGCCAGATGAAGTAGGTAAAATTGACAATCCTAAATATTGTATGTATCACAAGTTCCCGAGGCATCCAACCAGGGCATGCTATGTACTTGTAACACCCAGTTTTCCAAATGAGGATAATTTTGAAATTATAATTATTATTTATTTATATTTAGTTTATATTATGATTCTTGGTGATTTTTAATCTTTTTAAACTATTTAAAATCATGACTTGTGATTAGGGTATTTTATTTATCATTTCTAGTTTGAGGGTATTTTTGTCATTTTTGGGATTATTTGAATTTATTAGAATTTATTTGAATTAATGGGAATTTTTAGAATTTATTTTGGAATTGTTTGAATGAGGATTGACTAGGTTGACTTTGACTAGCATTGACCATGGTAGACTAACCTAGGAGCTAACCCTAATTGAGTTTGGACTTGGTTAGGTTATGCAACCCTAGTTAGACTAGAGTTGACCCATGGTATGGTTATTTGACTTAAGTTAGATCATTTAAGTCATAAGCCATGACTTGTGATTAAACATTAAATCAATAACTAGCCATAGAGGCCCAAAGCCCCTTAACTAATGCCTAAACCTAACACTAACTTTATTGTCCATCCATTACACCCATTGGGAAACCCCCCATAAGTATTCTCCTCCATTTAGGGCTAGCCTCTTTAGGAAGGAGCAAGTTTAGAAAGAGGTATTTTTCCAACTTCAAAAATCTCTAGAAAATCCATTTTAACTCCTTTTTAATCCAAATAAATTGCAATAGGTTCTAATTGATTTTTTTTGCTGTTGGAATTTGTTATTCTCAGTTTTCTAACAATTTGAAGGAGTTTGGTGGCTTTTGGGAATCCTCATTCAAAGGATTTTTGTGTTGGAGAACACCATAGGTAAAATCCTAATCCACCTATTAAAATTTGGTTTTAATTGCATGGATGCCTAGCCCTAAGTATCCTGACCTTGTAGGAATAGGATTTGTAGAATTTTGTGTCCTGTACGCGTCCGTATCGGACACGTATCAGTGATAGCTATAGGTGTTTGGCGAAATGCCTCAATGGACATTTCGTTCTGTTTTTGTGAAACTAATTGAATGGAAAAATGTATTTTTGTGTTGCTTACACGTTTCTTTTGCTCTGAGCTTGAATCGAGTTTGTGTCATATCGTTTTGACACTCGTGCACACGTATTCGGACACGCGTGCGCGGCCTGGGTGTATCCCCTGCTGCTCGGGGCTTCTACAGGACACGACACGCCATGTTTCGACACGAAACTTTTTGGACTCGAGGGGGCATGCACTGACATCATGCCCCCAAAATTTCATCGAGCCTCGTGCACTGGTTAGGGAGAATTCGATCGCGTACCATTTTAGCACTGTTCTGTGCACTGCTGTTTAGAGCCACTGGCACGGCTTTATAATTCGGACACGCGACACAGGGGACACGATTCAGGGTGTGTCAGACCTAGGTCTACCCTAGGCGCACCCACTGACACGAGCACGTGTCCCAGTTCGCGTCGTGTCGAGTGCACGACACGCGTGTACCTATGCACGACGCAGTGCCTAATTGCTGTGTCTGTGTGCACTGATGGGTTTTTTATTTCAATTGGACACATTTTTGTCCTCTTGCTGGGACACAAACACATCATAAGACACGTGCACAGGTTGTAAGTACTTTACCAACCATTAGTATGTCATTTTAGTTTAATTTGATGATTTATTTTCCATTTCCCCAATTTTCCTGATATGGGTTATTTACTAATTTTTCCAGTTTTTGGATTTGACTTTTGACAGTCTTTTTGATCAATCTAAATGTTGTTAATTACATGTTTAAGATTCATATTATGGTCCTCCTACTAGTCATTTACATGTGTGTCAATTTTGGGTTGGAATGGTTATGATTTGATTTCGAAATGGGGGTGATATGAGTGTTGGACTGTTGTGAAAGGCTGAAAACTGATTTATGAGATTTCTTGAGGTTTTGAACTCGATTCATAGTTCATTGTAACCTGAGTTACTGGATTTGAATTCCCTTTCTTTTTCTCACTGAAATTTATGTAAACCTGGGATTGGAAGGGGTGTGGACTGTTTTAATGGGGTTCCCTCTTATTCCCCTCACATTTCTCTCATATTCACACACTCTCTTAACTGTGACACCCTTCACTGATTTTCTGATTTTCCTATACACACACATTTCTCTGCACATTACACACACATTTATCATTTCAAAATTTTACTCTTCTTTTAACCCATGTTCCCCTCATTCACCCTACACACACAAGCACACAGTTCTCTCACTCACTTTGCCCTCCACAAACACACACACAACACTCACATGTACACACACTTTGTGTTCCCCTCTCTCACTAACATTTCTCTCTTACACACACCATTGTTGGCCCATTCCATGGTCACACCCGATTTCGATAATCAACTTATACTTTAGTCCATACACAAAATATAGAAAATGCTGCTAACTATTTCAGGATACATGAAATCTTATTCAACGGACGATGTACTGCATAAATCCAAGCGTCAAAGTCATCAAAAATTCTGAAGACTCTTTTCTACTTTTATTCTGTATTTTACACTTTATTGAGTCTAGGAATTTCCTTGTAAAATCAAGTATGGTATTACTGGCTTAGGGTTAAAATTATTCTCCTTCTCTAAACCTATTTTTACCCTTCATATTTTCGATTACAAATATTTCAAAAATATATTTCGAAAATATTCCTTTTCAAATGATTTTACAAATTACCAAAAACATGTTTGTAAACTGTTTTTACAAAAGAATTTTATTATATCTCCTGACAGAACTCCTAGCCGAGTTCGGCCCGAACTCTGACCGAGTTCGGTCAGTTTGTATTCAAACTTCAGTTGCCTCCAAATCTGCGAGCAACGTCTATTTTGCGAGATATTTGCATCCGAACTCTGTCCGAGTTCTGCCCGAGTTCGGTTGGTGAAAACACCTATAAATAGAGAAGAACTTTTCATTTCAAAACATCAATTCATTCTTCATTCTCTTCTCTATTCATCTCAAGTGTTTTCTAGTGATCTAAAAATTTCAAATCTCACCTATACTTCTCTTAGCCAAAAGCCAGTACTATCAGATTTGATTTAGAAGTCTTTTGGTTATTCAGAGTTGTAAAGAGGTCGTCAAGTTTCAACAAAAAAATTCTCGTTGTGGAGCTGGTCGTGCGCTCGTCACCAAGCACGGTGTGTGTTGGAGTTGGTCGTGCACTCGTCAACAAGCACGGTGGTGTAAGAGTTGCAAGCACTCAGTTAAAGCTTGTGCCTTTAGTGGATTAACATCGAGCAAGAGTACTCGAGACTGGATTAGTCCTCTCAGAGGGATACCAGTATACATCGCTGTGTCACTGAGTTTGATTCTCCTATCTTTATTTACTGCTCTTACATCATTGCCATAGTTTAATTTTTAATTGGTGATTTTATTTCCGCTGCACACACGCACTCTATTCACCCCCCCTCTAGAAGTGCTCAACGATCCTACAATTGGTATCAAAGCAGGTTATATTCTTATATAACATATCCTAGAGAGTATATATATGGCAGCCGTGAAATCTATATTCAACGGTGAAGGGCAATCCACAAATAGACCTCCCCTATTTGATGGAACAAACTATACATACTGGAAAACACGTATGACTTTCTTTTTAAAGTCTCTAGATTTTGATTTATGGTCAATAGTCATTGATGGGTATAAGAAACCACCACCTACAGTGGTTGAAGGTATTCTTATGGAAAAGACGCATGACAAGTACACCGATGCTGAAAAAGCAAAGGCTAGTCTTGATGCTCGAGCCATCAATGCACTATTCTGTGCAATTGACAAAACCGAGTTCAATAGAGTTTCTACCTGCAAGACGTCTCATGAAATTTGGAAACTCCTTGAGGTAACCTATGAAGGGACTTCCCAAGTCAAGGAATCCAAAATCAGTAGACTGACTCAGGAATATGAATCTTTTAAAATGAAACCTGGTGAGTCAATTACACAGATGTTTACTCGTTTCCTTGATATAACTAATCCCCTTCAATCTCTTGGTAAAGATTACAGCAACCATGAGAAAATCAGGAAAGTGCTGAGGGCTCTAACAAAGAACTGGAATCCAAAAGCCACAGCAATCATTGAAGGAAACGATCTCACCACGATGACTCTAGAAACACTGATGGGCAAATTGATGACTCATGAGCTCGACTTGCAAGACTTTGAAGAGGCCACACCAAAAGAAAAGACTATCGCCTTCAAAGCTCAAGCAAGAAAATCAACATGCAATGACTCAGATGAAGAATCATCAAGTGGTGATGAACGTGCCTTACTTGTGAAGAACTTCAAGAAATATCTAAAGTTCACAAGCAGAAAGAAGAAAGACATCCAAGAAAGCAATGAAGACGAGACTATATGCTTCGGATGCAAGAAATCAGGGCACATGAAGAAGGACTGTCCAGCTACCAAGAAGAACAGTCCATATGATCGGTCAAGATCAAACAGAAGATCCACATCTGGCCGAAAGTATGCCAACACAAGCATCTGGCACGAGAGTGATGCCAGTGACTCAGAAGAAGAAGACAGACCTTGCAGCAATGCAAATGTTTGTCTTATGGCATTCGAAAAGGTATCATCTAATCCTCTGTTTGATGATTTTACTTTTGATGAACTAGAGACTGCCTTTAGCGATTTACTTGAAGATCACAAAACTGTGCTCGACAAGTATAAGCAATCTCGAAAAGAGATTAAGGCACACACAGCCGAGATAGCTAGATTGTCTAATTTACTTGAAGACATTAAAGAGACATCTACTACCGGTAACACGGAAGAGATAGCCAAACTTAAAGTAGACTATCAAGAGGCTATCCTCAACATTGAAAAGAAAGAAAAAGACTATGTCAAAATACACAAACTTTATGACATAGAGAAGAAGTTGCACCTAGTAACTGAACAAAGACTCCTTGATATGACTGCAAGATACGAAGAGTCTGTAGCGATTTCTAAAAAGTTAGAAATTAAGTTGGGCAAACAGGCAATACCTGTGACACAGCCCAAGATTAGTCCTAATGCAAAGCATACACCAAAAAGGACTAAAAACAAGAAAGCACAAAGGAAACACGAACACTATTATGCTTTCACTTATAGGTTTTCCAAACAGAACAAGCCTGCAAACACAGTTTATTCCACTAAACTGACTTGCACATACTGTGGTACACACGGTCATATATCACAATATTGTATGGCAAGAAAGCTTGTTGATAACCATACTCTAGTTTGGAAACCTAAGGCTAATCTGAGTGGACCCTTCAGAAAATGGGTACCAAAGGATTCATCTACTTGTCTTGTAGGTGGACCCTCAACCCTCTCATGCTAGAAGCAAGTGGATTCTCGATAGCGGATGTTCGCGACACATGACTGGTGATGCATCTTTATTCGCTACGCTATCGATGAAGAAAGAAGGATACGTCTCCTTCGGAAATAACTTGAGAGGTGATATTATAGGTAATGGTACTGTAGGTATGTCTCCTTATCTAATAATAAAAGATGTTTGTCTAGTAACCGAATTGAAGCATAACCTATTGAGCATAAGTCATTTGGCAGATAATGGTTATGGTATCAATTTTGTGAAAGATAAATGTACTATATATGATATGTCATCTGGTGATCCCATATATAAAGGGATTAGAGAAGACAATATATATATTTTCTTTTTGGAGAATACTAATAATACAGGAAGGTGTCTAGTAGCCAATCAAAATAAAAGCTGGCTATGGCACATGAGACTAGGACATGCAAACATGGATACTATCTCACGTCTGAATACAAAGAAGTTGGTAAAAGGACTCCCAGAAATTCCTTTTAAGAGAGACATGGTATGTGCTGACTGTGAAAAGAACAAAGCACATAGGTCTTCTTTTAAATCCATCAACGCTGTAAGTACTTCGAGACCTTTGCAGTTGATTCATATGGATTTATTTGGTCCTAGTAGAGTCGCTAGTCTTGGCGGTAAACTCTATGCTTTTGTCATTGTTGATGATTTCTCTCGTTTTACATGGGTTTACTTTTTATCAAACAAAAGTGATGCAATTTTTGAATTTCAGATATTTTGTAAAAAGGTTCAAAACGAAAAAGGCTTCATGATTACTCGTATCCGAAGTGATCATGGTGGCGAATTCAAAAATACTGATTTCAAAAAGTTTTGTGATGATAGTGGATACTACCACGAATTTTCTTGTCCTAGAACTCCCCAACAGAATGGTGTTGTGGAGCGGAAGAACCGTACTCTAAGCGAAATGGCTAGAGTCATGCTTAATCAGCATAATCTTCCTAAATATTTTTGGGCAGAAGCTGTTAGTACAGCCTGTCATATTTTAAATAGGGTGTTAATTCGACCTATATCGAAGAAAACACCATATGAGCTTTGGTTTGGAAGAATTCCAAACATATCTTATTTTAAAGTTTTTGGTTGTCGCTGTTTCATCCTGAACACCAAGGATAACTTGGATAAGTTCGACTCGATAGCAGATGACGGGATATTTCTCGGATATGCTGCTAAGAGTAAAGGATATAGAATTTTTAATAAAAGATCTTTGATTGTTGAAGAAAGTATTAATGTTACCTTTGATGAGTTGAATAGTCATAGATCTAGCGACAGTGATGATGAAGATGCACCTACAAAGACAAAGAAGAGTTCTGAGAAAGATCCTACCCAAGAGGCAAGAACTGATAAAAGTTCCGAAGATGCAGGAACTGAGAAGAGCCTTGTGAAAGGTATGGCCCAAAGATTCGAATCATTAAGATTCAAACCGGATCATCCAGAAACTCTCATAATAGGTGATGTATCCAAAGGTGTAAGTACTCGTTCATCTCTTAGAGATTCTGAAGTAGCAGCTAATGTAGCATTTATTTCTCAAATAGAACCTAAGAATATTGATGAGGCTTTTTCTGATGAATTTTGGATTACTGCCATGCAAGAGGAACTTAATCAATTTGAGAGAAACCAAGTTTGGGAACTCGTTCCTAAACCTATTGGTCAATCGATAATTGGTACCAAATGGGTGTTCCGAAATAAACTTAGTGAAGATGGTCAAGTTCTACGCAACAAAGCACGTCTAGTTGCACAAGGTTATAATCAAGAAGAAGGAATTGATTATGATGAGACCTATGCTCCTGTTGCTAGACTAGAAGCCATTCGCATGTTTTGCGCTTTTGCTTGTTTTAATGATTTCAGACTTTTTCAAATGGACGTGAAAAGCGCATTTCTAAATAGATTTTTGAAAGAAGAAGTTTTTGTGAAACAACCCCCTGGTTTTGAAGATTTTCAAAAACCTGATCACGTCTTCAAGCTTAAGAAAGCACTTTATGGACTCAAACAAGCACCTCGTGCTTGGTATGAACGCCTAAGCGCCTTCTTACTTGATAATGGTTTTTCAAAAGGCAAGATTGATACTACTCTTTTTATTAAATCTATGAATAATGATATACTTCTAGTGCAAATTTATGTAGATGACATCATCTTTGGTTCTACTAATGAACAACTCTGTCAAGAATTTGCCAAGTGTATGCAGAGTGAATTTGAAATGAGCATGATGGGAGAGCTGAACTTCTTCCTAGGATTGCAAATCAAACAACACTCAAACGGAACATTCATCAACCAAGCCAAGTACACGAAGGACATACTAAAGAAGTACGACTTCGAGAATGTGAAGCCAATTGGGACTCCTATGGCTACATCTACAAAGCTTGATGCTGATGAAAGTGGCAAACCTGTTGATCAGCGTAAGTATCGAGGTATGATTGGTAGTTTATTATATTTAACTGCTAGTCGTCCTGATATTATGTTTAGTGTTTGCATATGTGCACGATATCAGGCAAACCCTAAGGAATCACATCTTAGTGCCGTTAAGCGTATCTTCCGATACCTTAAAGGAACTTCTACAGTTGGCTTATGGTATCCCAAAACCAAATCCTTTGACCTCATAGGTTACTCGGATGCGGATTTTGCTGGATGCAAAGTGGACCGTAAAAGTACCAGTGGTACATGTCATTTCTTGGGAAAGGCCCTAGTCTCTTGGTTTAGCAAGAAACAAAATTCAGTAGCATTATCAACAACTGAGGCTGAGTATATCGCCGCAGGACATTGTTGTGCTCAAATTTTGTGGATGAAGCAAACCTTAGAGGACTACAATCTGCACTATACAAATGTTCCTATATATTGTGATAACACTAGTGCAATTAATTTAACTAAGAACCCTATCTGTCATTCACGCACAAAGCACATAGAAGTTAGACATCATTTTTTACGTGATCATCAACAACACGGGGATATTTGCTTAAAATTTATTAATACTGAACATCAACTAGCAGATATTTTCACTAAACCATTGGCTGAAGACCGTTTTAACATCTTGAGGCGTGAGCTCGGCATTCTTGAATTCTCGGATTCTTAAAACATATGGTAATTAAATACTGTATTTATGACTTGATAATTTATTATCTAATGAAAATTATTTTTGGGGACAAACTTACAAAGGATATGTCTGTCACCACGGCTACGGTCGAAGCGAAGCGGTACTTAAGAGTTCCCCGGTGAACCACCGTTAGCTGGGACAATCCCTACAGTTAACCTAAAAATAACAGCAATTAGTTAATAAACCAGTCAAACATCATTTATTACAATCTTTACTTACCTGACTGCTTTAACTATCTCGGGAATGCAAGTGGCCGAACTCGGCCCGAACTCTGACCGAGTTCGGACCGAATTCGGACCGAGTTCGGTCGGCGCTGTGATGGCTCCAGAACCGAACAGCCGGCCCTAGCACCTATAAATCCCATCCTTTCTTCCACTATTTCTCCACACCAAAACGTGAAATAGTTCCACCTCCTTCCAGAAGACTTTCCTCCTCCTTCTTTGCAAGGCATCGACGATCTTCCTCCATCTCTTCATGGCTCCGAAGCGTCAACGAGGAAATTCTTCTCAGGGTGCTTCCTCCTCATCCGACTACACTCCGGCTAGTCTCTTCAGTCCAGCCAAACCTAGAGATCCCGAGGAATATGATGGCACTCTGTTTCCCGACAGAGACTTCTCCAATCTCTGGTTTGATTCCTTTTCTTTACATCGTATTTGTACTGGAGCCTTTGTCAACTTTACAACCTTCTTTGAATATGCTCCTGTTTTTGATCAACTTGGATTTCGCGACTTTTTCGAGGTCCAAGATAGTATTTTCGACAATGCTGTCCGTATGTTCTACTGCAATTTGCAAGTACAACAAAACGGAAATTTCTATTCCTGCGTCGCTGGACAGGAACTAGAATTTAGTGCCACCGATATCAGTGAATATTTTCACGTTCCTGATCTTGGTGATGCTCTTGTTGACATCCACCATATTCAGTTCCCTGTCGATGTCACTTTAGCTTCTTTTAGGGAATTGATTTGTCACCCTACTCCTCCTCCTCGGAGAATATTTTCTAGACATCTTAACCAGAATTTTTACGAACTTCATCGTATGATTTTCTCGGCCCTTCTTCCGAAGAAAGGCTCTACCGATGAGGTCACATTTTTGGAACTCTCTGCTATGTATCACATTCATTTTGGAATTCCTTTCTCCATTCCAAAAACCATGATGTCTTGGATGCTCAACTGCAAGAATGCAGGTAGGAACCTTGTTTTTCCTATGCACCTTGCGAGTATTTTTTGCCGTTTCGAGATTGATCTTGAAACGTGTGCTATTTCTTCTCCACCTGTTGAGTTGACCCGCTCTCGTCGGTTTCCTCAACCTCCCGGTGCTGCTCCTGCTGACCCAGTAGCTGATGTTGAGGCCCCTCCAGCAGATGCTCCTCCTGCTCCGGCCCCTGCCCCTGGACTCGATCAGGCATTCTACCAGCGGTTTGATGATTTCGTTGCCGTATCCACGCAACGTTATCAAGACTCCGAGTTCCGGCATATTTCTCAGGCCCAGGTGCTGAGAAACAGCATTGCCGATCTCCATTACAGCCTGGTGCATGATCCAGTTCATCTACTCACTATCCTTCCACATCCTGCTTTTCCTGGTCCTCGTTTTACTGATGAGACTACTTTTCAGTACTTCGACCCGACCACTGCCTATTTCCCTCATGATCCTCCCGGTGCAGACGACGCAGAGATGTGATGTGGATTCAGCCATAGGATAGTGGATTTAGTTTTGTTTAGTTTTGATGCTGTTCATGTAGTACTTTTTACTTTCATGTCTAAACTCTTTCAGTTAGCCATTTATCAGTTGTACTAGTTGACTTTCTAGTGGAAAATTTATGATATTTCAGTTTATTGCATTTCACTTATCTATGCTGTGATTACTATTTTTCTTTCACTTTGTCTTGTCTTTTCTATTGTTGGCTTCATGATTTACGGGGGAGCCGATTCATTTTACTACTTGACAAAGGGGGAGAAAATGAGTATAATACAAAAATATCACAAATGCAAGGCTAGAACAAATTTTTTTTCAGGTATTTTGATATGTTGTTTTATTTTTTATAAATATATTTTGGTATAGACTCAAGTTTGTCAATTATCAAAATGGGGGAGATCTATTTCAGGATACATGAAATCTTATTCAACGGACGATGTACTGCATAAATCCAAGCGTCAAAGTCATCAAAAATTCTGAAGACTCTTTTCTACTTTATTCTGTATTTTTACACTTTATTGAGTCTAGGAATTTCCTTGTAAAATCAAGTATGGTATTACTGGCTTAGGGTTAAAATTATTCTCCTTCTCTAAACCTATTTTTACCCTTCATATTTTCGATTACAAATATTTCAAAAATATATTTCGAAAATATTCCTTTTCAAATGATTTTACAAATTACCAAAAACATGTTTGTAAACTGTTTTTACAAAAGAATTTTATTATATCTCCTGACAGAACTCCTAGCCGAGTTCGGCCCGAGTTCGGCCCGAACTCTGACCGAGTTCGGTCAGTTTGTATTCAAACTTCAGTTGCCTCCAAATCTGCGAGCAACGTCTATTTTGCGAGATATTTGCATCCGAACTCTGTCCGAGTTCTGCCCGAGTTCGGTTGGTGAAAACACCTATAAATAGAGAAGAACTTTTCATTTCAAAACATCAATTCATTCTTCATTCTCTTCTCTATTCATCTCAAGTGTTTTCTAGTGATCTAAAAATTTCAAATCTCACCTATACTTCTCTTAGCCAAAAGCCAGTACTATCAGATTTGATTTAGAAGTCTTTTGGTTATTCAGAGTTGTAAAGAGGTCGTCAAGTTTCAACAAAAAAAATTCTCGTTGTGGAGCTGGTCGTGCGCTCGTCACCAAGCACGGTGTGTGTTGGAGTTGGTCGTGCACTCGTCAACAAGCACGGTGGTGTAAGAGTTGCAAGCACTCAGTTAAAGCTTGTGCCTTTAGTGGATTAACATCGAGCAAGAGTACTCGAGACTGGATTAGTCCTCTCAGAGGGATACCAGTATACATCGCTGTGTCACTGAGTTTGATTCTCCTATCTTTATTTACTGCTCTTACATCATTGCCATAGTTTAATTTTTAATTGGTGATTTTATTTCCGCTGCACACACGCACTCTATTCACCCCCCCCTCTAGAAGTGCTCAACGATCCTACAACCATCACACACAGTTTTATTTCACTCACCTTCTATATCCTATTTCCTAATGTAAATATATGTAAATATGTAATGTATGTATATATATAAAGTATACATTAATATATGTATCTGTATATAATATAAGTTTGTGTATTATATATAGGTATCTAGTATAGATACATGCATTGGATGAATAGGTTATATTGGTATATATACAAGTATCATATAAAATATATATCTATGTAATGTGAATGTGCCTATATCTAGTATACGTCTATAGGTAATAATAAATGCCTATGTATATGTATATAGGTAGCCTATATGCTAGTGTAATTCTATGTTGTATTATATAACATATCAATATGTGTAGTATTTTAGATATAGATGATGTCATGTAGTCATGTGTTATGGGTTGGCCTATAGGCATGATACAGCCTATGGCATATATGTGAGTCTGTTTGACTAGTGAGCCTAGATTGGGCTTGTACAGCTTTATTAGACCTAGAATAGACCCACTAGACTAGGATGTTTTTTATTTACTTTACTCTCTCGATGATTGTACATATTGATACTTGGGATCTGGGATTATATATTTATCTTAGACACTTAGACTCTCTGTTGTACTTGGGATGTTCTTTTCTTTTCAGCAGTTTTATCTCTCTATCTTCTATCTTATCATCTGCCTTAGTTTTGATTGAGTTTACTTTCTGCTATGTCACCCCCATTCGGAGAGTATAAAAAGTTTAGCTTTATATTGTTAGATGTTGTGACCTAGGACAGCGTTCTACCGCCGACACTGCGGCGTAGGCTGGACGTACCCATTTCTCGTGCCCTTACTCTAGGGTGCGGGTCGTGACACATTTTTAGTGGTGGCCCATGCAGGTGAAGTTTATGTAGTGGTATTCGAACTAGAGTATCACTACAGCCTACAGTAGGATTAGGATTATTTTTGAAGTATCACATTAGGAAAAACTCTTAACTGGATCCCTGCCATCTAAATTTTGATACTTCCTTGAATAACTGTCCTCCCTTGAATTATTATTTCTCTCTCAGTATTGATTCCTTGTTTGATCTGTCTTCAGGATGGTTATGGAGACACAATCTCTTTGTCTCGATCAGGAAGATACCACTGAGGGGTCTACCACTTCTCGTCCTGATCAGCAGGGCCCCAAGACTGCAGTTCCTGTTATGCCAGCTCAGGCTGGGATATCTGCAGCTTATGGGAGTGCACCACTTCCTACTCTGAGACTTTCTCCTGTCGTCCTGAACGTTCTTCAACAGCAGTCGCCATCAGGATCAGAGGACGTGGCGCGGTTGTTCTCCTTCTTCCAGCAGATAGTGAAAACTCAGCGGCAACAGTTGTTCAAGAAGGGATGGGACGCTCACGGTACCAGCAGCAGCGAAGGCCAGGCCAAGAGGCCCCATGTGCAGATTCAGCAGACGCTGACACCAGTGGGAGTTCAGTAGGCACAGCATCTGTATCAGGGTCAGGACCCAAAGGCGATCAGTTGTCCCTACTGCAAGAAGCCGGAACACATCTGGAAGCAGTGCAGGAAGAGGTTGAAGGTTTGCTATTTCTGTGGGTCAGGTGCCCACCAGAAAATGGATTGTCCCATTGCACCTCCTTTTGAGGGAGCTAGTGGCAGTGCGGGCCTGGCCAAGATACCCCTCTTGCATATTCAGCATCAGTATCAACAGAAGCCTGTTCAGCAGTAGTTCCAGGGTCAGGATCATCAGCAGGGATAGCAGCAACCCAGACAGTATCAGGCACCCAGGCAGCAGACAATCAGTTGTTCCTACTGCAAGAAACCGGGGCATGGATGGTGTGAGTGCTGGAAGAGGCTAGGCATGTGCCTACTATATGGAGCAGCGTACCACCAGCTAAGGAAGTATTCCCAGAACATAGGCAGAGGAGTTCAGGGAGCAGCACCAGGAGCAGGAGCGAGGACTCCGATAGGCCAGCAGAAGGGATCACCCTTACCGACTCAGTAGCAAAGGTACATGCAGCATCAGCAGCAGGCCATGGGAGGTCAGCAGGAGCGAGTTTTTGCCAGGACAGTCGAGGATGCTCAGGCCGTTGGAGATCTAGTTGCAGGTTCCGTTCTTTTGATTCCATTTTCGAAATTGCCTCTTATACTGCCTTGAAATTTTGATTTTCTCTGTTCCTTGTTGATTGATCAAATTTTGTCCTGTTGTTATTGTGTTATGTTTGATTTTCTTCTGAGATGAATTATATGGGCTAGGTCACCCAGTAATGGAATCTAGAATCTTCGCTAGTCGTGTTAGCTGGCATAGTGAGGACATATAGTCAGATTTAGGACGTATTTCTCGGGTGTGGGAATTTAAGGTTTTCGCTGCCAAGCATGCGGCAATGCAAAAATTTTAAATACCATGATTCTAGAAGTATATGCCTTGGTCAAGGACTCTGTGATTATCGTAGCCTTGCTCACTAACATGACGAAGACTCTGAGTAACATTATTTTGGACAGACGCATATGATTATCAGATTTTGTCTTGAGAAGGTTTCAACATATCATCTCTATCATACCCTTCTGTTATTTTTTTTAATTGTTTTCCATCATCAAATAACTTGGGAGTAGGGATATTTAGTTGTAGAGCTTATTCACATGTAGCTCTTTTATAGTGTAATGATGTGATGGCTTATAGAGTGTCTGTACCCTAGAGATGATAGTTAGCATTGGTATTAGAATAGTAACCCATGGTAGATGATTTTCTTGTTATTATAATACCAACCAGTTACATAAAGGATGTTAGTATGCCTTACAGCCTTGATGATTGTTATTATTTTTCTTACCTTTTTTTCAGTGAGACACCCACGACCAGAGCCTGTCCTTGGGTATAGTTGTAGTTCACCTAAGACTGAGAGGCCTATATACATATAGATTACAGATGGTATTGGCATATGGGATATGGGCTTGGTTGGTATCTATAGGTCATTGTCGTATAGAATTATTGACATGTTGTTAGCCTATATTGGTCCACTCCCTATTTTAGTAGGTTCTCTTGTGTTGAGTTCAGTTATGTTGATCAACCTTTATAGGAAGTTTGCAGCCCCTTCACTAGATACCCTATTCCCTTAGTTCAAACTTGTACAAGTTGTTCACTGTACTCAAATTTTATTACCTACCATGTTGCGTCATAGGTTTCACTGGACCATAGTTCAGACCCCAATTATTGACTCACCAATATAACTATCAACCCCTTACCATATTTTGTATATCAGGAGAATTAGTATCATGCATGCTAGAGGCCTGTACTCACCACTTGGGGCAGTTCACTGTTCTGTCCCAGTACACCTTACAGTATCTGACCCCTTTATTGGAGTGATAGGCATGTGGTAGGGAGTATGTGTTTTAGACCCTGAGTAGAATTGAGGTGATGAGGGTTAATATATATAGTTTGTATATGTAATGTATTTTGATTGGTACGTAGCCTGCACTCATTTGCAGTATACTGCCTATTGTAATCCATGTACACCAGTTTGGTTCACTTCTTCAGACCACTGTCCTGCATATAGTTGGTTCAGCCAGATATAGAGGAGAGGCCAGGTTGATCTAGAGGCATGTTTCAGTCACCATGTAGGTTTCCTTTCACTTTGACTATACAAGTGGACCCAAATGTCCTATCTTTTAGCTCATAATCTCAGTCCCTTGGCATCATCCCCTTTTGCCTATATTGATGTTTCAGACCATTCATCCTTAGCCTAGTTCTAAGCTTTTGCTTCAGTCCCTTATAAGTTTAGTCTGCCTTAACCCTTGGTTGATCAGTCATATATATATATATAGATGATATACTTAGGATTATATGAGGTGGGTTGTTGTTCTTGAGCATATATATATAGTATTGGGATTGGTGTGCTTAGCTTGTAGGAACTTAGTTATGGATGATTTGATAGGATTGGAAAGTTAAGAGCTAGCCTATTATAGAGTTCTCTTTTGCTAAATTCTAGTTGCCAACACTTAGGTAGCTGGCAGAGGTAAAGTCTTAAGAAGATGACCAAGCACTAGGATATTGAGAAATTGACTAGTGATTGACCTTGACTATGTTGACCTAGAAAGGGATACGACTATCTTAATTTCGAGGACGAAATTTTTATAAGGTGGGTTGGATTGTAACACCCAATTTTTCAGATGAGGGTAATTTTGAAATTTTATAATTATAATTATTATTTTTTTATATTTAATTCATATTATGATTCTTGGTGATTTTTTAATCTTTTTAAACTATTTAAAATTATGACTTGTGATTAGGGTATTTCATTTATTATTTCTAGTTTGAGGGTATTTTTGTCATTTTTGGGATTATTTGAATTTATTAGAATTTATTTGAATTTATGGGAATTTTTAGAATTTATTTTAGAATTGTTTGAATGAGGGTTGACTAGGTTGACTAGCATTGACCATGGTAGACTAACCTAGGAGCTAACCCTAGTTGAGTTTGGACTTGGTTAGGTTATGCAACCCTAGTTAGACTAGAGTTGACCCATGGTATGGTTATTTGACTTAAGTTAGATCATTTAAGTCATAAGCCATGACTTGTGATTAAACATTAAATCAATAACTAGCCATAGAGGCCCAAAGCCCATTAACTAATGCCTAACCCTAACCCTAACTTTATTGTCCAGCCATTACACCCATTGGGAAACCCCCCTATAAGTATTCTCCTCCATTTAGGGCTAGCCTCTTTAGGAAGGAGCAAGTTTAGAAATAGGTATTTTTCCAACTTCAAAAATCCCTAGAAAATCCATTTTAACTTGTTTTTAATACAAACAAATTGCAATAGGTTCTAATTGATGTTTTCTTGCTGTTGGAATTTGTTATTCTCAGTTTTCTATCAATTTGAAGGAGTTTGGTGGCTTTTGGGAATCCTCATTCAAAGGGTTTTTGTGTTGAGAACACCATAGGTAAAATCCTAATCCACCTATTAAAATTTGGTTTTAATTGCATGGATGCCTAGCCTTAAGTATCCTCACCTTGTAGGAATAGGATTTGTAGAATTTTGTGTCCTGTACGTGTCCGTATCGGACACGTATCAGTGATAGCTATAGGTGTTTCACGAAATACCTCAATGGACATTTTGTTCTGTTTTTGTGAAACTAATTGAATGGAAAAATGTATTTTTGTGTCGCTTACACGTTTCTTTTGCTCTGAGCTTGAATCGAGTTTGTGTCGTGTCGTTTTAACACTCGTGCAAACGTATTCGGACACGCGCGTGCGGCCTGGGTGTATCCACTGCTGCTCGGGGCTTCTACAGGACACGACACGCCATGTTTCAACACAAAACTTTGCGGACTTGAGGGGGCATGTACTGACATCATGCCCCCAAAATTTCCTCGAGTCTCGTACACTAGTTAGGAAGAAATCGATCGCGCACCGTTTTAGCACTGTTCTGTGTATTACTGTTTAGAGCCACTGACACGGCTTTATAATTCGGACACGCGACACAGGGGACACGATTCAGGGTGTGTCAGACCTAGGTCTACCCTAGGCGTACCCACTGACACGAGCACGTGTCCCAGTTTGCGTCATGTCGAGTGCACGACACGCATGCACCTATGCACGACGCAGTGCCTAATTGTTGTGTCTGTGTACACTGATAGGTTTTTCATTTCAATTGGACACGTTTGTGTCCTCTTGCTGGGACACAAACACATCATAAGACACGTGCACAGGTTGTAAGTACTTTACCAACCATTAGTATGTCATCTTAGTTTAATTTGATGATTTATTTTCCATTTCCCCAATTTTCCTGATACGGGTTATTTACTAATTTTTCCAGTTTTTGGATTTGACTTTTGACAGTCTTTTTGATCAATCTAAATGTTGTTAATTACATGTTTAAGATTCATATTATGGTCCTCCTACTAGTCATTAACATGTGTGTCAATTTTGGGTTGGAATGGTTATGATTTGATTTTGAAATGGGGGGTGATATGAGTGTTTGACTGTTGTGCAAGGCTGAAAACTGATTTCTGAGATTTTTTGAGGTTTTGAACTCGATTCATAGTTCATTGTAACCCGAGTTACTGGATTTGTATTCCCTTTCTTTTTCTCACTGAAATTTATGTAAATCTGGGATTGAAAGGGGTGTGGACTGTTTTAATGGGGTTCCCTCTTATTCCTCTCATATTTCTTTCACATTCACACACTATCTTAACTGTGACACCCTTCACTGATTTTTTGATTTTCCTATACACACACATTTCTCTACACATTACACACATATTTATGATTTCAGAATTTTACTCTTCTTTTAACCCATGTTCCCCTCATTCACCCTACACACACACACAAGCACACAGTTCTCTCACTCACTTTGCCCTCTACAAACACACACACAACACTCACATGTACACACACTTTTTGTTCCCCTCTCTCACTCACATTTCTCTCTTACACACACCATCACACACAGTTTTATTTCACTCACCTTCTATATCCTATTTCCTAATGTAAATATATGTAAATATGTAATGTATGTATATATGTAATGTATACATTAATATATGTATCTATATATATATATATATATAATATTAGTTTGTGTATTATATATAGGTATCTAGTATAGATACATGCATTGGATGAATAGGTTATATTGGTATATATACAAGTATCATATAATATATATATCTATGTAATGTGAATGTGCCTATATCTATGTATATGTCTATAGGTAATAATAAATGCCTATGTATATGTATATAGGTAGCCTATATGCTAGTGTAATTCTATGTTGTATTATATAACATATCAATATGTGTAGTATTTTAGATATAGATGATGTCATGTAGTCATGTGTTATGGGTTGGCCTATAGGCATGATACAGCCTATGGCATATATGTGAGTCTGTTTGACTAGTGAGCCTAGATTGGGCTTGTACAGCTTTGTTAGACCTAGAATAGACCCACTAGACTAGGATGTTTTTCATTTACTTTACTCTCTGGATGATTGTACATATTGATACTTGGGATCTGGGATTATGTATTTATCTTAGACACTTAGACTCTCTATTGTACTTGGGATGTTCTTTTCTTTTCAGCAGTTTTATCTATCTATCTATCTTCTAACTTATCATCTGCCTTAGTTGTGATTGATTTTACTTTCTGCTATGTCACCCCCATTCGGAGAGTATAAACTGTTTAGCTTTATATTGTTAGATGTTGTGACCTAGGACAACGTTCTACCGCCGAAACTGCGGCGTAGGCTGGACGTGCCCACTTCTCGTGCCCTTACTCTAGGGTGTGGGTCGTGACAGTACTCAAAGGAAAGATTCAAGAGTTGATAAATACCAAGGAAATCACTCTCTAGCAAGACGAGAAGACAGTGACGGCCAATGTCCTCTATCTACAGTTCGGTGACTTTTTCGCTCAGCTGGTATATGACGGTGTTGTTCCTATCCTAAAGGCTACCTTGGAGATCATCAACCTCTCGCCAGCAAGAAGTGACGGCTTAGTTCCTTTATCAACTGATAAAGGCAAAATCATGTGGATTCACCCCGATTTGGTAGCCGACTTTCAACCAAAGGCATCTATTTCTTCTACCAATTCAAAGAAGACGGCTAAGTATAAGTTATGTCATATGACTTCAAGTGAATTCACTTCACTGGATGTTCGTTTTCCTTCTTTAAACACCACATTCATTCCAGCGACAACTTCGTTTATTTTTTCGATGACTGTGTCACCGAAGCCAGAAATCAAGTACCGACCAGAATTCCATCGGTATAGTCAGCAGTCTCGTAAGCTGATGATGAAGACGGGATACGCCCTACGTAACGCTCCTGGCTTGAATGACAAAAGGGGTCTCTAATACCTCTTTTTCTCTATCTTCAAGACAACCAGTATGGTATTGGCCTGGGATTTTGGACAGATCATTCATCTCCCCAAAAGAAGAAATCGTTTGGAAGCAAGACACGGGTGAAAGATTGCAATATGGTTTCTTTCTCACCTATTCCAGAAGAAGAAGCCATGGCTGGTACCAGATCTAGGAGGCTCTACCTTAGAGATTACCCAGAAGTGTAGGAGAATGTAGTCATTTATCCTCTTGCATCCAATGTTCCTCCAGCATTATCTCCTCCTGCTCCTGATGTCCCTACAACATCAGTTCCACCAACTGACTCGGGTCCTTCTAAACCGACAATAGCTGATAAAGGCAAGCAACAGGTTCGCTTTGATAAGAACCTGAAGAAGAGAACTCTATTGCAAGGACTAGAACAGCCATATAATTTTGACATATTGGCTCAACTAGCCAATACTCCGGTAAGATTATCGATTTTCGAACTCCTGCATCTCTCGAAGGAAACTCGAGAAACATTAAGTCAGGCTTTGATACAAGCCGACGCTTGTCTAGCATATCTCAAGACACCAGATGAAGAACCTGTTGCATGCTCTCAATGCCATAGTGTGATGGAACTGATTCCTAATATCACCTTCACTCAAGATGACGTATTATTGGAGGACAATCAACATGACTGACATCTCTACTTTATAGGGTATGTCGACACAATGAAGGTCGATCATATTCTGGTCGACCTTGGATCCGCCCTCAGTATTATGCCGAAGACTCTATTGGATGCACTAAAGATCCTAGTCCATAGTCTTTCCATGACGATCACGACTATCCTTGGATTTAATTCTGAAAGATGTGAACCGTTAGGAAAGATCCGCCTAAGAGTCTAAATTGGCAATCTCCATACAAAAGTCACTTTCTATGTCATTGACAATCACATCTCCTACAATATGTTGTTAGAAAGACCGTGGTTGCATGAACATAACATTGTGCCATCCACTCTCCATTAATATTTTAAGTACATTGATAATAATGGAGAAGAAAAGAAAGAAGTGGTTGATCTCAATCCCTTCCGAGGCATCGAGGCCTATTATACAGACTCCAAGATGTACGAAGAAGAGTACATAAAAGTTGTATTGGCTATGGACACTGAAGAAGATTAGAAGAACAATCCAGATGAGGCCCTCGTAATTCCAGTTAAGGGACGCACTTCTCGTCCCTCATCTTCCCAGATGCTGACTATTAATCTCTCTCCTTCTACTAAGCCTCCCCCTACTAAAAAATGGAACAAAGGGAGCTCACCTCTTCTGAGCCTCTTGTTATCGACCTTCGTCATATATAACAAACCTCCTACTTCTCCTCATTTTGTTATTAACCTCGGTATGTCATCAACCAAGGTTAAAAATACTATTGTAAATATTGATGCAAATATCAATAAAGCAACGTCTCCTTTGCAGTATATTGATGCCAATTATTACACACAGTGTTATTTAAAAATTTTGGACAATTTTGAACCTCTTACCTTGGGGGTAGTTCAATCTTTCCAAGATAAGGTATCACTTGAACCAGTATAAAACTCGTTCTTTCTAATTCCTTCTCGGAAGAAAGATGAGCATCCTATCCTCTTCAGTAAAGGATCGAATCAAAGGACTATGTTTGATAGCGACCCTAAAAATAATGATAGTGGACGAATTCAACTACAACGTTACAGTCAACAATATAAAAATAGCATTCAAAAGATGGGTTATAATTTCAAATCTGGCCTCAATGGTGGTAAAAGTAGACGAACTCCTATCCGTATACCTACCCCGAAAGGAAAGTCGTTGCAATATTATGACAAGACAAAACATAAATTAGGCTATACTATGCCAATTATAACCCTAGATATTTCTGAGTCTGATAAAGAAGAATGGTCAGATTCTTCTGACTCTTCCTCGTAGGATTCAGACACCAGTATAGGACACGACCATCGAGTGACTCTATCTTCTAATATGGTGAGAGCTAAATTCTCAGAGGATAATGACGACTCAATTGATACTTATAAGGAAGAACCTTGGATACAACGGATGGATACTCAATGGGAGCTTTATTTCGAATAGCGTGAACCACCAACTGAGGATGAATTAATTAAAATCGATATCGGAGACGAAGCTTCTCCAAGGCCAATCTTTATTAGCAAAAGTCTTCCGCAAGCAGATAAACAAGTGTTAATCCAGCTCCTTAGAGAATACATTAACATATTTTCCTAGAGCTATAAAGATATGCTGGGGCTGGATCCTCAGATTGCTACTCACAAGCTCAACATACTGTCGAATGCTAGACCAGTCAAACAACAACAGCGACAATTCTGACCTGATATGATGGATGTCATAGAAGCTGAAGTCAAAAAACTCATCACAAGCAGTTTTGTCAGGAAGGAATAACATCTCGACTGGGTGGCTAATGTCGTCCCGGTTATGTGGAAGACAGGAAAAGTTTGAGTCTGCATCGACTTTACAGACCTCAATGCAGCTTATCCCAGGAACGACTTTCCTCTTCCAATCACTGATGTCATGATCGACAATATCTGTAGGTTCGAACGAATGTCTTTCATGGACGGATTTTTCGGATACAATCATATCAGGATGAATCCTGAAGATGAAAAGCATACGTCCTTCAACACTCCTTTAGGAGTCTACTACTATACAGTCATGACTTTCGGTCTCAAGAACGCTGATACCACCTATCAGCGGGCTATGAGTACTATTTTCCGTGAACACTTACGAAAAATAGTTGAGTGATATGCCGATGATATTACTGTCAAAAGTTGTCTAAAAGAAAATCACATCCAAGACTTAAGGACTATCTTCGATCTAATGCGTCAAAATCAACTTAAAATGAATCCCACCAAGTCATTTCTAGGAGTCTCTAGTGGCAAATTTCTCGGATTCGTTATTACTTTTAACGGTATACATGTTGACCCCGAGAAAGTCAAAGCCATTCAAGAGATGCTTCCTCCACGCAACCTAAAAGAGCTACAAGGAATCCAGAGATAACTTGCGTACATCAAGAGATTCATCTCAAATCTCTTTGAACGCTGCAGACTGTCCACTCAGTTGATAAAGAAAGGTGTGCCTTTCGTTTAGACTGATAAATGTCAACAATCATTTGAAGACATAAAGTAGTACTTAATGAACCCTCTAGTCCTAGTTCCTCCAATCACAGAAATACCTTTTATGATGTATGTTCGAGCAATGGATCACTCTCTGGGTGCCCTCCTAGCTCAAAAGAACAATGAAGGCCATGAACAAGTAATTTACTATCTCAGTCGTACAATGATCGGTGCTGAACATCGATACAGTCCAGTCGAAAAAGAATGGTTAGACTTGATGTTCGTTGTCCAGAAAATACGTCAATACATCACGGGCCAGACCATTCACGTCATTTCTAGAGTCAATCCTCTACGAGTTCTGATGAAAAAGCCCAGTACACTTAACTCCAGACTAGCTACATGGGCGACACTAATAGTACAGTATGATATGGTCTATGTCCCGTAAAAGTCTGTTATGGGTCAAGCCTTAGCCGACTGCTTGGCCGCACATCCAATTCCTGAAACTTCAAAACTCTATGACAAATTTCCATATAAAACTATAGATACCAACATGATTTCAGAAAAAATACTTGCTTGGCGTCTATTCTTTGATGGTGCATCCAGAATTGGACCAACGATATCATCATTACTAGAGTAGGAATTGTCCTTTTATCCCCAGAAGGATTAGCTATTCAAAGAGCCTATTCTCTGGATAAGCCATGTTCCAACAATGTTGCGGAATATAATGCTTTACTCATCGGTCTCTAGTTGGCTAAACAGCTGGATATCAACTATTTTGAAGTATATGAAAACTCTAAGTTGATTGTCAACCAGGTTAGAGGCACTTATGAAGTCCAACATCAAGATCTCGTCCCATACCAAGAAGCAGTAGTCAAACTGGCTACATCATTCAAAGGTTTCTTTATTGAACATGTACGTCGAGCATAGAATACAAAGGCCGACACACTTGGTAATCTAGCAGCAGCATTAGCAATTCCTGTGAAACGATAACAGTTAATCGTCATCACTAATCAGGAATTATTCTGCATCGAGAATAATTCGAATGTTGAATTCAGCAATTCAGTTAAAATTTGTACTACTAGCAAAGACTGGAGGGCTCCTTTCATCGACTTCGTGGTACATGACATATTACCTGGAGACCCTAAAGAAGCAACGACAATTCGTCGTCGGTCGCTTCGATTCTATTATAATCACCCCTCCAAGACACTATACCGGTGATCTTTTGACGGTATGCTCCTACGCTGTCTTGCGGAAGATGAAGCAAAACAAATATTATGTGAAGCTCACGATGGTTTCTGCGGTGCACATCAGCCTGGTCCTAAGCTACAGGATTGTATCAGATGCATGGGATACTATTGGCCATTATGGTGGCAGATGCAATCGAATATGCAAAGAAATGCCGATCATGTCAAATCCATACAGATTTCATCCACCAATCGTCTGAATTCTTACATCCCACTATAGCATCTTGGCCCTTTGAAGCCTGGGGTATGGATGTTATTGGTCCTGTTAATCTACCATCATCTCGAGGATATCGTTTTATCTTAGCTATAACTGATTACTTCTCAAAATAGGTAGAAGTAATTTGCCTAGCTAAAGTCAAGACAAGCAGTGTCATCAGCTTTAGCAAACATCATGTGATGTATCGATTCAGCGTTCCTCGACGGATCATCCATGACAACGGACCTCAGTTTGTTAGTTAAACATTTGCTCGATTCTGTGATGACAATCAAATCAACAATGTCGCTTCATATAATCCCGCAGCTAATGGCCTAGCAAAAGCTTTTAACAAAACAATCATCAAGCTTCTCAAGAAGTTCATTTCTGTCAATAAACGAAACTGGAGCAAAAAACTTGAAAAATGTCTATGGGTGTACTGCACCACTATATGTACCGGACTGGCTATACATCATTCTCTCTATTGTACGGGTGTAAAGCTATTCTACCATTGGAAATCCAAATTCTATCTCTGAGGATAGCTATCGCCAACGAACTCACAGTTAAAAATAATGACCATTTTCGACTTCAAGAGCTTAAAGCACTTGATGAGAAGTGGCTACTGGCTCAACAATACATTGAGCTATACCAAGCCCGTATCTCGAAAGCCTTCAACCGTAAAGCCAAAATACGAACATTAAAAAAAGGCGAACTGGTCCTTACTGTCAGACGTCCTATGACTATGACGCACATGAGCAGGGCCAAGTTCGAGCCAAAGTAGGAAGGTCCCTATGTTGTAAGTAAAATTTTCTCTAACGGAGCTTACCAGCTGACCGGGATAGACGGTCAAATCGCTATGATGCTTATTAACGACAAATTTCTGAAGAAATATCATGTTTGAAAGTATGTACTATGTTTCCTAACAAATATTGTATATACGTAAATCTTTGAATTATTATCTTTTATTGACTCTTCTTGTGAATAAACCCATAGATAATAAGCCCCCAAAAATTCCTGCGGAGTCTTAACCAGATTTTGAACCCATAAACACCTACCATAATATATCATCACATAATTGTCTTTTGGAACCCAGTTGTTTTAAAAGATCTTCTATTCTTGAGCCCCACTTGGCCCAAGAGTAATCAGCAGATGTATGAATTTACGTCCACATTACCTCTAAATTCTATCATATATGACTTGCCATGTCCATATTACATCTGATAATGTCATCACAGAAGTAACAACATGTCAAATTATATTCTGTCATGTCCATATTACCTCTGAACAGATATAATGAGTGTTATTATTTTCGAAAAATATGTCACGTTCAGTACCTCTAAATATATTTCTTACTCCTACCAATTACTTGTGTCTTAAATAGATACATAATAAGTAATAGAGCCATAAAAAGATCATCAGTTCGTCATTCCATGCAAATTATGCAAACACAAAAAATATTACATTTATCCAAAAATGTTCAAAAAAGAGAGTTATTACATTCATTCTTAAAGATAACTTCATTTTTGGAGGCTGAGTGCTAAGGTCAGAGATCATCTTAATTAAAGACTCGGCTCACTCTACCCTGATGGCAACTACTCTCGCCCTGGCCAAGTCCCTCCTGGACTCCGGAAGCAAAGGTTGCATTGATGTAACTTGACGCTCTATCTCTGCACTCAGAACTAGGAGAAAATCATCTCGTTTCCTAATCAAATCATCTAGACGGCTTGAGGCAAATTGAGATAATTCAAGCACTTCTTCTTGATGCTTCTTAGCTGCTGACCGATGCACGAATTTTGGCCATTTTAGCTTCTAGCTCTTGAAGGCGAGCCTGACCCTCAGTTGCTTCTTTTTCTTTCTCTGTCGCTTCAGTTGTAAAGCTCAATGGAAGAGATAATCTCAGCAATACTTAATTCTATCTCTCCAAATTGTATTGTGAAGGCGACCACAGAATTGTCTAGTGTGACTCGTTCTTTATATTCTTGAGCTATAACCTTGCACTCCGCATCTACTAGCCTCTGTATAATTCCCCTTGTTAGTTTTTGATAAGATCGGATAGGATCTTCGAGCTCATTTAGGGTATGTTCTAGGAAGTTGGCCCTTTCAACATCGCCAAGACCGCGTATGGCCTCAATCGGAAAAGAAGAAGTTCTCCTTACAAATCGTAAGGATGGTTCTTCTCTATGGCTATTTGAACAAGAGTGTTCAAGGAATTGAAGAAGGCACTTGTGTAAGTTTCGATGATGCTACTTGTCATCGCCGATACACTAGGTGTCGCTGCTATAGCAGGAACTCCTCCTTCGGCAGAAAATGGAGGAACGACAGCTTGTACACCTGGATATTTTGGTACAGGCGTCCTTGAGGAGCTTCCCTCCAACGTCCAAGAGAGCCATGGTAGAGCTAAGACTGAAGGCGGTAGAGGCCAGTGGAACTTCGACCATTGTCCCAATATGTTCCACTATAATGCAAAGTAAAAGTTATTATATCACACAACATCGGATAAATAAACAAGGGTAAATAAAGTCAAAAATTTACCTAGACCCGGTGGCATATATGGAGTCTTACGGGGTGTGGTATCTCGTTTTTTAACGAGTCTTACCATAGTAGAACCAAATACAGCTGCTTGGCTGCTTCCAACCTCCGAGCCTCCTGACATAAAATGGTTGCTTCCAGCCCCTGATTCAGCTGGACTACCTGGGGCTGCCTTCTCTGCCCTATCCATTTCAAAAACTTGCTCAGTAGGAGTTTGGATCCCCTCAACATCAATATCGGGGTTTTCATCACCCCTAGGATCTTCAAGACCTTTAATGAGGTCTTCATCATCTTCCTTATCATCATCTTGGCTTTTATCGCCCGCAACTTCAGCAATAGAATTCTCGTCGCCAAGCGGTTCATCGAGACTATGGTCATGATCACTAGGGCTCTAGTCGCCCTCCTATTCAGCAGGGTTTTCTTCTCCCTCAACAGCAGTTTGGACATCCTTGGCCATCAAATTTTGACCTTCTTGGGTTGCTATTTGATCTTGGCTTGGGTCAGCTTTATCAAGATCGAAGGCAGCATCAATAGGATCCTCCTCAATCTGCTCATCGCCGAAATTACCTCTATTCAGCGCTTCTATTATCTCCTCATCTTCTTGGGAAGGTGCAGGAGTTAGGGCTATGGAAGGAGCCGGAGCAACCTTCTTTTGGAGGCGATGCTTTCTCAGGGACTGTGACCCTTGGAGCATCATCAGTGGTTTGGGGCGATATCAAACCCACCGAAGTAAATGCCATCAATATCCTTACAGACCAAGGAATAGTGAACCCAACGATTACTTGTTCTGAAACAGTAACCGGATGAGTGTCCGCTGCAGCAGCTGGGGTTGGAGCATTGGTTGTTGGAGGTTCTAAAGACGAAGACAAGTCAATAAAGATCTCTATAGGATTAACCTCTAACAACTGTGGTTGAACCGAAAGGCTAAGAATATCACCTTGTGGAGAAGATATGCCTTCAGTCAATGGCTGTAACGGCTAATGAACAGGAGATTGTCTTGGTAACGGAGGAATATTGGAGGTTGCAGTTTTTCCTTTGCAGCCCTTGTCACCAGTAACTTTCTTCTGGCAACATGTTTAACCAGTGGTGGGGGAGAGACGACAACAGCAGGCTGATTTCCAGGAGTAGTTTGCTTTCTACTCGTTTCTTCAAACACACTCTCCTTCTGAACATAAGATGGAGTTGTTTCCCTCAAAGAAGATGTCTGTCCAAGGGATATCCCAGATTCTTGTTGTCGTGTTTGAAGCCTTGTCCTAACTGCTGGCTTTTCGACATCAATTTTTGCTTTCTTCTTCTTCCCTTTCTCTTTTACAGGAGAGGAGGGTTCCTCTTGAGCTGATTGGGACAGTAAAGTCCCAGTCCTCTGCTTTTTTCTATCTCCATTCACAGAAGATTTTCCCTTCTGCTTTTTAGAGGAATATGCAATGGTCTTGCGCATCATCATAAAAATTAGAAGGCACAACCTCTAAAGGATCATTGGCAGGAACATTCTCCTCTGCCTCGGACAGATTTACAGTGGCTGCAGTCCCGTCAAAAGCTTTCTTCACACCAATAAAGCTATCAGACATGGTATAACCTTTGAAGAAGGTGTTGGCTGAGGTATAAAAGTTCGCATATGTGCCTAATATACGCGGACCATCTTCAAAAGTAGAAGAGGGCAAAGTGAACATAGCATTGGTGCCTCTCTCATTATAATATCTCCATCCGTGGGCCCTATCGATCAGATACCTAAAGGCTCGAAGGCATGTGGTGGCATTCCCGACATGCATTTGAACATAGCCAAATTGGCGAGCAAAACGGTTGGGTAAGTATTGTTCTAAGCAGCATACACTCTCAAACAGATACACCAAATGAGAAGGCCTGATCATCTTTAGCCAAGAAAAAGCATGTCACTTCCCGTTTTCAGTATACGTATTTTAATATATGTACTGCTGAAATATATTTATTTAATATTTATCATTTATTATTCTGTATTTAAATTCCTTTAATTTTACGCTAATTATTTTTTCTACATTTTACTTTCTGTTTTTTATGTTACTTTTGGGTTCGGCCTGAGATGGTTTATTTTTCGATTTTGGGTGGTTCAACAATTCCCCACCTACCACCCCCATTAAAGCCCCATCCCCTTTCTCTTTCTCCATTACTTCTTCTCATTACTCTTCTTCTTCCTCATAAACTCTCCCCTCCACCTATCTAGCCGCATAGGCAAGTGCTAACTTGCTTCTTGATGGATCTCCATTTTTGTTGTTCCATTGTCTTCCTCTCAAGATTATTAGATACTTTATTACTTAGCATTTTCAATTTACATGGCTCATTTCATGTAGATCTAAGTTTAATACATTTTTGGATTTCTTAGGTTTTGATATAGTAACTTTGTTGTTTTTTAAGTTTTGATGGTTCCATGTTGTAGAGAATTTCGTTCTACCCTATTTTGACCTATGGAAGTCCAGATTTCGGCTTGGAATGAAGGATTTAGAGAGCTTGGAAGCAATGGCTTCCATGGTTCTGTTCTCAGGAGATTCAGAGAAGAAACCATTCCTGGCCGCATGAGCATTCCTGGCCGCATGAGCATTCCTGGCCGTATGAGCAATCCTGGCCGCATGAGCAATCCTGGCCGCATGAGCAATCCTGGTCGCATGAGCATTTCTGGCCGCATGAGCATTCCTGACCGCATGAGCAATTCTGGCCACATGAGCAATCCTGGCCGCATGAGCAATCCTGCCCGCATGAGCAATCCTGGCCGCATGAGTAGTTTCCAGCCGCATAAACTGTTTTCTTTGACAGTTCTGAGCCGCATAGGATTCGTTCCCCCCGAGCCGCATAAGGCTTGTCATCTCAGCCGCATAAGAATTGATTTTCCCAGTCGCATGAGACCCGATTCTTGGCCGCATGACATTGAGCCGCATGGAACTCCATTTGCCCGGCCACATAAACTCTAGACCATAATGCCTTTTGACTAATTTTGTCCCAAATTTGGCATTAATTAACATTGATTGTTATCTTGATTTATAATTGGTCATGCATTCCTAGTTGGAGCTAAGAGACTGGCTAGTTGTCTTATTGAATTAAATGGAATGAGACACGTTCATATTAACTATGAACTATTACAATCGATTGACCGATCCCGAATATTGGCATATAGATACATGTAGGCTTCAATTTATTTATTTATTTTATAAAAGCAGTATGTGTACTTTATGGTCAAAGCAAGATTTTTTTCGTGGTTAGTTTTGATTGTTGTATTACGCTATGTAAGACCTACAACATAACCGCACGGGTATCGTTATGGAGTTGGGCATATCGTACTTGTACGGAAGTACTCATTCTGAATGACCATGATCTACGACATGGGATTTCACTTAACATAGAATCTACTAAGTTAAATAAAATAATGATTGCATGGAGAGAATGGATTCCCGAGTTCTTAAATTGCAGCCCTCTTTGGGACTATTAGTGTCCGACAGGCCGGCTGGTTCCTACAGATACTACAAATCTGCCACACGGGCGGAAAATAGTATCTGCTTATATTATTTATTGTATATTGATGACAGGCATCCCGCTGGGATTCATCTAATTCATGATTGGCGCAATTGATTGATTGGGTAGACTAGCCTTGCTCGTACATAGTAAGAACTGAGGAATCCTTATTACATATTTCCAGGGTAACTTAGGACTCACAGTAGCAAGTCGTAGTAGTTGCATGGCCGTTTAAGTTGACTTATTTGTGTACTGTACCTACTCTGTTAACTAACTGAGATGATCAGAATATCAGGACATGACATGCCAACTTTTGTCCTTGTTTGGTTGGGAGGTTGGTTCGAAGTATCGTGACGTGATGTGAATCCCAGTAGCAAGCAGCGATTTATTTATCATATTCTCTTATTACTGGTTCTAATCCCTCATATCGTGCTTCCTTACGGTACTTGCTATTAGAGGTCTAACCTATCTGGTTTTGCATAGCCAGATCTAGAGCCGGTTCCCGATGACTCAGCTTACTTCCACCACCAAGATGGTCAATACTAGAGGAATGATCGCAGGAGGATTCAAGTGGGTTCCTTACTTCCCTGCTCATTTTGTTTCTTACTTTATACTTTGTCGTTTGGCACCAACATGTTAGTCGGATCGTCTTGTACTTACTTTTCAATAATTGTAACTAAGTCAGACTACAGCTGATAACAATTGTGTATACTTTGCTACATCATCTGGTTATGTTTTGTAAAGCCAGATCTCAAGAACATTTTGACTGAGCGTTGGGACGCCTTACTGCTTTATCTTACATGTTCTCTATTACTGTTTCTTGTTTGAATGATTGAGACAATAGATGTGAAGTGACCATAGTAAGACTTTCATGTAGTATGCACCCCCTCGTCTTTTAGACAACATTAATCATATTATACGGTATTCATCTACCCGTAATATGTAGCTGGCTGAGTCATTCCTCTGCTCTCCAGTATTCTGGTTCTGGGGCGTGACAAGGTTTTAGTGGTGGCCCATGCAGGTCTGATTTTAGACTTGTAGGGTGTTTTGATTTATAGGATGTCTCAATCACACATGTTTCTCCTTGATCCCATGATTCGTTATTCTTGATTCTAGCTTGACCTTCCAGTATCCTTGGACTTCATTGATCCTTCTTGTCCGATCGTTTGATTGTTCTCTTGTCCCTTTTCTTAGGGGCACCTCGTCCGCATCTGTCAGAACTGGATATCAGCAACAAGGGCAACATGGGCAACTTGACCATGTTGGTCAGCAACAAGGGCCAGTACTACCTCAAGGGACTATCCAAGAAGAAGTGATAGTAGAACCAGCAGCTGGACCGCAGTATCCGGAGGTTCCAACACCGCCAATAGTTCCAACTACCCCTGTGAAAGTGGACACACCAGCCCTTCTGGAGATCATGAGAGGGATGATGGCTACTCAGCAACACCAGATGTTAGCCCAGCAGTGCATGTACGCTCAGTTGCAAGAGCAGAACGGACTACTCAACCAAGGGTTGCAGACGGCTTTGGAAAGAGGGACAAGGACAGATTCAGGAGCATCAACCAGGTTTTACAAGTACAACCCCTACCGTTTCGAGGGCACGGAAGATGCCATCTCAGCAGATGCATGGCTTAAGGATATTGAGGCCATTTTAACAGCAGCTAAGGTACCGACAGAAGAACGTGTGGATCAGGTGAAGTTGTTACTTCAGGATCTCGCACGTGATTGGTGGGAATCAGAGAAAGTAGGCATCAGACGTCTTATTGCTTGGGACAATTTTACTGCAAGATTCAAGACAAAGTATTATGGAATTGTGGCACAGTTTGAGCTACAACAGAAGTTTATCAACCTCAGACAGGCTGGCAAGACAGTAGATGCTTATGCAGTAGAGTTCTGCAGATTGAGTAGGTTCGCCCCAGAGATGGTAGCAACGGAGAGCCAGAGGACTATAAGGTTAAAGCAAGGGTTTCATCTTGAGCTCTTGCAGTTGATAGAGGGGCACAATTATCAGACTTTCGATGAGGTATTGACGGCAACCTGAAGGCATGAGATTACCATTCAAAGGATTGCAGTAAGAACTGGAGGTCAGAAGAGATCCCACAGTCGGATTGAAGGAGGAGGGGGAGTAGTGTCCCGAACAATAGCACCGTCCCTTGGTATTCGTATTCACGATATGGAAATGCGAGGGCCAGCACCACCAACAAGACAGCAACAGCAACAGAAACAGAGGAAGAACCAGCAACCCCCAGCGGGCTGCACTTATTATGGAAAGGTAGGGCACACTAGGGATATGTGTCGGACATTGAATGGGCAGTATTTGATATGTGGAAGTCCAGTTCATCGGGTTACCATCTGTCCTATGAATTCGAGGTCAGGAGGACCAGTACAACAATTTCTTGCTCTGCCAGCACCAGGGGCAGGACAATATCGAGGACCAGCGGTAGCCATGAGGCCGTTGGCACAACATCCGTTTATGTCGTAGGCTCAGATGTTTCAGCAGTAGGGACCGTCGATGCAACAACAACACAGACCACCCCAGCATCACCAAGGCAGGGGCCAGCAGTAGCACCAGGCTAGGCCGCATCATGGGAACCAACATGGAGGTCGAAGGTGGGCATTCACTTTGTCCTTGGAGGAGGCATTGGCATCGGGAGATGTTGTGGCAGGTAACATTCTCGTCGCCTCATATTCCGCAGTAGCATTATTTGATTCGGGAGCATCACACTCATTTATATCTGCACAATTTACAACCCGACTAGGAATGGAGTTCGAGGCATTGCCAGGGAGGTTGAATATACTCACTGGTAATGGGCTCGTAGGAGTTAGTAGGATTATTCTAGCGTGTAGCGTTGTATTTTGTGGGCATTCCTTACCCGCCAGGTTGATAGAATTTTTTGTTGGAAATTTCGACGTTATCTTAGGCATGGACTGGCTGAAAGACAGTCATGCGACAATAGATTATCGTAGAGGGAGTGTATCTTTTGATATTCCAGGCATGAAGCGGTTCACCTTAGTCAGATCAGTGGCAACTCAACAAGAGCAGGGAGTAGTAACGACAATGAAAGAAGTTCTAGTTCCGAAGGTAGTTGAAGAGTTTCTAGACGTATTTCCCGAAGAACTTCCAGGTCTACTCCCGGTTAGGGATATTGAGTTCAGTATAGAATTGGCACCTGGAACTAAACCGATATCAGATCGAGTTTACAGAATGGCAGATTCAGAGCAGGCCAAGGTATATCAGCACATAGAGAAACTGAAGGAGAAGAAGTTCATCCAAGCTAGCGTATGACCATGGATAACACCAATGGTACTTATGGAGAAAAAAGATGGATCATCCAGATTGTGCATCGATTACAGGAAGCTTAACGCGACAATAATAAAGAACAAGTACCCACTACCAAGGATCGATGACTTGTTTTATCAGTTGAGCAGAGCTAGAGTTTTCTCCAAGATAGATCTTCGATCAGGGTATCATCAAGTGAGGGTTTGAAATGAGGATATTCCCAAGTCAGCGTTCAGGTCGAAGTATGGGCATTATGAATTCTTGGTAATGCCGTTTGGTTTGACCAATGCACCAGCTATATTTATGGATTTGATGAACCGCATCTTTATGCCATACTTAGATCAGTTTGTCATCGTGTTTCTCGACGACATTCTCATATTCTCTGCTAGTGAAGAGGAGCATGAAGACCACCTTCAAAAAGTGTTGCAGGTTCTGAGAGAGAACCAGTTATATGCCAAGCTCAGCAAGTGTGTGTTCTGGACGAATCATATTTTATTTTTGGGACACATCATATCAGGAGCTGGAGTAGCAGTGGATCCCAAGAAGGTTGAAGCAGTAGAGAGTTGGCCAGTACCCAAGACCGTAGCAGATGTGCAAAGTTTCTTGGGATTGGCAGGATATTACAGAAGGTTCGTATCAAATTTTGCAAGACTTTCAGCACCCATGACCCGCTTGACACGGAAGGATGTGCCATTCGTTTGGTCGGCAGAATGCCAGGCATCATTTGAGACTTTGAAGCAGAAGTTGATATCAGCGCCTATCCTTACATTGTCGGTTGGACCCGGAGGTTTTACGATATATTATGATGCGTCGGGTAAAGGACTTGGATGTGTCCTTATGCAACATAGAAAGGTGATAGCGTATGCATCTAGGCAACTTCGAGACCACGAAAAGAATTACCCAACTCATGATTTGGAGTTGGCAGCAGTAGTATTTGCTTTGAAGCTATGGAGGCATTACTTGTACGGTGATCGAGTGGACATATACACAGACCACAAAAATCTGAAGTACATCTTTACTTAGAAGGAACTGAACATGAGGCAGAGATGATGGTTGGAGTTGATCAAGGATTACGACGTAGAGCTTCAGTATCATCCAGGCAAGGCTAATGTGGTAGCAGATGCTCTTAGCAGGAGAGACGACGCATTTATGTTGACAACACAAAAACATATTTTAGAAGACCTTCAGGAGATGGGCATCGAAGTTGTACTTCCCAGAGATGTAGGAATTCTGGCGAGTCTACGAGTTCGACTTGGTAGATAGGATCAAGGCAGCTCAGGCACAGGACCCAAGGATTCAGAAGCTTAGGACAGAATGTGAGTCAGGGCTCAGAAAGGAGATACAAATCCATAAAGATTGTACACTTAGGTTTGGTTCGCGTTTATGTGTGCCTAGTAGAGATATCAGGCAGGAGATTATGATATAAGCTCACAGTTCTCAGTATTCTATACACCCTGAAGGGACCAAGATGTACCAAGATATCAAGCAGCACTTTCGGTGGAACGAAATGAAGAGGGAGATAGCTAGATTCGTTTCCCGTTGCTTGATATATCAGCAAGTGAAAGCAGAACAGCAGAGGCCAGCCGGATTATTGCAACTGCTTCCTATCCCGGAATGGAAGTGGGAGCACATCACAATAGACTTTGTGACCAATTTACCAAGATCGCCAAGTGGTAAAGATGCTATTTGGGTGATAGTAGATCGGCTTAAAAAGGTGGCACACTTTCTTCCTTTCAGAGTAGGGCAATCTACAGAAAGGTTGGCAGAGTTGTATATGCAACAGATAGTCAGGCAGTATGGAGTCCCTGTCAGTATTGTGTCAGACAGAGATACCCGCTTTACATCACATTTCTGGAAGAGCTTACATCATAGTCTGGGTACCAAGTTAAGATTTAGCATGACTTACCATTCGCAGACGGACGGGCAATCAGAAAGAACAATTCAGACTTTGGAAGATATGTTATGAGCTTGCACCCTAGATTTTGGAGGATCTTGGGAGGGCCACTTGCACTTAGTCGAGTTCTTATACAACAACAGTTATCAAACCAATATCCAGATGGCGCCATTTGAAGCACTATATGGCAAGAAGTGTAGGTCGTCACTAGCATGGGATGATATCGGGGAGACGAAGATGCTAGGCCCAGAAATTATTGTTCAGACAGTTGAAGTGGTTAAGAGAATAAGAGAGCGACTTCGAGTTACGCAGGATCGGCATCGTCATTGGGCGGACCAGCATCGTAGGCTGCTAGAGTTTTCTGTTGGGGACCATGTGTTCTTGCGGATCTCACCTACCCGTAGGGTCATTAGGTTTGGCGTTCGTAGGAAGTTGAGTCCGCGGTACGTGGGCCCATTTGTTATCCTTGATAGGATAAGCGATGTTGCTTATCGTTTATCCCTTCCACCTTCGTTACAAGAGGTGCATGATGTATTCTATGTATCTCAGTTGCGTAGGTATGTATCGGACCCAAGCCATATCCTTGATCATTCCGAGGTGGTTGTTGGTACCAACCTATCTTACGAGGAACAGCCTGTGTCCATTTTGGAACGAAGAGAGAAGATACTCAAGAACCGAACAATTTGCCTTGTCCGGGTTGCTTGGGGTCATCACTCTTTAGGGGAGTCAACGTGGAAACGTGAGGATAATATCCGATCACGGTATCCGCACCTGTTTGACTCACAAGGTATATCTCTTTCTGTATACCTTGATTGTCATAACTCCTCATGCTTGTCACCTTATGAGTAAAATTACTTGATATCGCGCATTGTTAAACATAGATATGTTACTTGCTGTTGATATTGTAAAATGATTGCTTGCTCAAATTACTTGTACTTAGATTGGTTTAGTTTTGATGTTCCTATCCCGCTTGGATTTGAAATTTCGAGGACAGAATTTTTCTAAGGAGGATAGAGATGTCATTTCCCGTTCCCAGTATATGTATTTTAATACATGCACTGCTGGAATGTATTTATTTAATATTTATCATGTATTATTCTGAATTTAAATTCCTTTAATTTTATGCTAATTATTTTTTTTGTGTTTTACTTTCTGCTTTTTACTTTACTTTTGGGTTCGGCCTGAGATGGTTTATTTTTCGGTTTTGGGTGGTTCAACAATTCCCCACCTACCACCCCCATTAAAGCTCCATTCCCTATCTCTCTCTCCATTACTTCTTCTCATTACTCTTCTTCTTCCTCATAAACTCTCCCCCCACCTACCCAGCCGTATAGGCGAGTGCCAACTTGCTTCTTGATGGATCTCCATTTTTGTTGTTCCATTGTCTTTCTCTCAAGATTCTTAGATACTTTATTACTTAGCATTTTCAATTTCCATGGCTCATTTCATGTAGATCTAAGTTTAATGTATTTTTGGATTTCTTAGGTTTTGATCTAGTAACTTTGTTGTTTTTCAAGTTTTGATGGTTCCATGTTGTAGAGAATTTTGTTCTACCCCATTTTGACCTATGGAAGTCCAGATTTGGGCTTGGAATGAAAGATTTAGAGAGCTTGGAAGCAATGGCTTTTATGGTTCTGTTCTCAGAAAATTCGGAGAAGAAACCATTCTTGGCCGCATGAGCATTCCTGGCCGCATGAGCATTCCTGGCCGCATGAGCAATCCTGGCCGCATGAGCATTCCTGGCCTCATGAGCAATCCTGGCCGCATGAGCATTCCTGGCCACATGAGCATTCCTGGCCGCAAGAGCAATCCTGGCCGCATGAGCATTCATGGCCGTATGAGCAATCCTGGCCGCATGAGCAATCCTGGCCGCATGAGCAATCCTGGCCGCATGAGCATTCCTGGCCGCATGAGCAATCCTGGCCGCATGAGCATTCCTGGCCGCATGAGCATTCCTGGCCGCATGAGCAATCCTGGCCGCATGAGTAGTTCCCAGCCGCATAAACTGTTTCCTTTGACAGTTCTGAGCCGCATAGGATTCGTACCCCCGAGCCGCATAAGGCTTGTCATCTCAGCCGCATAAAAATTGATTTTCCCAGCCGTATGAGACCCGATTCTTGGCCGCAGGGCATTGAGCCGCGTGGAACTCCATTTGTCCGGCCACATGAACTCTAGGCCATAATGCCTTTTGACTGATTCTGTCCCAAATTTGACATTAACTAACATTAATTATTATCTTGGCATTAATTAACATTGATTGTTATCTTGATTTATAATTGGTCATGCGTTCCTAGTTGGAGCTAAGAGACTGGCTAGTCGTCTTATTGAATTAAATGGAATAAAACACGTTTATATTAACTATGACCTATTACAATCGATTGGCCAATTCCGAATATTGGCATATAGATACAAGCAGGCTTCAATTTATTTATTTATTTTACAAAAGCAGTATGTGTACTTTATGGTCAAGGCATGATTTTTTCCATGGTTAGTTTTGATTGTTGCATTACGCTATGTAAGACCTACAACATAACCGCACGGGTATCGTTGTGGAGTTGGGCATATCGTACTTGTACGGAAGTACTCATTCTGAATGACCATGATCTACGGCATGGGATTTCACTTAACATAGAGGCTACTAAGTTAAATAAAATGATGATTGCATGGAGAGAATGGATTCCCGAGTTCTTACATGGCAGCCCTCTTTGGGACTATTAGTGCCCGACAGGCCTGCTGGTTCCCACAGATATTACAAATCTGCCACACGGGTGGGGAGCGGTATCTGCTTATATTATTTATTATATATTGATGACGGGCGTCCCGCTGGGATTCGTCTAATTCATGATTGGCGCAATTGATTGATTGGGTAGACTAGCCTTGCTCGTACATAGTAAGAACTGAAGAATCCTTATTACATATTTCCAGGGTAACTTGGGACTCATAGTAACAAGCCGTAGTAGTTGCATGGCCATTTAAGTTGACTTGTTTGTGTACTGTACCTACTCTGTTAACTAACTGAGATGATCAGAATATCAGGACATGACGTGCCAACTTCTGTCCTTGTTTGGTTGAGAGGTTGTTTCGAAGTGTCGTGACGTGATGTGAATACTAGTAGCAAGCAGAGATCTATTTATCATATTCTCTTATTACTGGTTCTAATCCCTCATATCGTGCTTCATTACGGTACTTGCTATTAGAGGTCTAACATCTCTGGTTTTGCATGGCCAGATCTAGAGCCGGTTCCCGAGGACTCAGCTTACTTCCACCTCCAAGATGGTCAATACTAGAGGAATGATCACATGAGGACTCGAGTGGGTTCCATACTTCCCCGCTCGTTTTGTTACTTACTTTATACTTTGTCGTTTGGCACCGACATGTTAATCGGATCGTCTTGTACTTATTTTTACATAATTGTAACTAAGTCAGACTGCAGTTGATAACAATTGTGTATACTTTGCTACATCATTTGGTTATGTTTTGTAAAGCCAGATCTCGAGAACATTTTGACTGAGCGTTGGGACGCATTACTGCTTTATCTTACATGTTCTCTATTACTGTTTCTTCTTTGAATGATTGAGACAATAGATGTGAAGTGACCATAGTGAGACTTTCATGTAGTATGCACCCCCTCGTCTTTTAGACAACATTGATCGTATTATACGGTATTTATCTACCCGTAATACGTCGCTGGCTGAGTCATTCCCCCGCTCTCCAGTATTCTGGTTCTGGGGCATGACAAAGCATCTGGAGGAGGATGGGGAGTAAGGGGCTCTAAATCAACCGTAGGAGCTGGAAATTCTTCGTATCCATTAGGAGGATTAACACAAAAGAACTTCCAATTAGTGCCCATGTTCAACGCTCTTCTACAATCAAACAAAGAGCTTACTTTCTACCGAGACTCAGCATATCTACCGATAAAATTCGCAGCCAAAGCCCCACCAGCACCAAGACCAGGGTCTATCAAAGTAGGATAATGTAGAATCAACTAGCCGAATAAGTACGTATATGGCATCTCAGTACGAGGATAACTGACTCGGGGATCAGGATTCTCTATCATAACGGCTGTAAATGCATGGAGACCTACATTCAGTCGGCTGTCATGGCAGAGTGGATGTCCATCTTGTACCTGAAAACTAAATGTACTACATCAAACAGTACACCTCGATGGATGCGGTCGACAACACTAGCTCCAGGAACAACAAAGCGTCGCAACCATATAGAAAGAAAACCTGCCAAAGTGGCCTCCGAGGACATGGTTTCTCCACCCTTTCTTATATAGCTTCTAATAGGAGTGCTGACTTTAAAGCCATCCTGGTCTTCCCTCAGCTTGTTATTAACGCATCTGGTTTCTTTTATCAGTCTGCTGATAGTTTGGCCGTCAAGGGGCTCAAAGAAGCGGGGATCACAATCCAAGTGCTCTCGTACCTTGTTCTTGGTATCATGACCCAAGAAGAGGTATACTAGCCACTTGGACGTATAGCATGTCGCTTTGCTCTTGAAGAGATGGGTGAAAATCTGGAAGTGACATAATAATTCTTCAAAGACTGCCACCATTTGTGGGTTCTTCTTAGACAAAGCTTCTAACTTATCCTCTGTTGGCACGTACTCTTTAT